>CM042895.1:8462500-8957500 GCA_023653625.1 Triadica sebifera
TAATGAAGAATATAAAGTGAAAAAATGATACTGAGGTAGGGTTTTTCACCTTTTTTGGTGCAGCGCACAAAATGTAAAAACAGTGATAGTTGTGTTCAGGATCTGAAATTTGACAAACTCGAGATCTCTCAAGAAGATAAGTTCTGATGGCCGCCCCTGATATTCTTCCAAGTTCATCAAATTGAATTACAACAAATTTCCCAAAACGGCTGGACCAACATAGTCAAGAGAACAGAAGTAGTTATAGATTGCCAACTATTGATGAGCAAAGGAATTCAAAAGGACTCATGGCCTTTTGGCAGTAGGACAAATTTAATATGGAAGATCAGAAAATCTGGATAAATACTCCAAGATTGATTTTCTCTAGTAACACTGTTTCAGATTCACTAGCAAGCTTGAAATATAGAAAGTTCTTTTGCATGCAACGCATGATGTTCTGAAAGATCCGTTACTATTTACATGGAAATGAAATTAGAGATTATTGTCGAACAGAAAAAAAAAATACTGGCCAACTGACAGACAAAATACAGGATAAAGAGAAAAAAAATGACAGAAATTGGAAAGGAAGATATTTTCTTACCTCGAATCGTTATTTCTAACAGTCTTTGCATTGCCAAATGCTTCAAGAACTGGATTTGACTGCACAGCATTAGTTAGTGCAAATGCTCCAAAGTTGCCAAAACATAACTCATAAAAGAGATGGAAATTTTGCTTCATTTTCAAATCTTTACAAATGTGAAGGGGTATTGGACTTTAGATCTCTTCAAAATAGGTATTAAGAAATAAGGTATGTACCAAAATGTTAAGTTGGAAAGTAGATAATTTTTTTAGTGATATTTACTTCTAGCTTTCTTTCGAACATGTGCTTTCATATTGCTCATATGATAAGAGGACTCAAAACAATCTAATCATTCAAATTAAACTGAAAATGAAACAGCCAAGCTGTATTATCCAGGATGCTGAATAGACCAACCATGTCTACGATATTGTCCCTAATAATCTGCTTCTCATATCTTCTTAAAGATGGAACCAGGATGGCTTGCATAATACCAGATTTGCTTTCCAAGCCCCTGAATTCTAGTCATTCTCTATGCTATCATCAGGACTTCCTCAACTATGTCCCTAATTAACTCAACTATATCATATCATTTTGTTCCCCATACTGGAAAATGTAAGATGTTTCTAACTTCACCGAATAAAAAAAAAGGGGACTACTCGGATAGTGGCATTATATAATTTTGTTATCTCTGACTCAGGGTTGATTTCACCGACGTCACTCAATTTTGTATTACTTGCCACAAAATAATTTTAAATTTTTTTCCCATAAAAATCACTATACTATTTTTTTTCCCTCAAAAGTCACTGGTGGCAACTCTTCACCGGATTGTTGACATGGACAATGATATGGCATTAGCATGTTGACTTGTAATACCACGATATCGTCCACGTAGATGATACATCAGTAACTCCAAAAAAATATGTCACATCAGCTACCACGTGAAAAATCCAGCTGGAAAGAGAAGATAGTCAGAGTTAATTTCATCAATGGTCACTAAATTTTGCTTCGTTCGAAAAAATAACAATTTTATTTTTATTTCACTTTAAACTTCCAACCAAATGTAATAAATAGACAAATGAAAATTTGACTTAGCAGTTGAAGTGACACTTGATTTTTTGTCGCAAGAACTTTATGCTTATTATCTCCTACAACCGGGGTAACCCAACTTGGAAAAAATTCGAGTCATACCCATAACCAATAATCACTTTGCCAGCATTAACAACTACATGAGAAAAATCAATCTCCAACACTACCAAGAAGACAAATTCAAGTTTTTGGCAAAAATTCGGTACTACATCAACTATCAAGCTAGATTTTAGGTTGCCTATTTATCAAATTTGGTCAGAATTTAAAAGAAACAAATGTCTCACCCGACACAAGTATGATCAGTTTCAGTATATGGTCCTAGTTGACTGATTGATAATATTTGTGGTTGGACCAAAAAAAATAAAAAAAATAAACAAAGGTTTTTTTTTCAGAACAAAAAAAGTTCAATAATTTTGCTGCAAATGAAGCAAAGTTCAGTTACTGCAAATGAAATTAACCCAATGTCCAGCTGGGTCTGCCACATGACGACTGATGTGACACAATTTTTTAAAATTGTTGACGTGTCTTCTGTTTGGATGATGATATGGCATGACGTGGTATTACAAATCAGCATGTTGGTGTCATGTCATTGTCCACATCAGCAATTCGGTGAGGGAATTGACGGAAGTGATTTTATTGAAAAAAAAAATTAAGTTTAGTGATTTTTATGGGAAAAAATTTTAAAAGTTATTTTTAGGTAAATAATAGAAAATATAATGACCATTGGTGAAATTAACCTATTTGACTCACAATGTTTAGCCTAATCTAAGGTATACCTCAGCGCACAATTTTACATTTTCTATCGTTGTATTAGATTCTAACATCCATGTGAGTACCTTTGTCCAAATTAAAAGGTCACTTCCTCAAAAAAATTTATACATTTCATAAACCTAACTATGTAGTCTCTTAATTATACGACCTCCTTACATTCTCCATAAATTTTTTACTCATCACTTTGACCTATATAAAGCAATAGCTGAATAAATTTATTTAAGCTCTAAAAAGTGTTGAAGAATTAGATACTTTAAACTACATACTTCTAGAATTTGTTGTTCTAACTGTCCATCATTCAACAGCATTATGACCACCCAAATATGCAAGATATTGCATAGCATTTTAGTCGTTTCAATTTTACCAGCTCACTTTCACCACTGACGAGAATTGAGTTGGTTTTACCCTCATTTATCATTGCCCTAGTTTAAAGAAAAAAATGTCTGTGGTTTAGCGGACAATCTGTACAAATCAAAGAAACAAAGAATATCTATATACAGCACCTGTATGCAATATCAACTATTGAAAAAACACGAGGACTTAGTTCCCCTAGTTATGCTTCCTTGTATCATTCCATCATTTGAGCATCATACAGTTGTGGAAGCCTTTGGAATGGGTTGACAGCAATAAGAATGTTTCCAGTATAAGTCTGCCCAGATGTGAAAATATTATAACAGAGCCGCCCTTAGCTTCAGTAATTAATTGCTTTATCTCACTATGGGAACACCAATAAACATAAACTGAAGATGAGGTTAAACTTACATAGATTTCACCGATTTCGTCTCTGGTTGCCAAATTGTGCAGAACTGCAGGCTCATGTAAATATTGCAGCTTAGTCATGTCATCAACACCACGAGCAGGGGCTTCCGCATCCTTTGGATATACTCTTGACAAACTGGCAACAATCTGCTTGAAACAAAAAGTAGAATAAACAATGTTGGAATAAAACAATTAACCCAAAATACTAGGTAAAGGATAAAATTCGTCGTTAACCCATTCACAGTTGAAGTCCATCATTGGTTTGAATCTCAGCATCCTCTCCTTTAACGTTAAACACAATTCTTTCTAACCATGCTACTTCAGGATCTCCAACCCAAATAGGGGAACCGACAACAACTTGCATTGGCAACACCTTCATCAGTTGAAATTTATAACATCACTAGCTTTCAAAACACAAAAGATAGAGATTTCATGCATGAAATTGCTCCCATTTTTATAACCAATTATGAACTTGTTGACCCCCAACAATTAACATCTACACTTAGATAAACAGCTACTAAAGCTGTACTGCTGACCTTTTTATTTGGATCAACAATAATGGACCGCCTCCATGAGAACCCAAAGAAAATGCAGCTTATAGGTAAATTTCTACATCTTTTCAACTTTTTCCTTCATCAGTAAGCAAAATTTAACAAATGTCTGATGTGGATAATACAAAGCTTGAAGAGAAGACAGACTTAACATGATAAAAAATTATAGTCTGTGTTGCAAATACGGCTTGCTCTGGACATTGTTGGGTAATTTGTGGTTCCTATAGAATCTTATATGTCTGTTCATTCAAGAAATTAGCTGCTTCTTGTATATTCTATAGTTTGTTGAGGCAGGATATATAGATAAATACTACACTCCTAAAATAGACTGCACTGTGTGTCTTGAGTGTTCACTTCCAATCTCGGTATTTAATTTACTTTTTATTTTTTATTTGTCTTTGGACATATAAACTATAATCCTTCAATATCAGTTAATCAATAGTTTGATAATTTTTTTTTCAAAATAAAGCTTCTTTTATGTTAGGCATGCAATGCAACCCTAGACATGACACTTGATAGCACCTTAAATATGATGCTTACTAGGGTTGTAAATGAACCAAGCCGCTCGCGAACTATTCGGGTCTTGATTGAGAAAAAAATTCATTCAATATCGTTTATTACTGTTAACGAGCCGAGTTCGAGTTTAATATTGTTTGGTACGTTAGCTTATGAACATGTTCGTTTAAAAATTTATAAATATATTCATTTAAAAACTCGTGAACGTGTTCGTTTAAAAGCTCGTAAACATGTTCATTTAAACTTCGTTTATATTATATTTTGTTATCGAACTCAAACTTGACTTTTTGTCATTATTAGTTAATGAACCGAACTCGAGTTAAGCTCATTAAACATAATAAATAAATTTTTTACAAACCGAACTCGAGCCGCTCGCAAGCTTAATAATTTTAAAAACGAGTTGAATAAAGCTCAAGCTTGTGATAAAATTAAACGATTCGAGGTCGAGCTCACCAATATTCGACTCGGTTCAGCTTGTTTACAGCCCTAATGCTTACGAATTCTACATGATGCTTAAAGACTTCTCATTTTCAGTTTTCCAAATAATTTCAGATTGCAATTCAGATCTGAATTTTCTCCATCAAACTTTAGAATCATCGATGTGTCTACCCTATATCAATGTGACAAGATATTTTACACATCATTAGACACAAGCCCTCAAATCATGTACTTAAGACATTTGAAGATAGGTTGCTACCAATAATATATGAACTTATAATAAAAGTAAACAAAAAAAAAATTCAACTTCAGCATTCCACTATTATAATTCCAAAATCATAGATCAGAGAAACACGTCTTGCTGTCCATAGAATAGCAAAGATCACCATCATCAATCCCCTTTTTTTTTCCTCACCAATAAGAACAAGAAAGAAGGAATGCTAAGTGACATTGTAACTTGTAATTTGTAGAGATAACAGTATAATGAGAGAACACAATCCAGCCAACCAAATCCTAAAGGGGAAGAGGAAAGTGGGAGGTTTACTTCAAAATCTATAGTCAAAGCCAATATGTAATATATTTCCGTCAATAGTTAACACCTTTATGAAAGATGATCCACCTTAAAATCATGCCAATATTTTTTTAATGTAACTCATGCATACAGAATTTTGCTACAGAGAATTTAATGAACTAATATGAATTTTGACTTCAAAAGCGCAAATGCCAGGTTTTTAAGTTCTAACCGAGTATGCCAAAAGACAAGGAAATGCAATTATTTCAGACACATACACACACAAAAGAAAAAAAAATCCATTTAATGTTTCACAGAAGTGGAGCCAGAACAAAGTGGAACAGGGAGAGCAATATATTGGCCTGCAGGGGATATTAAGGATAATAGGCCATGGCTTGGAAATCAGAAGTTAGAAGTTGTTTTGAGATAGACTGGAGACAGGATAACAAATTGATATACCAAATACCTAGAAAATAGAAGTGGTTTTAGCATTTGTGTTAAGCAGCCACATATGAAGTTGAAATACAGAAATTGTATAAAGTGAGCAAATAACTTGATAATAATGATTCTCAGGAACCAATAAAAGAAAAATACCCACTACATATTTTGCAGCAAAAATTTTAAAAAAAAATGGAAGAGAAGAAACTTCACAGCAGAACTATGAAATATGAATAACACCTCAGAAGTCATAGCCAAGTTCTCACAGTGAACAGCCAACACTTGAAAAGTAAACTACAAATGTTAATCATCACTTTATTACAATCAGTAATAAATGAACTCCAGAACAGCCACACTCTCACCAATATATAAAATAAAACCATTTTATAGAGTTTTGAATCCTATTATGAGTCATAATTGACAAATGCAATTTGTAGCGCTACGCCACAGGCATCCATTCTGGATCATCATGAGTAAAATTCTTATTACTAAGTAACTATAAAGAACCAACTCATAAGCACACCACACATAATACAGCAAGAACTCAATAAGCAACATCACTGATACGAAGAGTATTGAACACATACTATTACTTGCAATTACTTCCTGAGGAAACAGATTGAATGCGATAAGAGCAATAAATAATATAGACAACTATGAAAACGAAAAAAACACATTTCAGTTGGATGTAATTTAGAATTAGAATCATGCTAATGAAGAAAGAACACCTAAGCAACCAATGCATATCTAACAATCAACCTTAGGACCAGCATAGTACCAAGGAAACAAACTTAAAATTTATGTCAAAATATTACCTTTCAACATATAAATTATCTGCTTTAAATTAAATTGAATAATTGCGTATAGCACAAAATTCAACAAGGAGTTTGAGGGTAATTACAAAACCCACTAGCCAAAGCACAATGCACAAAACCAAACTTTATAGAAACATTAATTAAATTTTACCTACAAAAGAATAATCAAAACCAAGAAACTCACCTTAAAATTTCATTATTATCAAGCATAAAAATACCAGGCCTCTCCCAATTGTAGTCCTCAACAAACACAATCCTCCCAAGCCTTGCTCTCTCACATTCCTGCCACATAACCCCAACCTCCCTCCATTTCCCAATCCCATTCTTCTTCACATCCATGATCACAAAATCCTTATAATATTCATCCACATGAAACACTCCAGAAACAATCCTAGACTCCCCGTATCCACCCATAACCTAAATCTCCCTCTCCTCCATACTTCCAACCAAAAACCCAACACAACCTGCCCTATACCTCGGCAAGCCGTCCACTGCCACCCACTCATCCCTCCCTACATCATACATCTCCACAGGACTCATCCTACTTCCTGCCGCACCAAATAACGTGTGTCTCGACGCCACCAGCCACAATTATCAGCCCTAAATTGGGAATAACATCGCAAGCAAATGAACCGCAAGTGGAGAGCATCGGAGAGAGCTGGTCCCAGGAGGAATCGACAAAATTGAAACGGAAGGCGGAGGAGGAAGGCGAAGGGCGATCCATAGTGAAGGAACGAAATCGAAAAGGGACCCACCAAGAGATTGGGGCCAATAGAAATGGAGGAAAAATTACTAAGTCCATACACATGAGGATAAAAGGGCATGGGCAGGAGCGGACACCAAGAGAGATTCTGTGGGTCGAACAGGGAAGGAGACGAAATAGAAGGGTCCTGAGGGAAAATACAGAGGAGATGACTGAAACGGCATAGGTGATGCCGAAATTGAAATTAGGGACTATTGACAGTATCTGATCTGCGATGTCGTTTGGCAGGCCAGGAATCAGAGTCGAAGATTTATCAACTAGTGGCGATGACAGTGAAGACGAAGAAAAAGGAGAAGGAGAAGGATAGGGAGGAAACAGAGCCATTTCAAATTATTCGAAAACAATGAAAATTCCTCAAGAGAATTAGTGATGAGCTTTGAGATGAAAAGAAAAAAGGAAGAATATGGCGAGAACAGAAAAACGCCATTGACATAATGATTCCACCAAAATCTATCAGAACTGATTGATGATAAGAAAAGGAAAAAGGGAGAGAGAGAATCTGAGAGTTTCATTTCATCACAGAGCATGAGCATTCTGTGTACAATAACATCAAATATATCCGTTGCACCCCCTGCCAACTAGTGACAGCTCATCAGGTGTATAACTGAATAACAGAAAGAAGAAGAAAACAAAATAGGTTAACAACTATGACCTCAACTTAGACGACCAGGACTAGCAACTATCTAAAATTTTACTCAACACACAGAAAATGCCGAAAGAACGCTGGGAACTGTAAATGTCGGTGACTGTAAACATTGAAAGTAGCAGTGAGCAGGTAGAAGAAGGAGATAGAGATTTTAGAGTTAAAAAAGCAAAGTAAAAAAAATGTATTTTTTAAATAGAAAATTTAAAAAAATGTGTATTTTTTAAAGAGATAAAATAAGGGTGTATATTTGTATATATTTTTCTATTTTTGTAGTATTTTCGTTGTTTTTCCAGAAAAAAAAAAATTATCTAAACACAACTCATAAAACTTACATTTTTATGAATGAGTTTAGACAAATTCGTCAATAATATGAGCTAAAAGAAAATACTGTATGGCTAGAGTAAATTTAAGCACTATATACCTATGACATAATTCATGAATATTATAAATGGCAATTTAGAATTATTTTTCATATAAATTGCGTTTATATATATTTGAACTAATATTTATTGTTTTGTAATTGAATTTTCAAGTAACTTGATTATGTTTTTTTTTTTAACTTTAATTATTTATTAGTTTATTCATTAGGCTATCATAGTGTTACTATAAATAAAATTAAATTTATGGAATATATGTATTATTTGGTATCCATATTGAATTTGTGGAGTTATAATTGCATTTAAATATTAAAATTATTACTTTCTAGAATGAATTTTTCAGTTTATCAAACTTATTTTATATATATATATATATAAGGTGAGCCGACCTCATAATTAATACAAAATAGCTAACAATTATAGGAGGTAGTAATACAATCATGAAAAAGCAAATCATGAAAACCCATGGAGAATGAAGGAAGAACATGAAAATCAATGGGTAATCTATAATCATAACACATTTGGAGAGAAATTTTGCGGTGAAATTAGTTACTCTATAGATGTGCCAAATTATATTACACCATTAATTTTCAAATTGCCGAAACAATAGAAGTGCAAATTTCAATATGTTCAACCTTTTCTAATAGGATTTTTATATTATGGATCGAGATCCTCAGTGTTTCATACGTGCAGAACAAAATAAAGTTATATGTTTATCATTTACAGTTTACAGATTTATTACCTACATGTTTATTTTTATAATTTACAGATTTATTATTTTAAACTTATAAATTTATCATTTAGATCTTGCAGATTCATTATTTACAAATTTATCATTTTAAACTTATAAGTTCATTATTTTTAATTTGCATATTCATCATTTAGAAGTTATAAATTTATCGTTTAAATATTGCAGATTCATCATTTAAAATTTCTAGATTTATCGCATAAAAACTATTATTTCATCTTTTTAAATTTGTAGGCTCATCACTTATGATTTTATCATTTACAATTAGCAAATTCATCAGCTACAAGTTTATTATTTCTACTAAATTCATCATTTTCAATATCCAGCAATTTGATTTTTTCTCACTATATTACTCATTTTTAGTTCAAATATTTTCATTTTCAACAATTTTCTTTCACAAATATATCAAAATTAGTATTTTTTTTATCTCAAACAATAATAATAACAATAATTAAAATATTAAAAAATACTAAAAATTAAATTAAATATGTAAATTAAAAAATTTTATTTCTCCAAAATATATCAAAAATAGACAAGAAAAAAAAGAAGAAGAAGAAGGGAGGAGGAGGAGACAGAAAAAGAAAAGAAAAAAAATACAGTAAAAAATACGTGTTAGACACTAAAAATATATTATATGTATAAATTATTAAATAATTCGTTTCCGTTTTTAATCCGAATTCATAATTTATCGTAACTAGCCACAACCAAGCTATTATCACAACACGTGCCAACTTTCCTCTTTTAGTGAAGTTAGTATTGTAATCCATATCCAATTCCTTTTATCAAGACATTAGAAAATGCCCATAGAACGTTCTTATGATAGTATTGGATTGGGAGCTCCGGAATCTCACCCAATTACTGATTAATGTCAAAGTTGAATCTGTAAGGAAGTATATAGAGGGACTCTATGTATAGTGGAACCGCAAGGTATATTGCCCTTGCATATATACACCATCCACGGACCAAATTCCGAACTCCTTAATTAGGCAATCGAATAAACTGAAATGGTTGATAATTACATGGACGAGCAAGAAATTAAGAACATATATTATTTTGTTTATTATTATTATTATTGAAAAAAAGAAAAGAAAAATGTGTCATTTAGTGTCTAATCAATATTTTAACTTGCAAAACCTATTATAGCAAGTTTGAGTGATTTTTTTGTTATATTAATAAAAGTTTGGGTATTTTTGTATTACAAATTAAAGGTGGTGGATATTAATGTAAGGTGAAGGATATTAGTGTGTACAAGTGACAAATTATAGGATCGTAGATGAAATTTATCTAATTTTTTAATAATCAAAAATATTTTTTTTGTATTTATATGTAATTTTTAAAAAAATTACAAAATTTTGATTTTTCTTTTTAACTTGGCTTAATATATAAATACATCCTCCAACTTAAATTAAAAAAACCATTTGTGCACCTAAACTTAAGTGTGTAATATTTGCACCCCTTAACTTATATAAAATGTAACTTTTGCACCCTAAAATATCAAGTGGCAGGCAAGTGATGATCCAAATTAATATCCCAATATGCTTAAAAAATGGGTTAATTTTTATTAATAGTACTCTAACTATATAACGCATAACGACTCATAAGTCTTATTTGTATTAAAAATTTATTTTTTATTTAATTTTGTAACATAAAACTCTATCTGTCGCTCTCTATTAAATGAACTAATAGAATACTGACATGAATGTTTTACATGTATATTATATTTTAAAAAATAAATGACATGGATTTTCCACTTCAATTCAGATTTTCTCTTCTTTTTTTTTTTCCAATTTAAAACCCTAAAAATATCATATGGCTTAACCTGTGCCAAAGCTTCAATCCCAACATACAAGCATAAATTATTTTCAATGCCAAAGAAACTAATTACTGGACACCCAACAAAAAAAAACTACCCATTAATCTTGTTCTTCAGAGTGTCCTCAGGCGCAATTCCCAGGCCCATCCGTGCTCTATTCATCTATTTTGGAAATAAAAAACAAACAAACAAACAAACACATATATTATCATAGATAGAATTTTCTTGAGAGAGAGAGTAAATGATGACCTTGTTGGAGATAAAATTGACGAGAAGCTCAACATTGTTGGCACTGGAATTAGAAGATGAGATTTTCTTCCACAGTTCCTTGAGAGTGGAAGGAGTATGCCCGAGGCGGCTTCCACAATAGAAGGGTCGATGGATCAGCTAAATCACCAGTTCCTCCCTCTCATTGGAAATACCAGCAATCTTTCTCTCATGATTCCTAATTATTGATATATGTTAATGGTATAGTGTATGCCAATTGTTTGATTCTATGTACAGATGGATGTATCAACTAATAAAAAAGATGTGTGTACATTCCATGTTAGTGAAGGAGAAATTTTGATTTTTTTTTTATCATTAAAAAGTCCCAATTACAGATTGAACATGGAGGAGAAAGAGAAATTTTTAGGGTTTCATATTAGGAAAAATGAGAGTAATTTTCTTATTTGATTGCAGAGAAAATAAGAGTAATTTTCTTGTTTGTTTGCTAAGAAAGTTTTTTTACCCACTTCGAGTGTCTTTGGTGGAAATTCTATGAGAAAATTTTTTTGCACATGTGAAAAATCTACATTACCATTTTATTAAGTCATTTAATTGAAGATGATAAATGAAGTTTTGTATTATAAAATAAAATAAAAATTTTATGTTGCAAATAAACTTTAAATATTGAGTTACTACAATTGTATAGTTGAAGTACCGATAAAGAAAATTACCCCCAAAAGAGGAGTTAAATGGGTGGTATGATAAAAATTTAAGCTTTAGAAACAAGAGCAATTGTTATGGCTATTTTGAATAGAAAAAGACAATTAAAACATAAAAGATAAAAAGATAAATAAAGAGAAGCAAAAGATACAAAAATTTTATAATAATTCAGGTGTTAACTAACTTTACATTCACTTCTCAATTTCAATTGAAATTTTTGCTATTTTTCAATAAGAATACAAATAGAGTTTTTTTAGTTTACTTCCACATATATATTTTTTTAGGCTCACACCGAAGCTCATTAGAGTTTTATAAGACTCATTTTCAACCTAATATTTCACAAGACTCACATTAAACTTATCTAAGAGTTTTACTAAGAGTTCACTTTAAAATCCCTTATAAGTATTTATCCAAAGGCTCACACTCAAAATCCTCTCAAATATTTTTCTTTAGGCTAACACTCAATCCTTATACCCATGCTAATTCTCAACTCTTGTCCCAAGTGTTTATGGCTAACAGTTAAATTATTCCAATACTTGTAATACAAAAATTAATTACAAAAAAATTGGAGAAATAAACGAACAAGAGTTTGGAGTAGAAAATTTGTTAGCATTACATTTAATAACTTTTAGAAGGGTATTTATAGCATTAAGCCTTTACAAATAAAATAAAATCTCTTTAATAGTTAGTTTTGTGAAGCATTTATTGCACAGTAAGAAGCTAGATTGCAGTTGCAATTTCTCTCTCTGTATTCGCAATTTTTCTTTTTTTCAACGGCTACTTCTATCTGGCAGTTTCTAACGGTTTTCTAGGTCTAATAGTCGAATCGTTATGATTCACGATCCTTTTTTGTGTTGCTAGCTAATATTGCGATCGTGCTTTTTGTCACGAACCGTTCTATCCAATTTGAGATTTCGCCATCATCCATTTTACAGTCGCACTTTCCTTTTTTTTGTTTTTGTCACGGAAATCATATTGCTCAAAACCCTTTTGGAAACATGGCTTGGCCTGGTTGGTCTTCTTCTGGCAGTCTTAGTTCTTAAAAATTTGCAGTTGCCAAACGACCATCACAGTTATGATTTGCCTTTCATGTCCAATCTTTACGATAGCGTTGCCAGTTGCAAACTGCATTGTCTTCTTTATTACTTTTGGCTTCATGTAATTTACAATCATTGAAGTTCAGGTGTAGTTGTGAAATCCAGTTAGTCGCAATTTTGAAGACCTTTAAAGTATTTTGAAATTCTACCAAGTATTTGCCCTTCAAATTTAATGAGACTTTATTTTTTACAAAATAATATTCAATAAATACATTAGTAACTCTCAATTTAAAGATTAAAATAGAGATTTACCCAACTTAGATTAACACAAAATAAAAAGGTGCGTGACTTGACTTTTTTCAATGAATTTATGCCGACTGAAATTTAATTTGCACCTCTATTTTGTTGATCTATTCCCTCTTTTTCATATCTCCGTTTTTCCCTTTTTTTTTTTGCAAATCCAAATAAATACAGGAACAAAAAAATAAAAAATAAAAACAAATCAGTACTGGAATCAAGTTCAATAGCTAGATCTCTATTTGGACAAAAAAAAAATTGTTGGGTTCAATAGGAGGGCATATAGCATTCTAGATATCTCTCTTTTTTCTTTTCTTTTCTTTTCTTTTTTTTTTTTAAATTAAAAAAATAGAACCAAGTCCCCATGGCAGTAGATAGTAGCTCTCTATTTGGACTAAAAAAGCATTACTAGGTTAGGAGGGAGTCATTGTTTATTCCTTCTTCTTCATATATCTCTCTCCTTTATTTATATATTTCCGTTTTTATAAATTAAAAAAAATAAACCAAGTTCATCTCCATGGATGAAGGGAGGAGGAGAAAAGAAAAAGGGAAGGAGAAAAAAGAAAGGAAAGAGAGAGAAAGGAAGAAGGAGAAAAGAGAGAAATAAATGTTTGATACGATTGATTTTTATAAATTTGATTTTTTGATTGTAATGTGTTGGTAAGAAATATGTAATATTCACGGATTCTTAAAAAAATTTGGATGGTAGATTATATTACACTTTATTTAAGTTGGGGTGTGAAAATTTTATACATTTAAGTTGAAATGTATAAATGATTTTTTTATGCAAATTTGAGTAGATTTTTATGTATTAAGCTTTTTAACTTTGTATAATTAAAAGCCTATTATCTTATGATTTTACATTTTTATTTAAATATGAAAACTGTGGTTAGAAACCATCATTCACACAATGCTGAAATTCATGCTACATGAAATGATGACCCATTAAAAACTGTTATTTGTTCGGCAAAAAAATGACTACCCAAAATCTAAAATAACAAGAAAAATGACATTTTGAAAGTATTAATGAGCCAATTCAGCAATATCCACTGGACTGATTAAACATTGCCACGTATATTTGCTATAAATTTGTCAAAATTCAAAAACAAAAACAATGTTATAGCTAGCATTTGGTCTGACCAAGAATCCACCGTTCGTGAAAAATGTTGTCCGTACGAGGAACAGCTGATCGGAAGGTCGGCGCCGATAAAAAGGCTGCATTTTTTATGCTTTGCCTCGTTTTTCCCCTGACACACCGCACACGTACGCCATATTTGTTTAATTAAAATAATTTAAGAATATTAGTCAATTTTTTTTGTTCTGTAATTTTTCTTTTCTAATATTTTAAAATACATTCACTTACTGTTTATCTAAAAATTTTGTATTCAAATTCTCAATATATATAGTTGCTTTAAATATTCTTATAATAGCATTTCGCTATCATTCGAAATTCTACTCAATATTTTCTGAATTAATTGAACTAATTCAAACACCATACTCTAAAAAATAAAAATAAAAACTGCTTTTATCAACAAAGCCCTGATCAGGAAAATATGTTCACTACTATTAATCTTCGGGCACTTCTAATTATTTAAGTAGCAATGGCATAATACAAACGCCGCTCATGTCCTTATACATTTGAACAGAATGGATATGCCGAGTGAAAGTTTTGGCACATTGATTTTGATATTTTGGCAAAATTTACATTTTCAATCTAATTAACAAACGGTACTATTGGACTATTTATATTGAAATTAAAGTTAAATTTTAATATATATCAGTAATTTTTATTATTATATATCTTTATCTAAAAATTTACGTTTCTACAATTAAATTACTGTAGTCTTTTCGGTTAATTAGAGAAAAAAAAAAGAGAAATACAGAGAGAGGACGTAATAAGTAAACCGAAATACTTATGTGAAATAAGAATATAAATTCCATTGACACATCGAATTTCAAATTCAAACAATGGACCAAAACAAAACCAAAGAAAGAAAGAAAGAAAAAATCCAAATAAAACGCAGTCGTCTGGAATTCTATGCGCCCAAAATACAGGCCAAGCATAAAAATAATACTATATATGTTTTAAAAGACTTAAAGGTGTTTGACATGCATATGTTCACGACATAGACGATGACTAATAAATAAGATTGAATTTCAAACCTACCTAAATTAATAAGTTTCTTTCCTTGAAGGTCCACGAATGTAAATTTTTCCATTTTTTCTCATTAATTGAAGTCAACAATCATCATTAAATAAGAAAAAACTTTCAAACCCTTGAGATATATATAAATGGATCAACGTATTGATATATTCATTTGCAACTCCATTATATATTCTTGATAAAAAATTATCTTTATCTCATCTGTTTTTTTCTTTTGATTGAAAAACGAATGAAGTATCTAAAATCCCTTGTTTTAATAACAGCCCTGATTATTTTTATAAGCATGGAAGCTGAGGAGGCAATTAGGGTTCCATTTGCTAATGAAGGAGGAGGAGGAGAAGGAGGAGAAGAAAGAAGATGGCGGGTGGAGAAAGTTCTTGAGTTGGAGTCGCTGCAGAAGGTGCCTCCTTCTGGTCCTAGTACGTGCACCCACATTCCTGGAACTGATGGACCTCCATGTGTGAACTAAAAATACCTTGGCTGCTCGTCCTCCTCCCACCACCGCCTTCTGCCTCCACTTTCATTCTCTATTCATCGTAAATAAAGATTTTTTCTAGTAACGACATTGGCTGGACATATATCCTGACAGCGACCTTGAATTAATTATATTTGATCTATCTTTTGTCTGTATCTTAAATTTATAAGTGTTCATTTCATTCAGTTCAATAATATTTCCTCGCATATGAAGATCAAGTAATTTTAAGTGGTTGATAAATTAAATAGGAAAGCAATTTTTGTTGTTATGCTGTTTCTCATTTTTATAATTTTCAAGATATATATGTTACCTTGCATATATATGGAGGTGGCTTTCTTTCAATAATTAATTATCAAATATTTGATAATTTATTAAGTTATTATGAAATTAGTCTATGACCATTATAAATCTAAGTTCTATCTCTATATTTCATGAGCCATTTTATTGAAAAAATAGTAAAAAAACAACAACAAATTCCGAGTTCATGGATAATATTTGAAGGGTATAACACTATTTAGTAGATCTAACTTTGAATTGATTCATCATTAATTATTGATAAGAGTGAAAATTGAAAAGATATTATCGTTAGTGAAAATGATATTCAAGGTGTACATCGTCATATACAAGAGAAGAAACAACTATGAAATGCTAACAAGAAAGGGGAAAAAAGTGTCAGATGAGTATAGAAGAAAGCATGCATGTTAAAAATAAACTATTATGCAGTCAATGCATTTGGTTTCAAACACAATTCAGCTCATCCATCAATGCTTGACAACTTAATTCTTATTGTTAGAAAGAATCTTATATCATAAATTAGAAGAAATATAATAGAGTTGTAATTGTGATGATACTCATTTCAGAACGTCTTAAGTTTTGAAGATATTGTAACTCTACAATTATCAAATATAGTTTTCTAGGCTTATACAATTATAATATGATATTAGAGTCATAAAAGAACTAATTATTATATGACTATGTAGATTATGTAAGTAAATATGAAGCTCAAGAAATTAAAAAAAAATCATATTAAAGAGGAATGTTAAAAAAAATCATGGATAGAAAGTTAAAAGAATATAAATATAATGAAAACTTATGAAACTAACATAGAAGTTAAGGTGATATAAATATAACAATACTTATAATTGTAGTAAAATTAACTTTAAAATCATTTAATTCATTTTGAATCAATAATAAATTTATAATTATTAAGTTTACCTAAATACACATGTGTCGCTTAGTATATATGTCAAAATCTTTAAATTTTTTTTTCTAGACTTGAAAGTTTGCATTTGCAATGCTGCAATTTCTGTAAAATAATAGCAATCTGTTGGGTTTTGAGGTTGTTAAGCCGCTCATGTGGACTTGACCCAGACCAAGCCAATGTAGACTAAGCCCAAGCCCGATTGAATTAATATATAAGAGACAGTTTTTCTTATGAAAAGTAAAATTGTAGTTAAAAGAATATAAATATAATGAAAACTTATGAAACTAACACAAAAGTTAAGATTATATAAATATAACAAATACTTATAATTGTAGTAAAATTAACTTTAAAATCATTTAATTCATTTTGAATCAATAATAAATTTATAATTATTAAGTTTATCTATGTGTCGCTTAGTATATATGTCAAAATCTTTAAATTTGTTTTTTAGACTTGAAAGTTTGCATTTGCAATGCTGCAATTTCTGTAAAATAATAGCAATCTGTTGGGTTTTGAGGTTGTTGGGCCGCCTACGTGGGCTTGACCCCAACCAAATCTAAGCCCAAGCCCGATTGAGTTAATATATAAGAGTCAATTTTTCTTATAAAAAGTAACTGCTCTTTTATAAGTTACAAAACGTAACTTCCATTAGAAAATTTCCACTGAAAATCAGAAAATAAATTTTTTCATCTCCATTCAATCTCAAGTGAATCAAGAAGTTCGTACTATGAAATTGAGTCTGGTTCTAGTAATTTGACTCCGCTAGAAATATTGAAAATACACAATCTATGCTTAACAAGTAAGTATCATCTGCCCGAGAAATCTTATATTGGTATCAGAGCCCGTTTTGTGTATTTTTGTACTTAAAATCGTTATTGTGATAATTTTTGAGAAATTAACTATAAAAATTCAAAATTTTCTTCAATTTTTATAAAATTAATTCTTCAGTTTCATAGTTTGAATTTGGTATCATTGGAAATCTCTCATTACAAGCTTTCTAATGAATATTTCTGCATAATTTTTTGATGAATGGTTGAATTTTTATGATTTTTCAAAGTTTATAAGTATTTTTTTTGAAAAACTATTATTAAAATGATTCTCACTCTCGGATCGCGTATGTATTGTCTAAACACGACCAAAATAATGTTAAAATTGAATAAAAACGGTCTTAGTAGGTTTAAAATTGTAAAATGTAAAATATGAAAAATTGATTAAAAATAACCTCTGGGAGGTGGCACGTGTACTCGACGCGTCATGTGATGACGGTTGGCGTGAAGCAGATGGCTGATGGTAATCCACGTGTCATGCCATATATCTGTGACACGTGGCACATTCGGCCACATCGATTCCTCCGGCTGGTCCACGAAAAGCTGATGTGTCGATGACGTGGCAAGGGGTGTGTGTACACGTGGCAGCCTGTGTGGGCGCATTGAATACATTCGTTCGGCGCGTTGGGAGCGTGAACTGGTATTTTTAGTCCAAATATTTTTTAAAATTCTCAAATTTTAATTTCCAATTTAATAAATATTTTTCCAAAAATATTTTTATGACTGTTTGGTGAAGAATTTGGAGAAAAATATGCAAATTGGAATATAATTACTATATATATATATATATATATATATATATATATATGTGTGTGTGTGTGTGTGTGTGTGTGTGTGTGTGTATTTTTGGTGTCACATAACATATGTCATATTTAATGGTATCTAATATTGATTTAATTTATTCAAACATATAGTGAGAAATATAATATTTTGTGATTTTGAGCGATTATGTGCATATAAAAAAGATCTGAAATATTTTCTTAAGAAGCATATTGATGAGATGTTTTATAAAATATGAACTTTCTATATGATGTTTAGTGAAAATTATGACTTAGCTATGGAACAACAGATATCTATAGTTCTTGATTCCTTACATGATTCATGAGAAGAGAAAAGGAAGATGCTTAAAAAAAAATTAAGCGACTTAACCTATGAAAATCTTGAAAAAAAATTGAATTGGAAACTGTAGCGCCGGATACAAAATAATATTAGGCAATCTAATAAGTCAATGAATAGTTTCACATGGATGAAAAGGTGTTTGGTACATTGACAAAAAGAGAATTTGCTGAGAGAATGTGACGCCCCGCTTATATATTAGGAATAATCTCATATATATAAGAAGAATGTCACAAGCTTAACTCGATAATCTGCTCAAATTGATTTTTTTTTCATTTTAAATAACTTAATATATTTATTTATTTTGGTTTAGGCAAATTATTCTAATTAAAAATATAAAAATATATATATATATATCCTTATATTGTATACACATATGGCACCCGATTATGTTACATAATTATTTACATACATAATATTAATATATGAGATTTGTCTACCACACCAAATACATAGTCAGACTAAAAAAAACATAATAATACATAACCAACCCTCTAACTATGCTTTTTGTGTCTCTGCTGATATGGACTTGGATTTCCTTTTTGAACACTTCACCTCCTACTGTCTATAGTTCCAATTCCTGCATGAGAAGAATTCACGCTAAGCTAACTCTAGCTTAGTGGTACATATAGGTATTAAGTTTTTTTTCCAAGCAGTCACACAAATGCATGTCTCAAATAAATCATGATACACTGAATTTTTATTTCATATAAAAGAAATAACTACATTACATAACAGTATAAACATAAAAATCATATTCAATAACTAAATTCTCATTACCTCTTGTAAGCATTTCATGTTTTGTCACTTATGTCAATAATAATTTTTTTTTCACATTTCATTTCATAGTCTTAAATTAATATCAGCCCAAATCTCATTCCCGGACTGTCTGGATATGGGGTATGAAATAGGGGCGCTCGCGGAGCTTAAGCCACCTTGATTGAATATAATTATGTCATCTGTGTATAATCAGGATCAGGGGCGCTCCCAGAGCTTAAGCCACCCTGTTCCTAAATAATATCCATATCGGTACCGTAATTCCTCCTTTAATGGTACACCATCTATCCTATGTTAGTCATCAGGTAGAGAAATGGGCAATTAACACAATTAATTACTTATTTCTATAACCAATACTCATTTCATATTAACACAATCATATATTCACAATTTTATTTCAAAATCATGTAATAACATAATATTTTATCAAATGTTAACAAAATATTAAATTCATAGTTAATAACATTCTTACAACTTTAAAACATGCCATAATATATAATTTTATCATTGTGACATATAATTTATGTCATACACACAATCATGCATAAAGACAAAACAAAATACATATATGTACAAACCTCGATAGTATTTTCCTTTTTCCAAAATATAAGTTCAGAGCTTGTTCACTTTTGTTGGTCTTCTTCTTGTTGAAATCCTAATTTAAAAATATAATTAATTAATAGCTTGATAAAATATTTATTCTTAACATAACTTAAATGAATAATTTCAATTTCTATTAAGCTAGAATAAGACCTTTAAGGACTGTTGGATTAATAACTTTTCCTACACTTATCCAATTTGTATGATTCTTGATTTTGATTAACTATAACATGTAAAACTAAAATATACTAAAATTTTAGAATTTTTGAACCTTTACATAATTTTTGGTATAATTTTAAATATTGACCTGTTTTCTGTCCTTATGCAGTTTCAAGGTACCCAATTCAAAAATTCATAACTTTCAATGTGTAGCTTCAATTATTTTGACACTTTTTATACAGTTATATACATTAATTTGGAGCATTTTTCATGTTTAACTCATTTTCTGATTCAGTCTCTAAGGGTCTCAAATGTGGGAGGATATATAACTGGTTCAACATAGAATATCAACCCGACCAGTTTACTTGTTCACTCATAACTCACAAAATACATGACATTTTAAGATGAAAATTTCACATAAATTTAGATAAAACATAGGAGTAAAACTTTTATGTTTTGAACTTTGGCCAATTCGATCTAAAAATAGGTGAAATATAAGGACGAAGTTACTGGAACTGCACAGGTATATGAAACCAGTTCAATCAAGGAACAGTCATGGTTAATTTCAGAATAACTCAACCTACACAAGAGAAATTCATACGAAATTTTGCAGAGACCTCAATAACATATATACCTACAACTTTCATGTTTTACACAAACTCAGAATAATCCAATAAGATGGTCAATTTTTTACAAAAATGGTAGGTTATTTGGTTGATACGTCTTCCAGAACCAGTTTCACCCCAATAACCATATCTCTTCGTATACTCAAAATCGTTCAATAAAATTTGGCAGAGAGATACACAAGACATAGATGAACAACTTTTATGTTTAACACATCCCCAAATTCGAGTCACAAGATAATCAAAAATAGAGTGCAATATTCTATCAAAATATAACCTAAACAGTTCTAATAATACAATAATCATGGAGAAAATATTTCTTACCAAGATCAGATTTAATTGGACTGATTTTTGATGTAATTCTTGAAGAAGATGATAAGTAATTTGATCTGATATATGGAGGAAGAAAAAGGGATGGAGAAGAAGAAGAAATGAAGGAGAAAAGAGAATTTGGGATTCAGCCCTTTTTTCCCGTTTTTGTATTCTGCCCTTTTTTTGTTTTTTGTTTTGCTGCTGTCCATTTTATTGTTCATTTTATTTTATTTTTAATTTTAATTTTCTTCTTCTTCTTATTATTATTATTATTGTTATTATCATCTTCACATAATTGTTTATAGCTAATATTTTTAATTTTATTTAATAAAAAATACAATTTAATTATATGGTCTAAATTATTCAAATTAAACTCTAATTAGTGGGTGTTGCAGAGAAAACTACAATTTCAACCAAATGATAAATGAATTGAACTTAACATTAGAAAATATTTTATTTTTTTTGTTTTGTGTGTGATAATATGTTATTTTTTTAAAAGATATATAATGAATGTTTATCTTATTTTTAAATATATATATATATATTATTGTTATTTGCATTAAATGATGAATGTATTGTGGGAATATTAGATTGGTAGATTAATGAATCTCATCTAATATAAAATTAATTGACGTATGTTTAAATTAAATAATGATAACTGTACTATGTCAGTATTAATTAATTGTATTGTATAAACAAATTTTTTTGTTTCTACTGCTTGTGTTAGGTTATTATTGATTAATTTAAAACATTGTAACTTGAAATTGATAAAAGTAATAATGAATTGTTCTAATTCCAATTATAATAATTGTTTCTAAATAGTTGAAATGAATGCAATAAAAAACATTATTGCTGACTTAAATCAAGGAGATAAACTGAATGATAAAAACTATGACATTTGACATCGCAAAATTTAATATATCCTAGAAGAGCAAGATATGTTAGAAACAATAATACAACCAATGACTGAGCCTGAGTATGGTAACACTGCTCAACATAGACAGGATATGGAGGCATATCAAGCCCATAAGCGCAAGGACAGAGTTGCTCGCATATTGATGCTGAGCAACATGAGAAATGACTTGATGCTACGCTTTAAAAAGCACCGTTCAGTCCAAACAGTTTGGGATGCTGTTAAGGTTCAGTTTGGTGGAACCTCAATAACAAGGTTGTGTCAGTTAACTCTGAAATTTGATGCCTATAAGAAGAATTCTAATCATATAATGAGGCAACACCTTACTGTCATGTCTAACATAATAAGTGAACTAAAATGTACTGGCCATGAGATAACTGACGAGCAATAAGTCCAAATTGTAATTCCCTTTCTTCCAAAAGTCTGGGAGCACATGCGTGTCAACCTTACCCATAATGACATGTTGCCCGACATGTTGAGCTGGAGGAGGATCGTCTTCTCACTAATAAGCCTGAAGGAGAGGCTTATATGATTGAGTCTAGAGGCAAAAGGGCTTCAGGCTTTGGGCAAACAAAATGGAAGGGTAAGGGCAAATGAAAAAGAATGAAGGAAATAAGGCAAAATTTAGCGAAAATAAATGCAAGGATGGGAAATGCGGTAGAAAGAAAGACAAGAACATGAATTGCTTCAACTTGGGAAGTCTGCTCACTTTGCTTATGATTGCACTGAGCCAAAGGTATTGTTTGACCAAATTAGTCCCTCGAATTTATATGTTAGTAGTTGCTTGATGTTAGCTGAAATTGTTCCTTATTAGATTGTAGACTCAGCAGTAACAGACCACATAGCAAGTGACCGATCTTCTTTTGTGGAATTTCGTCGAATTCCAAAGGGGAGTAAAAAAAACTATATGGGGAATAATATTTCGGTTGACGTGCTTAGAATCAGTACTTGCAAGTTAGTGTTACAGAAAGGTCACACACTTTATCTCCATGTTGTACTTTATACTTTTGATGTTCGACGAAATTTATTTTCTATTATTGTTTTACTTGGACTTGGCTTCAAAATTATTTTTGAAGATGATTGTGTTAAAATACTTTTAGATAAAGTTTTTTTTTATGGTTCTGGACATATGTTGAATAGTTTTATAGTATTAAACACTATTTTTATGGATGTTAAACAATTTATATTTGTTGTTGGAAATTCCAGAAGTGTTAAATGATGATGTTAAATGACATGCGAGATTAGGACATATTGGGCAAGATCGTTTAAAAAGGTTAGCAAAAGCTGGTCTTTTAGGATATGTTAAGAAAATAGATTTGCCTATTTGTGAACATTGCCTAGTTGAAAAAGCAGTAAAATTACCATTTGGTAAAACCAAAAAAGCCAAATTTCCTTTACAGCTTATACATTCTGACATTTGTGGCCCAATGAATGTGAGAGAAAAACATGGTACTCACCATTTTATCACTTTTATAGATGATTTCACTAGATACGGTCACATTTATTTAATCTCTCATAAATCTGAAGCATTAGATTGCTTCATACGTTATAGTAAATTGATTGAAAATTAATTAAATTTGAATATCAAATCTTTGCAAACCGATCGAGGGCGTGAATATCTATCTGATTTATTCAAAAGTTATTATGATGATAAGGGTATAGCTAGGTAGCTAACTATTCCTTCTACTCCGTAACAAAATGGGGTAGCAGAAAGAAGAAATAGAACCCTATTAGACATGGTTAGGTCAATGATGACACAAATTAGTTTACCTATTTCTTTTTGGAGAGATGCATTAATGACTCTACCTACATTCTAAATCGTGTGCCATCAAAATATGTTCATTCCACCTCATATGAATTGTGGAAAAGTGAAAAGTCTGACTTAAGAAATATGCGCCCATGGGATTGCGCAACTTATATCCACAACACTTCTCATGAATATGAAAAGCTTGGTCCAAGGGGGAAAAGTGTATTTTTATAAGATACTCAGAATTCTCCAAAGGATATGTATTTTTGGGAGAAGACACAAATGAAATAATAACAGAAGTTGAGTCATCAGATGTCATTTTCTTAGAAGAGGACTTTCCTGAAAGAGGTAAGATAAATAAGGATTTCCAACTTTATGAAATGGAAGATCCCGAGACTAGTGGGAGTGCAAGAATGATTGATTTAGCACTCACAGAGCAAAAATTTAATGCTCATCCTGAACCAAGTGGGAGTGAAATGATGTCAGATTTTGTTCCAATGGAGCAAGACTATGAACAATCTCAACCTCGACGTAGTGATGACAAGATTCCCAGTCGTCGATTTGAGATTGAGAGGGAAGCTTTTATGATTACTCCAAATGAATAAGAGCCTAAAACAGTACAACAAGCTCTCTCTGGTCCTAAAGCAAAAAAATAGATTAAAGCTATGGAAGAGGAAATGGATTCGATGATATACAATCAAGTCTAGGATTTGGTTGAGATACTGTCTGGTAGTAAGACTATTGGGAACAAATGGATTCTCAAAATAAAATATAAGGCAGATAAGACGATAAAAAGATATAAAAATCGATTAGTAGCTAAGGGCTACACAAAAAAAAAGGAATTGACTATGAAGATACATTCTCACCTGTAGTCAGGTTTGCATTAGTTCGCCTCATTTTGACTATAGTAGCACGAATGGACTTAGAATTATATCAAATGGACGTTAAAACTGATTTTCTCAATGGAGAACTAGATTAAGAGATCTATATGGATCAACCAGAGGGTTTTGAACTTAAATGACAAGAGCGCAAAGTTTGCAAGCTTAAAAGATTTATTTACGGTCTTAAGCAAATGTTAAGACAGTGGAATCACAAATTTCATCAAAGCCATATTAAAGGATGGTTTTACGATGATGGAGGAGATCATTGCGTGTATATTAAACATTATAATGATGGTTTTATAATGATGTCATTGTATGTCAATGACATTTTAATAGTTGTAAATGATAAGAAGTTGATCGATACTACCAAGAAATGGTTATCATCGAACTTCAAAATGAAAGATATGGGTAAAGTTAGCTATGTACTTTGTGTTAAGATCCTAAGGGATCGCTCTGAAAGACTTTTGGGTCTATCTCAGGAGACTTATATAAAGCAAATGTTAGAGCATTACCATATGTATGAATGTAAGCCTATGGATACCCCTGTCGAAAGGAATCTGAGCCTTAGTCTCGATATGTGTCCTAAGA
Organism: Triadica sebifera; assembly: GCA_023653625.1. Taxonomy (NCBI): domain Eukaryota; kingdom Viridiplantae; phylum Streptophyta; class Magnoliopsida; order Malpighiales; family Euphorbiaceae; genus Triadica; species Triadica sebifera. The sequence goes on from CM042895.1 coordinate 8,487,939, forward strand.
AATAATGTCTAAGATGCAGTGGGAGCGGTCTTAGTCTCATTCATTTTTTTATAAGGTCGCCTTGATGATGATCAAGATGAGATTCTTCGTATACATAAGAATCAACATGAATGACTTCCCCATCATTCATGTGTCTATATAGAGGAAACTGAGTATGAAATTTGTTGTTTAACATTGTTGAATGTGTAAATAAAAAGTTTCAAGTTTGGCGCATTCAGAGCGACAAGACTAATACTTATATGATGTTTATTTATTTTGAACTAAGAGCAAGACATACACTCTTTCATATTTGACAAGAAAAGAGTAGCTCCACCATAACATGCATTTCATACTGCATATGTTATATGACCTCTTAGGAAGCGAAAGAATGAATTTCTGCTTCTTCGCTATGTGAGTCCTAGAAATCCTAAAAATGGATTTCAAACAATTTTTACCCTTTGTGACTTTTGACTATATCATGATGTGATGAATTAATGTTGACTATCTTAGGATGTATCTTATAGTCATAGAATGATTCGATTTAATGGAACACTCCTAGAAAAACGAGTTAATTCAAATCTAATTGATATGAGGGCAAAAGAAATAATATTTTGCTTATACACTCGCTACTTGTATTCACTGGCCGGAGTTATTACGCTTGATGAAGCGAGAAGTAACTTAGAATACAAGTAATTGTAAGAATGATTTGAGTATGGATTCATAAGAGATTGAATAATACTCGATTAAGTGTATTGAGTATAGATTTGTATATTAAAGCTCGCACAATTTGTGTATTTCAGGTCGCATGATCTGTTCGTCTGAATGAAAGATTATTTGTTTAAATTTGAGATGTGAGATGACATTTTGGATTAAGCCAAATCCACTTTGGGTGAGTCTGGTTTTAGTAATTTGACTCCACTAGAAGCATTGAAAACACATGATTTATGTTCAACAAGTAAGTATCTGCTGCCCGAAAAATCTTACACAATCTTTATGTTTTACCATTTGTGTGGAAAACTAATACATTCACAATTCAAGATTTGATAATTGCAATCTAATGAATGCACTAGCTTTCCTATATATAGAACTGCTATTGCTTTGGAGTTGAACCAAGCCTTTGAGCCTTTGAACTTGCACCGGAGCTGAGTCAGCAACTCTTCAAGTAACTAACTAACCGTCTCAAACAAGAAAGATTCCTATACCTGCATGTCCACAGTTAGTTACTTTGCATGAACATAAAGATATGAAATATATAAGGCATATCACCTTCGTCACCCCTGCAAGTTGAGGAGTGTATATCAATATTCCCAGCTTGGAAATTAAATACTCGAAGTTTGAAATATGTTGTGGTATTGGACTATTTATATTGAAATTAAAATTAAATTTCGATATATAGTGGTAATTTTTATTATTATATATCATTATCTAATCATTTAAGTTTCTACAGTTAAATATTTAAATTACTGCAGTCTTTTCGGTTAATTAGAGAAAAAAAAGAAGAGAAATACAGAGAAAGGACGTAATAAGTAAACCGAAATACTTAGGTGAAATAAGAATATAAATTCCATTGACACATCGAATTTCAAATTCAAACAATGGACCAAAACAAAACCAAAGAAAGAAAGAAAGAAAAAATCCAAATAAAACGCAGTCGTCTGGAATTCTATGCGCCCAAAATACAAGCCAAGCATAAAAATTATACTACACATGTTTTAAAAGACTTAAAAGGTGTTTGACATACATATGTTCACGATATAGACGATGACTAATAAACAAGATTGAATTTCAAACCTACCTAAATTAATAAGTTTCTTTCCTTGAAGGTCCATGAATGTAAATTTTTCCATTTTTTCTCATTAATTAAAGTCAACAATCATCATTAAATAAGAAAAAAATTTCAAACCCTAGAGATATATATAAATAGATAAACGTATTGATATATTCATATACAACTCCATCATATATTCTTGATAAAAATTATCTTTATCTTATCTGTTTTTTTCTTTTGCTTGAAAAACGAATGAGGTATCTAAAAACCCTTGTTTTAATAACAGCCATGATTATTTTTATAAGCATGGAAGCTGAGGAGGCAATTAGGGTTCCATTTGCTAATGAAGGAGAAGGAGGAGAAGGAGGAGAAGGAGTAGAAGAAAGAAGATGGCGGGTGGAGAAAGTTATTGGGTTGGAGTCGCTGCAGAAGGCGCCTGTTGAGCCTTCTGGTCATAGTACGTGCACCCACATTCCAGTAACTGGTGGTCCTTCATGTGTGAACTAAAATACCTTCGCTGCTCGTCCTCCTCCACACCACCGCCTTCTGCCTCCACTTTCACTCTCTATTCATCGTAAATAAAGATTTTTTCCAGTAACGGACATTGGCTGGACATGTATCCTGACGGCGACCATGGATTAATTATATTTGATCTATCTTTTTTCTGTATTTTAAATTTTTAAGTGTTCATTTCATTCAGTTCAATAATATTTCCTCTCATATGAAGATTAAATAAATTTAAGTGGTTGATAAATTAATATAGGAAATAAAATTTTGTTTTTATGCTGTTTTATTGACTTTTCATTTTTATAATTTTGAAGTTTATGTTATCTTGCATATATGTGGAGTTTTCAATGATTAATTATCAAATATTTGATAATTTATAATTTATTAAGTTATTATGAAATTAGTCCGGTGAAATTCTTGTATAAACCAAGTTTATATAGATTAAACTAATGAAAAAGTGTCACATAAATAAAATATCTTACATTATACATTCTGATTAGTTTTATTTAAATAAACTCGGTATATACAAAAAATTTTCTATTTCCGTTATAACACTAAGTACTATCTCTATATTTCATGAACCATTTTATTTAAAAAAATAATAAAAAAACCACAACCAAATTCCGAGTTCATGGATAATATTTTAAGGGTATAACACTACTTAAAGGGTTAATTACACTAACGGTTACTAAAATTTCTTACTTGCTTCAAAATTAGAAATTTTTTTTAACACTAAAGTTATTAAATTTTAAAATAATTATACAAAAATCATCTCCACCTATTTTTGGTAAGTTGTGACAATCAATTTTCATTACATCATTGAACACATATTACATCAAATACGATACATCTGTAACTTAAAAAAATGTCACATCTGAAAAATGATGACACATCATAATTAATTTCACTAATAGTCAATGAACTTTATTTCACTTATTGTAATATCACTAAATTTTTTTAAAAAAATAAAAATTTATATTAAAATTGATAAATAAACAACCAAAAGTTTGAATTGGAAGCTGATGTGACATCAAGTTTTTGTCAAAAATTGAATTTATTCTCTCATTTTTCAAAAATCATGATTCATAGTGACTCTGGTAACTAAATTTCCTTAATAGTATTGGATTTGAAACGGAATTTTCTCCTATTACTGCTGATATTGATAAAGTGATTATTGGGTTGTATCTGACCGACTCGTTTTCCCTAATAAATTCAAATTTTTCGGATGGTTGTAAGTTATTTAAGTGAAAAGAAAAAAAATTAGTAATTTTACAGCAAGTGAAGTAATATTTAGTGACCACTAGTAAAATTAAGTATGAACTGTTTTCATTTTTCAGCTAGGTCTGCAATGTAACAGCTAACGTGATACATTTTTTTATATTGATGACATATCATTTATGTGCTATCTAACGTGACATGTGTTCAATTATATGGTAAAAATTGACTGTCACATCAGCTTTCTGGCTATCAATTCACCCAAAATGTTTGGAGATAATTTTTATGTAATTATTTCAATATTTAATAATTTTAGTGTTATAAAAAAAAGTTTTATAATTTTAGAGAAAATAATAAAAAAATTTAGTAACCGAGTAAACACCACTATTTAATATATCTAATTTTGAATTTTATTCATCATTAGTTATTGATAAGAAAATTGTGAAAATTGAAAAGATATTACCATTAGTGAAAAGGATTAAAGGCGAACATCGCCATATACAAGAGAAGAAATAACTCTGAAATGCTAACAAGAAATGGACAAAAAAAGTGTTAGATGAGTATAGAAGAAATCATGTTACAAATTAACTATTATGCGGTCAATGTATTTTGTTTCAAACATAGTTCGGCTCATCCATTAATGCTTGACAACTTAATTCTTATTGTTAGAAAGAATCTTAGATCATAACTTAAATGAAATCTAATAAGAGTTATAATAGTAGCAAAACTAATTTTAGAATATTTTAATTATTTTAAAGTACTAGTGACTCTATAATTATGAAGTTTGACTTTCTAAATTTATAAAATTTTAATATGATATTAGAGTTTTAAGAAAACTAAATATTGTTTGACTATATAGATTACATAGATAAATCTGAAGCCAAAAAATAAAAAAAAAATATCTAGATTAAGGAGGAATGTTAAAAAAATTCCTACGGTTAAATGAATATAAAAATTTATAATTATAGTAAAACTAACTCAGAAGTTAAGGGAATATAAATATAATACAGGTTTAAATTATAATGAAATTAACTTTAATATGAATTAACTTATTTTGAACCAATAATAAATATATAATTATTAAGTTTAACTATCTAAATACACATGCCTTGCTTAGTATATATGCAATATCTTTAAATTATTATTATTATTATTATTATTATTATTATTATTATTATTATTATTATTATTATTATTATTATTATTATTATTATTATTATTATTATTATTATTTCTAGACTTGAAAGTTTGCATTTGCAATGCTGCAGTTTTTGTGCAATAGCAGCAGATCATTATGTTTTACCATTTGCATCAAAAATTTTGTTCTGGATTTTTTTTCACATTTGAAAAACTTGAATAATAATTAATGGGTTTAACATCTATGAATAATAATTCAAAGGCTTAATTAATGAAGTTTAAAACTGAAGTTGAGGAGCTTAATGTCAATATATAATATTTCAAAGGTTTAATGTAAAAAAAAAAAAAAAAAAGCATTAAGTATGCTTTTTTTTTTCTTGCTTACAATTGTTTGAATTTTGGTTAGAAACCATAAGCTTAAATCTGGTTCATGAATCTTATGTCGCATATATATAACATATATATTTGTTCAACGAAAGAAATTAATTTTGAATAACATAGATTTCCAAGAAGCGCATAATTAAAAACTATAAAAAGAATTTGCAATTTCCATGCATGACTAAAAATTAAAAAAAAAAATAATTCCTCGAGAAAGATATTTATTCTTATATCATAATTAAATTAAGATAACTGATTCTGTAAAAAAAATTAGATAACTGATTAAATAAAAAAAATAATTAATTATAGATTAGAAGGAAAGCAATATTTAAAAATTAATGTATAATCGACATTGTTTTAGCATATTAAATTAATTAGAGATTAGATGGAAAAAAATAAAAATTTATTTAAAAATTACTGTATAATCGATATTTTTATAGAATCATATATAAAATAAAAGTGAATTTTTTTTGTTATTATTTTTTAAGTTGGATAAGGGAATAGATTTAAATGTAGAGTTTAAAGTAAAAAAAAAAAAAAAGAGAAAAATCAAGCTAATAATGACAGCAAGTGTATGGTGAGAAGGCCAAAGAGTAAACACTGTTGTGATGCATATCTTTTAGTCGAAAATTGAGTTGTAGCTTCATACAAGTATAAATGTGGATTGGCACTTTGCCAGCGACCAGAGGAACACAATGACTCACCTACCTACATCGAGAAAATTTAATCAATTAATCAACAGTCTAACCCACATTATCTGTCAACTCTTCTGAATTTATAGTCAATAGGGCAACAAATATCATCATAAGATGATTAATAAAAAAAATTTATTTGAATAAATATAATATATTTTTATTAAAATTAGCCAACAGAATCGTTAATGTTTATTTTATTAGTAGAATGTGAAAAGAAACTCAATATATACTTAATGATTTTTTTTTAAAAAAAAAGGATAGATTAATAAAAAAAACATTATTTCTACATACCTTATTATATTTTTATAGGCTAATTACTTTGATTTTCTATCATTTTTACAGTAATCTATAGTAGAGAACATTAATTGGAGTTGCATAATAATGTTTAGATAATTCGTTTAAATAAGGTTGGAGTTATTTTGTTCATATATATTTGGGTTTAAAGAACTTTGGGCATTTTATATATCTTAAATATGATGGCTCTAAATTCATTCTATATTATAATTTTTTATTGAATTCATAAATTTATTTATTCATAAATTAAACTAATAATATAATATAATACATTATATCATTTATAGGTTTATGATCTGTTTGATAAAATTAGCTGATAATCTAGTTGTATATGATAATATAACTGATTCAATTAAAAATATTTGATAAAACTAGTTGAAAAATATAAAATGACATAAAATAGTATGTTTATATTATTCAAAAATATTATATAAAATCTATATAAGTATTAATACAAACAAATTATATAATATATATGCATATTAAATAATATAAAAATTATATTAAATATCTCATCCCAATATAATAAATACATATATTTTTATCATATAACATTATTATTATTATTATTATTATTATTATTATTATTATTATTATTATTATTATTATTATTATATATGTACATATTAAATAATTTAATAATTATATTATTATTATTATTATAAAATGATAAAAAAATGGTGAAAAAGAAAAGAAAATTATAATTTACTAGCTTTTAAAAAAAAACTAGTTCTAGGCTTTGTTTGATAAATCTTTCTTCAAAGTGATAATCTAATTGTAGCTAATAATGTAGTAGCTGAAAACTTAGTAGTTGATTCAATTAAAAGTGTTTAGTAAATTTAGCTAAAATAAATAGCAGAAAAATATAAAATAACATAAACTAATATATTTATATTATTTAAAAATATTATATAAAATCTATTTAAATACATAACCAAACGAATTATATAATATATATGCATATTAAATAATATAAAAATTATATTAAATATTTCATTCCAATATAATAAATACGTCTATTTTTATCATATAATATTTATTATTATTATTATTATTATTATTATTATTATTATTATTATTATTATTATTATTATATATGTACATATTAAATAATTTTATAATTATGTTATATATAATTTAATAATTATATTATTATTAATTATGAAATGATGAAAAAACAAGGGGAAAAAAATGAAAACTCATAATCTACTAGCTTATAAAAAATAGCTAGTTATACTATTTTTTTTTTATTTTGAAGATTATAATCTAGTTTTTTTTCTAAATAAACTAGTTTACCAAATACATATTATTGGTCAAATTATATTATTTTAATTGTCAAACTAGATTATAATCTAATTTAATATATATTACCAAACAATGTCTTACTAGCTTTTTATTTTGAATATTATAATCTAGTTTTTTTTTCAATTTTCTGTTTAGTAAAATTAGCTAATAATCTAGCTAGCTGTTAACTAATAATATAGTTCAAGCTAATAATCTAATTGTATATGATTATCTATAATTTGACTAATTCAATTAAAAGTATTTAGTAAAACTAACTAAAAAATGTAAAATGACATAAAAGAATATGTTTATATTATTTAAAAATATTATATAAAATCTATTTAAATACATAATACAAATGAATTATATAATATATATACATATTAAATGATATAAAAATTAAGTTAAATATCTTATACCAATATAATAAATGCATCTATGTTTATTATATAATATTTTATTTTTATTATTATTATTATTATTATTATTATTATTATTATTATTATTATTATTATTATTATTATATGTGTACATATTAAGTAATTTTATAATTATATTGTTATTCTTATTATAAAATGATAAAAAAGGAAAAAAAAAGTCAGTTATACTAGCTTTTTATTTTAGAAATTATAATCTAATTTTTTTCCAATAAACTACTTTATCAAATACAAATTATTGATCAAATTAGATTATTTTTGTGGTCAAATTTGATTATAATTTAGGGAGTATTTGAGATTGTTGTTAGGTATCCAAAAAACAGATTTAGAATTTTTTTAATTTAATTAACTGATTTTTTTAATTTTTTATAAACTGGTTTTTTCAAATCTATTTCTGGAAAAAATATTTATTTACCTGCTTTTCTTCAAAAGCAATTTTCAAAACTAAAAAAACTTAAAAATATGCATTTTTGTCAAACTAAATGTTAAACGGATCCTTAATGTTACCAAACAGTATCTTAGTATATGAATGCTATACTTTAAAAAATAAAGTTATTATTTTTAAATTTATTGCTATTGGAATTAATTAATAATTATTAATAAAAATTAAATTTATGAGATATTAATTTTGAATTGGTGGGGTTATTGCTAGTTTGCCAAATAGTGTACCGCCTATTGTAGGTGCACTACCACGTGATTAGATAAACCTCATCCTTTATTTTCTTAGTTCTCAATACTAAATTTTGATTCAATCTTTTGGTGTGCGTTGCAGTTTTTACGGTTCAATTAAATTCATTCCTCTCATCCCATTAGTTTACAATAAATTAATCTACTCTAATTCATATCTAAAAACTAATTATTTCTTTATTTATTCATAAGCAGCACGAATATTAATATTTTTTTATATAATTAAAATTCTAATAAGACTTTATGTTGATGCTAATACTAATTAGAGTATGCAAAAAAGAAAATCAATGTATATAAATTACTTTAATAAAACGTCTATTTAGGGCTAAAGGGGAAACCGGATTTCAAGTTTCAACTTTCGTGTGCTAAACCAAAAAAGAAAAAAGAAAGCCAAGAGAAATTTCTATGGCAGCAAATTCCGTCATGAATAAGTGCATTTTCAATTCAAAATAACCAAGGTTGACAACAATCAAAATCAACTGCGTACTAAATACTTAATTTAAAATCTTAAAACTAGCACTTCTTGTGCATATAAATACACCCCATGATCTCTATCCCTTAACATCCTACCCCTCACTAATTAACTGCTGTAGCATCAGTTAATTACTTTTCCCATACATAATTAACCCTAATTGTTAAGTTTTTCAACAACCATGAAGGTTTCAAATATTTTGCTAGCAATGGCATTAGTGATTTTCCTTGCTATAAGCATGGAAATGCCTGAGGCTACTAGAATCCTCAATGACCAACAACAAGAATGGATTACAAAGAAAGGTTTTCAGCTAAAAAGTTCTCTGAATAGGGGAACTGTTCCTCCTTCGCATTCAAGTGGGTGCACTCACATCCCCGGCGGTGGTCCTCCATGCATCAATGAGAAGACCTTCGCAGGCCACCGTACTAGCTTAGCTCCTCCTCCGCCTCCCTATGATCCATATCCTGATGCCATGGTTCCAGTTGGGCTTGCTGCTAATCGTAAGTGATGCTGACATGGGAGATGCATCAATTATAAAAATTACAGCATGCTATATTGTTTAATATTAATAGAATAAACAAATTCAAAGTTTCATATAATTTTTCAAAAACTTGAAATGTTTGAATAGATATTATTTTGTTAAATAAAGTTGATTCCATATGTATTAAACCCTGAAATTAATTACTTGGTCTACTCCACTCATGGTTGTTCTGAAAATTCATACACAAAACAATAAAAGAAACTAATCATATCTTTGCTTTCTATTTGTATTGAGTTGATGCTAAAAGCAATGTCCGAAAATAATTGATAAAATTTTATCTTATTTTTTCACTTGATTCCTTGAGTTGGTTCCATATATATATATATATATATATATATATATATATATATATATATATATATATATATTTTGGAATAAATGTCTTATTTTTTTTAATTATTAATTTATTTGTATTAAATTGCATCCAACGGCAATACAAGAAATGATGAAATAAAATTTCAAATCTTCATTATTATTAAATTTTAAATAGCTGCTAAAAGCAATAAAAGGAATGATATAGTAAAATAGAAATTGAAATATTGAATGACAAACGATAAATGTAATTTAAAATCTTGAATATTGTAAAGGTTCCAAAAGAAATGATAAAGCGCTAGAAGGAGGGCTTGAGCCTCCGACCTTGTGGTTAACAGCCACACGCTCTAACCAACTGAGCTATTCCAGCGGACGTAAATTAATAAGTAATTTTATAATTTTAATTATAAAAACTTTGATGGAATAAGACTACTCCATTACAAAATATGAGTTAAAATCTTTTTAAATAATTAGAAATAAACTATTTTTATGTAAAAAATATCGATCCAATAAAGAAATTGATTTTGATACGAGTTTAAAAAAAATTGTTTTGTGAAGGGAAAAAAATATTATATATTTGTTTGCATTGTGTAGGATTTCTTTCATTATGTTATTCAATAAAAAAAATAACTAGCCTAAAAGTTTTAGAAAAAATAATTATTTTTAGGTTGTAATTGGATTCCAAACCTTTGTAAAATTTATAATTAGGTTTTTTGTTTATTTTTTCATTAAAGACATATATAGAATATTTATATGGTATTTAATTATAGGGCCCTCAAATCTCATGTGGCACTATATTTCTTACACAATTAGAAAACTAAAATTTATGATGGATAATTAATCTATTTATAAATTTTCATATATATATATATATATATATATATATATATAAATTTGATATAATTTTTAAAGAAAAATCTATTAGGATAAAATGTATGTAAATTACAATTATCTAATGGCATGAATTGATATGGCATCGCATGAGATAATTAACTCCCATAGCTAAATATTATATCGCAATTTCATTTGTCATTAATGAAAAAAATAGACAAAAATTAAATCTAATTACAAATTTTGGATATTTTGAATTTAATTACAACATAAAAAAATATTGGGGACGAAATTAGAAAATAAGTAATGTCATAAGATTTTCTTGTAATCATAAGGAAAAAAGGGCAAAAAAGAAATACCCGCTTTCTAAGTTGGTATGGGATCTAAACCTCAACCCAACAACATAGTTGGCTTTAAATTGAATTGAAACTGACAAAAGGCCCCAACAGCAACAGCCAGTGTTCTAAGTACTCTTGAATACAATTTGCTTTGGTAGTTAATGACTAATAGCTAATTGATACTATTTAGTAAAAATAATTAAATTATATTACTAGTAAAATTACTGATGTGAACTTAATTTATTTATTTTTTATAATACTGTATAAATAAATAAATAAATATTACAATATAATACTTATTTAATGTAATTATTTATTTTAATAATAATAATAATAAAAAAATTTAATCAATAAATAAAAAAATTTAAAAATATATAAAATTTACTAACACAGTTTATTAATGTATGATTCACAGTTTATTAATATATGATGCAAGAGTAACTAGATAAAAGATGAATTCAAAATTCATTACTTCTCCAAATATAAAAATAATTTAGTATAATAATAATTTAATCTTTATATTTTAAAAAAGTTCCAACTATTTTAAAAAGGAAAAAAAATATAACTTTTCAATAACGACTCTAAATAACTATCAACTGCTAATTAGAAATTAGCTGTTGGAAGTGAAAACGTCAGAAAATGTTGCTATCGGCGAGTCATGGATGAGGAAAAATTGAAAACGACATTAATACTATCCTATTTAAAAAAAAAAAAAAGAATAATCAGCTTGCACTGCCCTTGGAAGGGAAGGCAAAAATGAAGGATCATAGTGTTGTTGCCAATACGCAACAAAACCGGTGCAACACGACACCGTTTGTTGGTATGTGTAGCTGCGAAATGACCAAAATGTTCCCGTTTTGTATAGCATACTTGTCCACTTTGAGGAGTTCATCATGGGAATTTTGTAGCAGTAGAAATCGCAAGAAACAATCAGCGAATTACGGAGAAAGAAAATGTGGGCTCCAGGAGTAACAGCAGCTATGTTGGCAATAGAGGCCATGGAAGTAAAGCTTAAGTACAACAATGAAAGCAGCTATGAGCAACGGCATGAGTCAATATCAATTTGTGTATGGAGTTTTACTCAATTCCGTTAGCCCTCTCCTTCCTTCCTTCTTCCTTTATCTTCTACAGGTAAACACTTTCTGGAATTAAAATCTAACTTCAATTAATGCCTCCTTTCATATGCAGACATTTTGTTTTAGCGAAAGATGTCTGGTTAAGATGGAGCGTTTATCCCATTACCAATGAATAATCCGTAGCAGCTGATTATTAATTTGGCTTTATTTGAATAAATATGGGGGCTACATCAATTCAAAATCTATCACTAGATGTTGACATCATTCTTAACTCCTAGGGAGGTCACTTTCAAATGTTGGATCCACACCTAACATCTAACTTTTAACGGTGGAAATTATGCCATATAATTGATAGCTATTGGGTGCTCGGTAACCATATGAAAAACAGGGTTATAGTGGTATGCACTATCAATTATCTGTTGGAAAATTGTACTTATTTGGCCATTTTGAGAACAAGTTCGGGTGGGTTCTGCAACTTTGTTTTAGGAGAATGATCGAACTTGTGTTATTTGATATAAGTATCATAAATTTTAATATTTATATGATCAAAATGATGAATGGGTGAATAAGAAATTGAAACTCAAAATAAATTCATTACTAAAGAAAAAATAAGAAAAAGTGGGCTATCCTATGTAGGAAAAATGTGAAGTTAGAAAAAAGAGTTTATAAAGAATAGTTCATTCTATCAATGACAAGTAGTTTGAAAAACTATTTCTCGTGCACACAGGTGCAGAGGGATGTAGATCCATGGTTTGAACTAAGGGTCAATGCATGGGCACACAAATGCTAAGTCAAAATATTATGGTCCAGGCCTAGCCTAACTTTTACATTAGCTGCACGTGTGAGCTATAAAGATCTGTCATGCCCGCAACAAAAAGGTAACCATAATCAATTGTCGCACATGCAATGAGTGTATTTCCAAAACTGACTATTGAACTTCTATTATTACTTGAGTTACAAAACTCAAGAGGTTGTTACAGGATTTATGTGCAACCTTAATAAAGGATAGAAACACTTTTTTTTTAGTTTGCCATGGCAGAAGTTATGTTGTTTAGCCTTTTGTCATGACCCTAGAGTTCAGCTAGCACGATCACGATCCATTTAATCTAATCGGTTTACAATGACCTTCTAGAATATTACATATGTGTGCCAAAATGTAAATGTGTGGGAAATCCCGTATGAACCTTTGCAGGGCGTGACATTCTCCCCCACTCAAGTTCGCGATGCCCTTGTCGCGCCTTCAAGCTTAAACCTTTCTATGTCATCTTTGAACTGCCACAAAGTGTCTTCAAGTTCCCAGCTTGCTTCTATGTCCGGGGCATTCTTCCATTTGACCAAGTATTCCCGATAACTTAGTACACCTCTTTGCCAAATTAGGCGGTCTGCCAGAATGGAATTCACTCCTTTATCAAAGGAGGTTACTACCGCCGTGGGTGCCCTTTTCGACTCTCATCGACTTGCATCTTCTTTGTCTCCATGATAAGGTTTCAACATACTTACATGAAAGACTGGATAGATTTTAAGCTTGGGAGGGAGTTGTAGCTTGTAAGACACCTTTCCAACTTGCTTAAGGACAGGAAATAGCCCTTCGTATTTCCGTACCAACCCCTTGTGAACCTTCCGCAATGACTTGAACTGTTGTGGTAGTAATTTGACAAGGACCAAATCTCCTTCCCGAAATTCGACCATTCTTCTTTTCTTGTCAGCCCACTTCTTCATCTTTTTGGATGCCTTGTTCAAATAGGCTCGGGCCAACTCAGCTTGCTCATGCCATGCCTTAGCAAATTTGAAAGCTGCAGGACTCTTCCCTTTATAGCTTGTGGCCAAAGCATGAGGAGTCATAGGTTGTTGTCCTGTAATGATCTCGAATGGACTCTTGCCAGTGGATTCATTTTGCTGCAAGTTGTAAGAGAATTGGGCTATATCTAGCAACTTAGCCCAATCATGTTGGTTAGCACTAACAAAGTGCCTCAGATTTAGCTCCAGTAATGCGTTGACACGTTCCATCTGCCCATCGCTTTGCGGATGAAAACTTGTGGAGAAGTTTAAGTCTGATCCCAGCAGCTTGAACAACTCTGTCCAGAATTTTTTGGTAAATCATGGATCTCGATCACTCATGATATTAGATGGAATTCCCCAATGCTTCATAACATGCTTGAGGAACAACCGTACAGTCTCATCTGCAGTGCAATCTGCCGAGGCAGGTATGAATGTTGCATACTTACTGAAGCGATCAATGACCACTATTATACTGCCAAAGTCTTCTGATTTTGGCAAGCAAGTGATGAAGTCCATCGAGACACTCTCCCATGGTCTCTCCGGAATAGGCAGCGGTTCTAACAAGCCACCGGGTGCACGCTGCTCTATTTTGTCTTGTTGGCAAACGAGACAAGTTCTTACATAGGCTTCAACATCATCTCGCAGTTGAGGTCAATAGTAAATAGACTTGATCAAGGCAAGAGTGCGTTTTATGCCCGGGTGTCCAGCCCATAATGAATCATGGCATTCCTTGATCAACTCTTTTCTCAAGTTCCCCCATTTAGGAACGTATATGCGGTTCTTCTTGGCATAGAGTAGTCCGTCACTCTGCCAAAATCGCCTTGTCTTTCCTTCTTTGATGAGGACTATGAGGTTTTGAGCCAGGGCATCATGCTCAAACCCTTCTTTGATCTTTTCCAGCAAGGGACTGCTTGGTCTACTCAAAGCTGCTAATTCTGCCTTTCGACTTAGTGCGTCAGCCACCACATTGGCCTTACCGGGCTTGTATTCAAGCTTGTAGTCAAATTCTGCCAAAAAGTCTTGCCACCGAGCTTGTTTGGGACTCAACTTCTTTTGAGTTTGGAAGTAGCTAGTTGCTACATTTTCTGTCATGATCACAAAGTGAGAACCCAATAAGTAGTGTCGCCACACCCTTAGACAATGGATGATAGCTGTCATCTCCTTTTCCTGCACCGTGTAGCGGCGTTCAGTTTCATTGAACTTGCGGCTCTCATATGCTATCGAGTGCCCATCTTGCATCAATACTCCACCAATGGCAAAGTCTGAGGCATCAGTATGCAACTCGTACATCTTACAGGGGTCTGGCAAGTAAAGCACTGGTTCTTCGGTAATGGCCCTTTTTAAGTCATCAAACGAGGCTTGACACTTGTTTGTCCACTCACAAGTATTGTTTTTCTTGAGTAGGTCGGTTAGTGGAGCTTCTCTTACTGAATATGACTTGATGAATCTCCGGTAGTAGTTCACAAGTCCAAGGAAAGACCTTAACTCGGGGACCTTAATAAGAGGTTCCCATTCTTGGATGGCTTTCACCTTGTTTCCATCCATCATCAGCTTCCCATCTTTTATCCCATGACCCAAGAACATCACCTCATTTTGGGCAAAGGAACATTTCTCCCTTTTAACATATAACTCATTTTCTCTGAGGACCTCAAACACCTTCTTCAAATGCTCAAGATGTTCTTCCATAGTCCGGCTATATATTACAATATCATCAAGATATACTACCACAAACCGATCGAGGTAGGGATGAAAGAGCTTATTCATGAGAGTGCAAAAGATAGCAGGTGCATTGGTGAGACCAAATGGCATAACAAGGAACTCATAAGCATCGTACCTTATTATACATGTAGTCTTCGGCTCATCCCCTTTTGCTATGCGCACCTGGTAGTATCCCGACCTTAAGTCCAACTTGGAGAAGTATCTAGCATTCCCCAATTGATCAAACAAATCAGCAATGAGTGGAATATGATACTTGTTCTTTACCGTGATCTTGTTTAGAGCGCGATAGTCAATGCACATTCTCAGTGAACCATCCTTCTTTTTCTGAAAAAGCACGGGGGCACCAAATGGGGCTTTGGATGGTCTAATGAAACCAGCATCCAACAGCTCGTTGAGTTGCTTCCGCAATTCTGCCAACTCCGAGTTTGTCATCCGGTAAGGACTCATTGCTGGTGGTCTTGTGCCTGGCTCCAGCTCAATTTCATGGTCCACCTCCCTCCTTGGGGGTAACTGTTTTGGCAATGCTTTCGGCATCACATCCTGGAACTCATCCAAGACAACTTGCACCTCCGTCGACAAGCTCAGTTGTGGTGATGCTTCATCATCATCATACTCCTTTAGAATGGCCAAGTAACTCTCTTCTTCCCTCTTCAATCCCTTTTTGAATTGAAGTGCTGAGAGAGCTTGGGTAGTAGGCTTGGTGGTCTTCTCCGTCGATACTAGACAAGCCTTTGGTCCATTCATAATGCACATAGAGTTTGAACATAGAACAAGGAAAGCTCTAACCTGGTCCAAGAACTCCATGCCGAATACCACCGAAAAATCATCCATGGATGCCACAGATAAATCCACTTGGCCAGTCCATGCACCAAGACTGACCTTCACTCCACGGGCAATTCCTTGGAGAGGTTGTGCCACCGAGTTAACTGCTTTGAGGGAGCCACCTCCGTTGGCAACCTTGAGATCGTGTCTCTTGGCTTCCTCTAGTGAAACAAAGTTGTGAGAAACACCTGTGTCGACCAAGGCTTTGGCAACTTTCCCGTTGATGGATGCATCCACAAACATGAGTCCCTTGGGGGATGTCGGGGCACTTTGCAATGCACTAAGCAATCGCAAAGATCCCATCTTCGCACCTTCATCTGCCTCACTTCTGTCTTGATCATGAGTGGAGGCAACTAAAGCATTCAATGTCTTTCTTTTCGGACTTTCTCGTGCCCAATGCAGTCCGTCGCATATGAAGCACGTCACACAGGGCTTTGAGGCACCACGTTCTTCCCTTTCCTTCCTTTTGTCTCGTGGCTTGAATGAGGAGTTTTCTCTGTGATTTTTGTAGTTTTGACTCTTAGGATGGCCTCCCCCATTCCTTGCTCCAACAAACTTTCTATCAGCTGGCATCTGGCCTTCTTTGTTTGAGGAGTAATCAATAAGACTTTCAGCAACGACAATGGCTGAAGATAAGTCTTAGACACCACGTCGTTTGAGCTCAAGGTTAGCTTATGATTGGAGACCATCCATGAACAAGAATAATGAGTCTTTGTCCGATGTGTCAGGGACTTCTAGCAGTAAGGTTGTGAACTCCTTCACATATTCCCTTATGCTACCCATCTGTTTTAGTCGTCGAAGCCGGCCTCTCGCCTCTTCCTCAGCATTTACGGGGAAGAATTGGCTTTTAAACTCCCTTTTGAAGTCCTCAAATGTATCAATTGTGCACACCCCAAGTTGCACATCTTTATGCCTTCGTCTCCACCACAGCATAGCAGTGTCGGTCAAGTACATGGCAGTAGTTCGGATTTTGCTGGCATGGTCCGTTACGCCAGTAGCCTCAAAGTATTGATCCAGCCCCCATAGGAAGTTCTCAACTTCCCTAGCATTCCGAGCACCATTGAAAGTCTTTGGCTTGGGAACTTCCACTTTCTTAGCCTCAATGATAGTGGTTGTATTGGTTCCCGAGACCATAGCCCGTTTGCATAGTGTTAGATCACCACCCATATCCTCAATTCTAAGCAACACATTGGAAATTTCTCTTTGGAAGAGATCACGTACCTTGGCAAGTTCGGATTTCAACCCATCAATCTCTTGCCTTAATCCACCGTCTAGCTCGTTGAGTGACATCTTGACCGCTGCATGGATCTCCGCATCCTCGGCCTCCAAGTCGCTGCAACGTTCCTCCAAGTTGTCTACTCGGTCGAACAATTCTCCCAAGTTGTCCTGAGCACTCACAACACGTGCTTCCAAGCTAGAAAGCATGTTTTTCGACTTGGCTTGAAATTCTTTAGATGGTTTCCGAACTTCCTCACGACCACGTTCCATTGATGGAACTTCCACGTTAGGTGTAGCTGGGGCAGTAGCCTTCATTATGCCCAAGGTAGTAAAGCTTCGAAACCTTGGCTCTGATACCAACTGTCACGACCCTAGAGTTCAGCTAGCAATCGTGCAGCACTTAGCACGGTCCGTTGCACTAAGCCTGCCTCCAAACCGATAAAAGCACTCCAAAGAGAATAGAACGAAACTTAGAGATCGAGAAGATTCAATAGCAAAACAAGAACACAAGAGTTTGTGAAGAATGTTTTGTATTACTTGAAATGTTTAATTGCTTGAATGATTACAAATGAATTTACATAAGGTATTATATCAATTCCCACCTACCAGATGGATGGTTAGGATTAACTCCCACCTACCAAATGAATGGCTAGGATTGATTCCCACCTACCAAATGAATGGTTAAGATCAACTCCCACCTACCAAAATGGATGGTTAGGATTGATTCCCACCTAACAAATGGAGGGCTAAGATTAATTCCTACCTACCGAAATAGACGACCACGATCCATTTAATCTAATCGGTTTACAATGGCCTTCTAGAATATTACATATATGTGCCAAAATGTAAATGTGCAGGAAATCCCGTATGAACCTTTGCGGGGCGTGACACTTTGCTCTTAATCTATAATATCCTAAGAGATAAACATTGTTCATCCTTCAATACTTGTTGTAAGGGAGAATTTGTCCTAAGAATACTATGTGAGATACAAACCTTAGATTGCTTCTATTTTGATTGCCCTATACTGAATTAATACTTTTTAAAATCTTAAAACAAATTTTAACTTGTTAATTTCAATATTTGATATTATAACAAAATTTGAAAGTAATATTATTATTATTCTTTTCATAAATGGAAAATTTTATGATTGTTGTTGATGTTTAGGATGATTCCTAAAGGTTATTTGCTGCTCAAGTTGTCTCTCCTGTTGTGTCTGTCAAGATACCTATAAATCATAAGGAAAAGCTAAAAAAGTTCAATGGTTTGAACTTTAAGAGGTGCCATCAAAAGTTGCTATTTTATTTGATCATCTTAAATGTTATATGGTTTTTGACAAAAGATGTTCATACTTTAAAGGAGGATGAGTAAGATATTAAAGTAAAGATGACCTATGATAATTGACATCATTCATATTTCTCATGTAGGAATTATGTCATGAATGAGCTATATGATTCACTATACAATGTGCATAGTGGTATGAAGACTACCAAACAGTAATGAGATTCTTTGGATTAGAAATACAAATTTGAGATGTTAGTGCCAAAAAATTTATAGTAGGATATTTTTTAACTATAAAATAGTGGATTCCAATACTATGTGAGTCATGTAAGAGCTTTCAAGTAATTTTTTATGATATTCATTCAAAATTGATGAACTTGAATGAGACCTTCTAAGTGGTTGCCATATTGAAAAACTACCTTTGGCTAGAAGGATTTCAAAAACTATTGTAAGTATAAGTGCAAAGCGATAAATATTAAAAAGCTAATTATTAGACTTTGTATTCAAGAAGACAATAGAAGCTCAGAAAAAGAAAGGAAGGGGGTGAATTTTTCCGAGGCTAAGGCGAATTTTGTCGAATGTAGAAAAAGTTCCAAATAGAAGAAAAAACAAAAATAATAGTGTCCAAAATGGTATTCAAAAGTGGAATTTCTAAGAAGGAATTTCTAGGCAAGTGTTTCAATTGTGACAAGATGAGTCACAAAGCTTCTCACTGCAGGCTTTCAAAGAAAAAGATAAGCAATGAAGCTAATCTCTTATAAAGTATTACTCAAGAGGCCTCTAATATCAACCTTGTTGTTATAATATCAAAGATAAACTTGGTTGGGTCTGACTTAAAGGAATAGTGGATTGATACTAGTGTTACAATGCACATTTGCTTAGAATATGAAATGTTATTTACTCTCAAATTGAAGAGTGGAGAAAAGTTGCATATAAGTAATTCAGCCACTTATGAAGTTCTTGGTGAAGGAAATGTGGTATTGAAGATGACATCTAGAAAAGAGTTGACTCTGAATGATGTCCTGTTTGTGCCTGATATTCATAAGAATTTGGTGTCAAGTCCACTAAACATGTATGGATTTGTATGGTCTTTGAGTTAGACAAGGTTGTTTTGTCTAAAGGTAAAATGTGTGTGGACAAGGGGTATTCTTTTGATGAGCTTTTTAAGCTTAATGTAATTTTTTGCTAAACGTATTAATGAAAATACTTCTTCTACTAACTTGTGTTGAGTCTTCTGATTTGTGACATGGTAGACTAGGATATGTTAATTATAATGCCTTGAGACTGATAATTAACTTAGATCACATTTCTAATTTCCATATAGATTCAAAGCATAAATATGAAGTTTGTGTTGAGGCAAAATTAACTAGGTCATTTTTCAAACATTTAAAAAAACTGAAGCACCTGACTTAATATATGATGATGCATTTGATTTAAAATTTGTTCAAATAAGAGGTGGTAACAAATAATTTATCATGTTTATTGATGATTGCACAAAATATTGCTATATGTATTTGCTTAAAAGTAAAGATGAGGGTATAAAAAATTTAAGTGTTATATAAATAGAAGTTGAAAATTAACTCAATAGAAAAATCAAGGTATTGAGAAGTGATTGTGATTATGAATATGAAACACCATTTGGAAAATTTTGCTCACAATATGGAATTATACATGAAATGACAACACCTTATTCTTCTCAGTCAAATGGTGTGATTAAAAGGAAAAAAAATTATACATTGAAAAACATGATGAATAAATGCTTATAAGTTTTGGAATACCCTAAAACATATGAGGGGGGAAGTCATATTATCGGCTAATTACCTAAGGTGTTCTGAAGCAAACAAGAAAAACTTCTTATGAATTATAAAAACATAGAAAATCTTCCTATAAATTTTTAAAATTGTGGGAGTGTCTTGCTACAATGGTTGTTTCAATACCAAAAAGAGAAAAAATAGGCCCAAAATCAATTGATTATGTTTTCATTAGTTATGCATGTAACAGTAATGCTTATCAGTTTCTTATGCATAAATCATAAATTTCTGATATACATAAAAACACGATAATATAATATAAAAAATGCATCATTTTTTGAACATATTTTTTTTGTAAAATTTCAAAATAAAATTCATCCAAACGTGCTTTAAAGACTGTTACAGGAAATATCCTAAGCTAAGAACTCATCTTAGATAAAATTCATGGAGAAAAACTTGATTTTGAAGATGAGTCAACTGAGATAGAGCTTAGGTATAGTAAAAAACAAAGATAAAAAAAATCTTTTAGACCAAATTTTTTGACTTATATGCTAGAAATATAATGTCAAACTTATGTGAAGATTATAAACTCTTCATAATGTTTTCTTTGGAAAAATACGATTAAGAGTGATATAGACTATTATACAAAATCATAATTAGAAACTAGTGGACTTACTTCTATAATGTAAATTGTTAGAATCCTAGTGGATCTTTAAAGGAAGATGAATGCAGATGATTCAATTGATAAATATAAAGTTAGACTTATAATTAAATGTTACTAACAAAAAAAATCATAGATTACTTTGATATATATTTTTATGTAATCAAAATAAATTATATTAGGATGATTATCACCATTGTTGCATGAAATACATCAAAATGATGTAAAAACTACTTTTTTGAATGGAAATTTGGATGAAAAAATCTACATGAAACAACTGAAAGGTTTTATTGTCCTATGAAAAAAAAGAAAGTTTGTAAATTAATTGTTAGATGTATGTTTTGCACATTTATTCTTATTTTTTACTTGAGATCTTTGGATTTGATGTGTTTGATTGGTGATTTTTGTTTTACTTTGTATCTTATGGTTGATTATGGAAGACATGATTTATTCGTTCTTAATTTTGCAACATTTGAAAATCTAATTAGAAGAGATAGAGTGTGAAAATTTGTGTTTGAAAGTTGAAAGAAAATAAAACGAAGACACATCTTAAGTTAGACATACTATTCAATTTTTGAAAAAAACTGGAGACGATTTCAGTTAAAGCGTGAACACATTTTTTATTTCGAGTTACTTCTTAATTAGGACTCTATAGTTAACAAGTTATCTAGGGTTAATAGGAATATAAATATTCTTTTTCTAGCGGATGAAACTAACTTTTGACAAGCCACCTACATAACTTAGAGATTTTAATTATTTTCTTTTAGCTGTAATCTTTGATTTCATGGAGCATTAAACTATTATTTAGTTGAAAATTAATCAAGTTATTGAAGTTTTCATTGTGAGATCTATGCTTAATTTTCTTATATTTTCTATTTCAAGCATTTATATATTTTATGTGTTTATTGATATAGTTGCATGATAAATTAAATAAGAGACATATTATTTGATTTGTTATTATAATTTTTGTTTATTTAAATTATCAAATATGTAATTGTTTGATTTATCTAATGTCAGTAACAAACAATATAGTTGATTGTGGACATGCTTTCAATTTATGTTGTGTGAATATATAATCAGGCTTCAATAAATTAAGTGTGTGTATTTATTAGTTTACATTGCTTGTTTTTCTTATTTGTAATGTTGTTACTAAATTAAATCTTACGAGTTTATTTAAGATTATTTAATAATAAAAGAATAATTGAAAAACATATTTTGATTATTAATTAACTAAGGAAAAGATTGGTCGCTAGAGTGTGTTAGTGACTAAAACTAATATATTTGAAATAAAATAAAATTTATTTGTTTTGATGATCAACTAAATTTCTCTAGAAGTGATTATATCTTTGACTAAAGTTTTTCCATATTATTTAATCTCATTTAATTTTTATGCTATTTATTTACTTTTGAAAATTAATTTTAGTTTCAGTTTTAAAACCTTCATCTTTTTTATTACTTGTTTTAAAGAAGTGAATCCACTAGTTCTTTTAGATTCAATCATGCTCATTGTTATTACAATTTTATATTTTGAAAAGTAGGTAATTTATTTTGTTGCTTTCAACATCCAACATTAGTTAAATCTCTATATGGTTTGAAATAAGAGCCAAAACAATGACATAAAAAATTTGATAATGAAATGCTATCTAATGACTTTAAAATTAATGAATGTGATAAATGCATTTATATCAAAAGCACTAGCAATAGTTATGTCATGTTGTATTTGTATATTGAAGACATGCTCATTGTTGATAGTAATGACAAAATAGTTAAATCTACCAAGGACATTCTAAACTCAAAATTTGACATGAAAGATATAAGATTAGCAAATGCGATTCTAAGAATAAAAATTTCAAGAAGTCATATGGACTCACATTAAGTCAAATGCATTATGTTGATTAAATATTTGATAAATTCAATAAGAATGATACAAATATTACTAAAATTTCATTGGACTTGAGTCTCCATATATCTAAAAATATAGAAGAAAATGTGTTTCAAGTAGAATATGTCAACATAATTGATAATCTCATGTACTTAATAAGTCGTACAATACTATATATTGTTTATGCAGTAAGCAAAATAAGTTGATACACGTGTAATCCAGGAACTTATCACTGGAAAGGAATCATAAGAGTACTTAGGTGTTTGGAGTATACTCATGAGCATAAACTACATTATACTAGATATTCAGCTATCCGAGAAGGTTATAGTGATGCAAACTAAATTTTTGGCATAAAATGTTTGAAATGAAAGGATAATGTCGCGGATCTGCTAACCAAAGGGTAAAATAAAAAGTTAGTTGATAAGTTATCAAGAAGAATAAGAATTAAACACGCAAGATAGTAATAAGTCAATACAAAGGGAAATCCAATATAGTTGATTAGAAATCCCAGGAGCTAGATTTAAAAGGACAACTTAATTGTAAAGACGTAGTGTGGAGGTAAAACTAGTGATGTTCTTGAGGTAAGATTAAGTTATACTTTTAATGATACTTATGAGTAAGATATCTATAGATGACAATTTGGATCTGAACCAAATGAGACATATTTTTTTGTAATTTTTTTTCATTACCCTAGCCTTGAATTTTTTTTTTATAAGAATGGGATGAGAATAGTATATACATCCCCCACCCCGATTATTATTATTATTATTATTATTATTATTATTATTATTATTATTATTATTATTATTATTATTTTAAAATAATAAAATAAAAATATGACACTAATTTAAAATAATTTTTTTTTACTTAGGTAATTATATATTAACTAATTAATTAAAATAAAAAATATTTATAATATTAAAATAAATATTTAAGATTTGGGAACAGGGCAGGGTCGGAAATCCCTATCCCATGTAGTGTAGAGATGAAGATCTCAAATTTTTTTCAGTGGAAAATGGGGCAAGATCAGGGGACGGAGCGGGATTTCGAGATTAGAGACGGGGAACTCCATCTTAAACCCATCTCATTGTCATTTCTAAAGATATCATCTATGTGAGAAAGAAGTGAAACTACTTCAGATGAGAGTTGTGCGAAGCTTAATTCTCTAAAATTTTCACAGAATCAAGTAGATATTTAATGTCAAAATGAACATAATAACAAGAATTTAATTGTGTCAAGAGAGATTCTTATGTGAAGTATATCATCATTTACTCAAATAGTTGAACAGTTCAATGATATCATAGAAACTAGTTAGCATACAAATCAAATATACTCTTATAATGAAAGGTTTAAAGGGTAACACCAACTTATCCTATGCAAATATCGATTATCAAACTTTATCACATAGTAAAATTTCATTTGTCTTACTTTTTTGTTCATTTTTTTATGTGAGGGATTATTGGAAAATTGTAGTTATTTAATTATTTTGAAGGCAAAATTTGGGCGAGTCTCACAACTCGATTTTGAGAGAATGACATGAATTTGTATTCTTTGATATAAGTACTACAAATTTTAATGTTTATATGCTCAAAATGGTGAATGAGTGAATAAAAAATTAATATTCAAAGTAAGCTTCTTGCTAAGGAAAAAATGGGTTATCCCACGTAGAAAAAATGTGAAATTGAGGAAAAAATTTATATAGAAAAGCTCATTATATCAATGATAAGTAAGTAGCCTGAAAAACTCTCTCTTGTGTGCACAGGTGCAGAGAGAGATATAGATCCATGGTCCGAACCAAAAGTCCATGTGTGGACGTGTGACTTATGCACACGAATGTCGGGCCAAAATACCATAGTCTAGACTCAACCCAAATTTTCATTTTTTTATTTTTCTGGATAATTGAAGCTCGTCACGTGTATCCAGGCGCGACGTACCTTAGGGGTGCATAGGCTATCATGCCTATGAAATAAGAGTTGTGTATCTCTATTGCGGCTGTGACGTTGTGTTACATCCTGTGACAGTCACTAGTTGCGCTTATGGGTTGTGAAGATCTGTCATGCTTGTAATATTTTGTCATACCCGCGATAGAAAGATTACATAATTGACTGTGTCGCATGTGACTTTTTGTCAAGGGTGTGAACTCAAGAGACTGTTATATAATTTGTGCAATCTTAATAAATAAAAAACTCACAATAATTTTTGCTCTTTTCATTTCTTATATATATTGGTGTTTTTAACTCTTATTTAATTTGCATTCTCTTTTTTCTTTCTTTCTTTCTCTTTTGTACTAGAGAGACTATTTTTCAGTTTATAGTGAGTTAGAGTTTATAGTATTAAATCTGTTATATCTTGTAAGACAAATGTCGTTCATCATTCAACACTTAGGTATGAACGAATTTGTTCTAAAGATAATGTAATTAAAACCTAATTTCATTAATAATTATATCAAACACAAATTCCTAGAATATTAATTAAATTGCTAAGTTATTATTTTCAACGGCTTCACTTTCATGTTTAACTTGGTTGGGATGATATTCCAGCTTTCTTGGGGTTTCATTTCTTGGTTTTGTTCTCTATGTTGCAAGGTATTTTTCTTTATATCCATCAAAAAATTGGTATGTATATATATATTTGCACTCCATTTGTTCTGTTCTATTAGTCGTTTAAAGTTTTTTTACGAAAATTAAAAATCTCATTTTATATGTAATATTATAGATATAAAATAACTATATTACTCTTTTTTAGAAAGATTAAAAAGTAGCAACGAGTATAATTAATTCAATAAATAGATAAAACTTATTACAAAATCAAGACATGGGTAAAATTGAAAAAAAATAGCTTATTTTTTATTGATAATCTAAAATGTCAATTGAAATGTAATAAATTTTATTTTTTACACGACATATAGAACGAAATAAAGAGAGTAATATTCTTGCACATAACGCTTGACCAAGCCCCGTTGAACTTGAATATATATATAGATAGATATTTGGCGATGGCTGTGTATATATATATATAGCCAAAATTTTAATTTATTTTTTATCTAATTTTTTATTGGTAATCTAAAATTTCAATTGGAATATAACATATTTTATTTTTTAAACGACTTATAGAACGTAATGAAGAGGTTAGTATTCTTGCACATAACACTGGCCCAAGCCCCCATTGAACTTGAATACATGTATAGATGGATTTATGGTGATGGCTGTGTGTATATATATATATATATACACATATTCTAACAGCCAAAATTTTAATTTATTTTTTACCTAATTTCGCTAATGAAAATTAAAGGTGTCCTAATTTCCTAATTATGTTCGCTGGGTCAACTTTTCCATTTTTTTTTCCTTTTTAAAGGGTCAGTAAAAAAGCGTCGCAATAAATCCATTTTGTTGTGGCGAGTAGGTAGTAAGAGTAAAGAAAGATTATTTTCAGGAAAAAACTGAAGGAAACTTCGTCAATCTTGAGAAATCAGTCACATATCACATATGCACATAAAATTTTCTTGGATTTTCGTCCTGTTTCACCAAACAAAAGCAAACACAGTCAAAAGGAATGACACCAAATCCCCACCTTCGTTAAGTGGCGGAGACTATTATATGTCATCCAACTTGAGAAAATGTTTCTTTTCATTAAAAAAAAAAAAGCACCGGTAAAAGACAATTTATATAATGACATGTTAATTATTGAAGCAGATTCTAAACCAATTTCCAGGAAATTATACTATAAATCTACCTCTATCAGAGATTCAAAATCATCCTCGTTCTGATAATTGAAGCTGCGCAGGAATGCACAGAGAAAGAAAAGGAGGAATGTGGGGTTCAGGAGTAACAGCAATTATGCTTACATTAGAGTTCCTGGATGTCGGCATGAATACTGTAACTAAAGCAGCTATGAGCAAAGGCTTGAGTCACTACATTCTTGTTGTCTACTCTAATGTGATTGCCATTTTCTTGCTCCTTTCATCTTCTAGCATCTTCTACAGGCAAGTATATTCAAGATTTTCCTTTCCTTTTTCCATGTCCTTGAATCTCTTCTCGTTTGACAGAAAAAGAGTAGCCCCGGCGCTTACGCTGTCCATAATCTTCAGAATAGTACTTCTTAGTCTGCTCAGGTATATAATATTAGTTTCTCCTGGATCTGATATTAAAAGAAATTCAATATTCAATTCTTGAATTAGTTTGCGTTCTTTTAGCTGTTGTGGTCAGGTGTTTACATATATTGGGATAGGATATAGCTCACCGGCTCTGGCCTCTGCAATGATTGATTTAACTCCAGCTTTTACATTCATACTTGGAGTACTGTCAAGGTTAGTTACTTGAAAGATCCTGTTATGTTTCTAGCGCTCTAAAGAACTAATGGGGTCTAATTCAAACTTCGGGTTCAGGATGGAAAGGCTAGATTGGAGAATCAAAAGCGGTCAGGCCAAGTCTATTGGCACCTTAGTATTGATAGCAGGAGGATTAGTTTTTACTTTATACAAAGGTCTGCCACTTACATCCATTCCATCGAGTAATAATTTATCGAATAAGCTGCTTCTTTTGCCTCCATCAGACTGGGCTATTGGAGGTTTTTTCCTTGCAGCTCACAGTTTCATCCTGGCACTAATCTATATTGTGCAGGTAGACTCTGCCAAAATATGTAGAGCACATAGTAACGTACTTAATCAATATATTTGTATTTTTTTCAAGGTGGGATTTCATTTTTTAATTGCAGACCTGGATAATCAGGGACTTCCCCTCGGAGCTTATCGCTAACCTGATTAATTGTGCCTTTGTGAGCGTCCTGTCTACCATTTTCACTTTGATTGCAGAGAAAGATCCTGCAGCTTGGAGAATAAGGCCTGATATTAAGTTGGCAGCCATTGGGTTTACAGTAAGTAGTATAGGCTATAGAGTAAATCCAATTGATGATTTGTAGGAATTGACAATTGAATTTCATAATTTGATGGGCTGCTTAATTTGTAGGCAGTTTTTGCTGTATCACTTCGAAGCGTAGTACATACATGGGCATGTCACAAGAAAGGACCTGTATATGCTTCCATGTTTAAACCACTAGGGATGGTTATAGCAGTATATATTGGGGTGTCTTTTCTGGGGGATACTCTCTACCTTGGAAGGTATTTACAAATTACAACTAAAAATCACTAGTTATTAGTTAACTCTTTTATGCTGAAGATCATTACTGTATTGATGATCATCTCTTTTCTTAGAAAAAATCAGAGAAATTAATCTTCTTGTTTCTACTGTGCAGTGTGATAGGAGCTGTTATTATTGCCTTTGGGTTTTATGCTGTGATGTGGGGGAAGAAACAAGAAGAAAAAATGTTTGAAGACAATAAGGACTGCAGCTTCGAATCAACTTGCTCTAAAACCCCACTTCTGCCAAACAAATGCACGAATGTTTAGCAGTTTTGCATGAATTGCATATATAGTAAACTGTAAAAGTATGTCTAAATGAATCTCCGCTTAAATTTCAATGAAATTCAAACTTGTAAGAGTTTTTTTGTGAACACCTGTTTGATGCTTCAAAAATTTGAACTCGAACAATATTGTTCAAGATTTCCATCATGGTCCAATCATGTGCCCCACAAAAGCATTATGTGAAGTTATGAATCTTGATCCTAACAGATCATTCAAAAGCTACATCAACTCAGTTTAATGGAAATTGAAAAGGGGGACCACTCATTTTATCCTGTCGGCCAATTTAAGAATAAACTTACGAAGTTGCCGAGGAATCTAGACTTGTGTGCGCATATCCTGTCCGCTATCCCATAAATAAAAACAAAAATGCTAATGAATTAGATGCTGGTGAAATAAAGGCTAGCTCAAATTTTAATCAATTTTTTTCTCTTTCAATTTTTGCCTCTCAAGTTTTCTCTCAATATGTTTAATTGGATTCGTATCCGACCAATTTTGCTTCCTCTTTTGATCCTTTTCTCAAGAAAAAAAACAACTCCAGCTCTTTTTTTTTTTTTCCTGCTATCTTGGAATTAAATCAATGGCCAGACCAGATGAAGCTCCTTCAAGTCCTTGTTATTTTCATGCCAATGAGAATTCTTCATTTGTCCTTATTTTCAGTTCAAATTATCACTGGTGGCTGAAAGCTGTGATATGCACTATGAAATGTACAATTGGTTGATGTGGGTCTGCTCTGCTTGGGAATTGGGCCCTTCATATCATTTGTGGGGAAAATTCTTCCAATTTGCAATAAGAATTTATAAAATTCTAGATTTAAGATATTTTATTAAATTTTTTTTAGTATGATTTTGCTAAATTGATACAAATTGTGCATTGATTTTATTTTATGTGCAGAGATAAAAAAAATAATTATTATTTTATTTTCTAATGCACAAACTACAATTTTTTTAAAAAAAAATCAATTTATATGATTTGAATTCTATGTCTCACTTCAATTGGCGAATAAAACTTTCACTGATCATTTGAACAATAAATTAACCGAAAATCCTAAATTTATAAAATTGATAATTTTCTTTTTCATTTTGCACTGATAAATATCCCAATTTGTGTGGGCCATTGTCATCTTAAAATTTCAAACACAACGATTGAGATGGAAAAATTAAAATAACAAACTGAAACAATGACGGAAGTACTTTGGACGGTTGGTGAAAAAGAAAAAAAAAAAAGTCTTTAGGACTGTTAGTTCGAAAGGGAGAAATGCTAGTATTGAAAGGAAGATAACTGTTTTAACAAAAAAGAAAGGAAGATTCTAGATGAACTATTCTCTTACCATAAATCTCTGCAGTAAATTCCTCTCCTACGGGATAGAGCTTTACTTTCCGTCCTTTCAATGGCATCAGCTGAAGATGAAGTTATCCAGCAGTTCAGATTCTTCAAGGTTTACAAAGATGGCCGCGTCCACATGAATCGTACCAACTGGGGAACAATCCCACCAGCTGATGACCCTGCTACCGGAATCCGCTGCAAAGATGTCACCATCTCCACCCAACCCCAAGTCTCAGCCCGCATTTTCTTACCAAAACTCCATACCCCAACCAGAAACTCCCTCTTTTGTTCTATATTCATGGTGGTGGGTTTTCCATGATGTCTGCCTTTTCCCCTAATTACCACAATTACTGCCAATCCCTAGCTGCCGAGGCCAATTTCCTTGTCGTCTCCGTCGAGTACGGTCTCTTCCCGTCCCGACCCATACCTGCCTGCTACGACGACTCCTGGGCGGCGCTCCGGTGGGTGGCTTCTCATGTTAATGGGGATGGCCCGGAGAAGTGGTTGAATGATCATGCGGATTTTGAGAAAGTATTCATCGGTGGGGATAGTGCAGGAGGCAATATATCACATACTTTGGCGTTTCGGGTGGGGACGATCGGGTTGCCCGCCGGAGTAAAGGTGGTCGGGGTGATTTTGGTGCATCCTTTTTTTGGTGGAAGTGAAGACGATCATATGTGGCTTTATATGTGCCCAGAGAATGGCGGATTGGATGATCCGAGAATGAACCCACCTGTGGAAGATATTAGCAGGCTTGGCTGTAAGAAAGTTTTGATTGTTGTGGCCGGCATAGATCATCTGAATGCTCCAGGCAAGAATTACTTTGACAAGTTGAAGAAGAGTGGATTCAAAGGAAGTTTTGAACTCGTTGAGAATGAAAACGAAGAGCACTGCTTCCATTTGCATGATTCCAACCATGAGAAGGCTGTTGAGTTGCAGAAAAAGATTGTTTCTTTTCTGAAACAGGATTAGTTTGATTTCATATAATGAGGCTAATATGTTTAGAGTATGATCTTCACAGTAGCATGCTCAACTAAATTAAAACCTCTTCTATTTTATTATGATTAATGGTCATGGTTTTCTCTATCTTTAATCTTTAATTGAATTTCAGATATTCTAAAACGAAAAACTGAGGATGGAGAAGCTTAATCATTATTATTGTTATTATTATTGGAATTATTATATACGGTCACCGTGCAAACTACAGCAACCAATCCCATGTCAGGATTTCACGGTCGAGCAGTCGGATTCTTTTCTACAATTAGAGAAACTAATGCAGATTGGAAAGGTCATGAAGAAGCAGCAAGAAGGCTCAGAACAGCAGGGTACTTCTTGAGATTTGATGCCTGCAAAGCTCAAGACCGAGTAATTTATGAGGTGGAAAAATAAGGCTTACAAATTTTTGTCTTTTTCATTCAAATATTTTAGTGATTGACCTGCAAAATATACCCCAATGGAATTGTTTAGATTTTGGTAAGATTAATGAGATTTTGTTTAGATATTGAAGGCAGCTTGTACTAGTTTGAGTGTTGGGTGAAAAAGTTATTGACTTTCTTGAGCCCATTATGCAGTAGAAATGTGTGAGCTGTATGAGATGTTGTATGACTTTCTCAAATTTTCGCTCAATATTTACTTCATCAGAGTAATGCAGCCTCTTCTTCTTGATCCTTTTCTCAAGAAACAAGAATTCCAGCATTTTTTTTCTTTCTTGGAAATAAGTCCGTGGTATGCCATATGGCAATAAGATGATATGATTTCTCATGGTTTGAAAACCATGGAAATTCCCCAAATTTTCATACCTTCTATTTGGTGGGTTGGGATGGTATTTAGTTTCTTACTCCTATATTACTCAGACGCCATAGAAACTGTGAGGATGAGCTTTGACATTGATGCTTGCGGTGGGGGGATGATGGCTGAGGTGTTAGGTTTACGGCGTAGGAGATTGACTAAACTGGAAGTCTGAAATTGATGATGAATTCTTCAATAATAATAATAAATTAGGTTTTATCAATTGAGAATCTGAATTAGATTCACCGATTCCTTCTTCATTCTCTTTTTCCCGTCAATTAACCCTTTATTACTATTATTAGAGCAGGCAATTGAGTCAGGTTCAATGGATTTAGATTCGAGTCATAAGGGGTTAGATTATTTTAATTTTCGAGTGAGTTTAGATTGATGCGTAAATCATGCATCCTACAAAACATAAATTATATATTTGTTCAAATTATACATAATTTTATTTAATTTCAATTTTTTTTTACATTCATATATTTATATTGCAGTTGATTATGTTAAATAGTTTTCTTTTTAAAAAATTCTCAAATTACTATTTCGTGATATTATTTTTTTCATTTAATACATTTAATTGTAATGTATTGAACTAAGTTCATGGAGTTGTTGATCGTTAGAACCGTGGGCATAACATGCTTCAACATTTCCTATCTCTAGGCATTTTTTCTTTTTCCTTTTTTTTTAATTCAAAGTCATATGTCAATTGCTATCATATCCTCATAAATGGAGGATTTTCTTTTATCATTAGCATTTTGTCAATTGATGCAATAGAGACTTGGGTTTCTTCTTGAAATTGTATTGCATTGGTCCAATTTTCTTTAATAATTGAATATTGTTATTTCAAATAAAAGAATTTTTAATATATATATATATATATATATATATATATATATATATATATATCATTAAAACTGGCCTCTTATTAAAACCATTAAGCAAAACAGCACCGTTTTTTCTATTGAGCCTCGTTATTTTGTTGAGCCCATATCCAGTGCGCCTCCTTTCATACTTTTACCTAGCCTTCCCCATTAACACATGCAGTAATTTTGTGGCCCTCCACTATTATTTAATAGCTAATACTAACTATGGTTTTGGTACCTAACTGGCTATTGTTGATATCTTAATACATATAGCATATATGCTAGCTAACACATAGCCACTTCTAGACAGTACTTAGAGAAATTTAAGAAAGTTTGGTCATCTAACTATGATACCTAAATTTTGTGATTCAAATAGTATCAGAGCATAAAAGTGATCCTACAGGTCATGCATTCAATCAATAGAATCCTCAAAGAGGTCAACCTGATGACACTTCTTTGAGGATTCCGCATTCTACGTAAGAGAAAAATAAGTTGCAGAGTCAAGGTAATGCGTCTGCAAGCATAACGTGGTGGATTAGGTCATACTGTAGAGAAATTTAAGGAAATTTGGTCATTTAACCATAGTGGATCCCTACCTATAACCAGTTATTATTAAAAAATATGTGGTTGAAAAGGCCCACAATCTTTTTCAAGACATGTCTATCTCGGCTAAGAATTTCTGAGTAATGATCTCTACAAGAAGCCATATATATACTCTTTTTCTATCAAGAGTGGTAAATCTTTTATTGACTACTCAATTACCTTCGAATATCAAATGTTATACTCAATCACTGCCCTATGAATAACCTCTGAGAGACAACAAGGAATGAAGTCAAAGTATAGGATTCAATATCTAAGATAACCTTGAGCATTTCAAGTCTAATGATACTTGCACCAGTGCTATGATGAGACTATCACTGATATTGAATAGATATTCATATGATTATCTCATAGCAAATCATCCAATGTACTTGACTACTCTAGTAAACATTCACATGTTAACTCTAAATATCTCATGTCTTCAGCTTATGAGATCAGTTATTTGACTTAGTCAATGAGTATTACATGTGTTAGTCTATCCGAATTAGCAATATCTTATCTTGTTAATCCTATGACTAGGGATAATTTAAGTATAAATACAATTGCATATGATAGAAATCTCACAATCATGATTTCCTCTATGTCGTGTTACACATACATTCATCAAATACTTAGCCATTTTTTTAAAAAAATAAAATATTTTGATTTATACAATAATTAATATATATAGTTGTTGCATTATAAAATTTAAGTTAATTCAGCAACTACAAACTTTTTTCTTTACTACAAACAAACTTAACTATAGATTAGCACACCTAATCTTAATGCAAAACAATCAAGGTTGAAGAAAAATCTTCACTACCATTAATGGAAAAACTGTATACATCAAGAAAATACACTTTCACACTTTACTAACTAGAGCAACTAAGCTACTTATAGCTAAACAAAAAATAATCGTAATCTAAGCTAAGCTAAAACAAACAAAAATGATAAATAAATATATTACAACAGTTATGAGGAAATGACACGTATGCATGTGTATAATAGCTATCAACTAGACTTGCTGTTGCATTTGCTTTGAGAACACAGCTACACTTGCTTGCCTTGAACTACCACCTTGTTTATCACTTGTATAATTTTTCATCCCCCCTCAAGTTGGAGCCTTGTAACAATCTGCAAGGCCCATCTTGGAAAGAAGCTTGATAAACTGAGGTGCAAGCAATGCCTTAATAAAGGCATCAATTAGTTATTTTAAAGAAGAAATATAAGTTGTAGTGATAAAGCTTCACTTGATCTCTTACAATCTGACAATCAATATCCAGGTGTTTTATGCGTTTATGAAACACTGAATTGACAGCAATATGCATTGTCACTTTATTGTCATAGTGAAGTTGAATACGTAAATGCAAGGATATACCAAAATCTTGAAGGATATAGGTGAGCCATTTAGATTCATAAACAGTTGAAGTCATGCTCTTATACTCTGCCTCAACTGAAGACTTGGATATTGTACCTTGCTTTTTAGTTTTCTATGAAATGAGTGTTGAATCCCGATAAATATAGAAACCACTAACAAATCATCTAGTCATAGGGCATGTGTCCCAGTCATATCGCAATAGGTCTCAAGAATAAATGATTTATAAGCAGGGAAGAACAAGCCTAAAAAGAGGTTGCACATAAGGTATCTAAGAACATGCATAACAATCTACCAATGTGGTTATCTTGGAGCTTGAATGAACTGGTCCAACTGCTGCACAACAAAACTTATGTTGGGCATAGTAAAACCAAGGTATAACAATCTCCCTATGAGTCTTCTATATGGTTAAGGATCCTCCAACAAATCTCCTGCATTACTTGTGAACCTTTCCCATGAGCCCAACATCTTTGATGAAATCAATGATATATTTTCTTTGATTAACATAAATCCCTTACCGTGATCGTGTGATTTCCTATCAAAGAAAATATTTAGTAGAGTGCAAATCCTTAATAGTGAAAGCTTCATGTAAAAAGGACTTCACTGCTTGGATTTGTTTTTCTAAACTACCTGTTAAGAGAACATCATCTACATATACTAACAATGCAAGGAATCTGTGACAGTTTTGTAAATGAAGAGGTAGTGATCATTCTTTGATTGTTAGAATCCATAAAATTGGAGACTTTTATCAAGCTTAAGATTTCATTGCCTTAATGTTTGTCTCAAACTATAGAGGGAACTGTGAAGCTTACAAACCTGTCTTGGTTGAGCTTTGTGGTAACCTTCTGGGAGTATCATGTGTACTTCTTCATCAATATGCATATGAATGAATGAATTATTGATATCAAGTTGATGAAGAGCCCACATCTTAGCTACTGCAATAAAGAAGAATAATCTGACTGTGACAGGTGAGAAGTTGTTCATAAAATCAATGTCTTCTACTTGATTATATCCTTTGGCCACAAGTTTGGCCTTATACTAATATACTAAGCCATATGGCTTTAACTTCAGCTTATAGACCCACTTGGATCCTATAACTTTATTGTCTTTAGGCAGTGATGTCAATTCCTATGTTTGATTCCTTTCAAGTGCTTGAATCTCTACCTTCATCGCAACTACCCATTTTGGATAAACCATTGCCTGCAAATAGGAAGAAGGTTCCTTGACAACATATATATTTGCAACAAAAGATAGATGTTCTTGTGAGAAGTGCTTTGGTCTAACAAAAGGATAAGTTAATGGTGAAGAATGATGGTAAGATTGAATATTCTGGTAAGGTTCTATATGAGTAAATGTACAAAGGAAATCTATAAGCCAATTTGGCGGTCTCCTAGTTCTAGTGCTATATCTTGAGTTGGTATTTGTTGAAAGTGACTGTGTATTATTGGGTACAACTGACTGATTAGAATCTATCATGACTGGTTCAGTTACAGGTTGTGATATTGGGTGATTTATGGAAGAATAATATGTGTTTAGGTCAATTGTATATGGTACAATGGTAAATGTACTGAATGCATTTCTATATTTTTAGCTTTAAAGGGATAAACAGTCTTATGGAAGTGAACATCTCTGGAAATGAAAATTTTGTTGGTGGAAGATCTAGGACTTTATAAACTTTCTGACCTGGAGAATGACCAAGGTAAGCACACTTGTAAGTTCTGGGAGATAATTTGTCTTTCTTTGGAGTTACAGCTGTGATAAAACACAAACAACCAAAGACTCTGAGGTTGGCATAATTTTGTTGTTTATGATACAACAAGTAATAAGGGGTAAGTCAGGATAAGATGAGACTTGGCAATTTATTAATTAGATAAGTGGCATCTAGAAGGGTCTCACCCCAAAAAGATTTAGGCATTCCTGATTGAAATAAGAATGCCCTTGTAACTTGAAGCAAATGTCTACGTTTCCTTTCAGATTTTTCATTCTTTTGGGGAGTATAAGGACATATTTTATGATGCATTATACCATGTTGGAAAAATATGGATTAGAAAATTTGACTCAAAAATTCATTTTCATTATCTGTTCTAATGATTTTAACATATGTTGGGAACTGGTTTTTTACCATATTAAGAAAATTGGATAAGATTTGAGGAACTTGGATTTTGGTTTGCATAAGGAAAGTCTATGTACTTCTACTATAATCATGAACTAGAGTCATGAAATAATGAGCTCTAGATTTTGATGTTATTGATATGGTTCTCATATATCAACATGCACAAGATCAAACTATAAGCATAAGTGATTTTATTATTTTGAAAAGACAACCTAGTTTGCTTTGCTAAAGGGAACATATCACATGTATCATATGTTTCATTTGTTACATTAGAAACAAAATTTAAATGTTTCATCACTATACTAGAAGGATGCCCCAATCTTTCATGTCACAAAACATTATTGGCATTAGAAATTTTATTTCCAAGGTGTAATGTCATAGGTTCAAGATTTGTTTGGTATGTAATAGGTATAAGGTAAGATGTGCAAGCAAAAGAGTTGGAACCTAGGTAGTATAAGTTGCCAGCAACTTTGCCAATAGCCAGAGTTTGATAAGTCTTCTGGTCATGCAATACACAGTGACTAGGGTAAAAAATTACTTTCAAATAATGACGCTTAATTAGTTTGCTTACTAAAAGAAGATTATGTTTAAAGGTAGGAATGTACAGAACATTCTATAAAGCAAGGTCTTTATACAATTGAATGTTCCATGTATGTGTCATTTGTCTAGTTGTTCCATCAGGTAAGTGTATAGTGACTTGTTTAATGGGGTCAAGGTTTAGGTAAACACTTCTTAAAACACATATATGGTTTGATGCACCTATATCTATTATCCAGCAATAAGAATTATGCATCTTAGCATTACTCGCAAACTCATTCAGTTGGAAAAGTTAACCTGCTCTTCCAAGTTGCTTTGGTTCTATTTTAAATACCCCGTCATCTCTTATTTGAACATTTCAAAAAAGCTTGACATCCATGCTTTTCCATTTTCTATTGTGTTCTCTGCCATCATGTCCTCATCTAGTGGAGTATTGATCATGTTTGCTTGCCCTCTCTCAACTCCTTTTTCTTTCTATCATTTGAGTGCACCATTCAGAGTACCATTGAGCTTAGAACAAGAATCTCTTGTATGATCACTCTTTTTATAGTAGTTATAGTCCTTATCATCTCTGTTCTCATTATCCTTTGTCTTACCGCTTCTTTTATTCACCCAAGCACTTTAACCTGTTGTTCCATGTGCTAACATAGCACTGCCTTCTGCATTCTCTCCATAACTCATATGTACCATCCTTTGTTTCTCCACACTCAGAAGCATTGAGTATGTTTTACTAACACTAGGTAAAGGCTCTAATAACAATATTTAATTCTTGATATTATCATATTAATCACTCAAACCCATTAGAAATTGCATGAGCTCGTTTTATGCATTAATCTCCATTACATTCCGCACTACTCTACAATTATATTGTTAGCAGCCCCACAAACACATTATGGTATAGGCTGCAAAACATTGAGTTTGTCCCATAATTTCTTCATTTTGTTGTAGTACATTGTCACATATGAGTTACATTGTTCAGTAGATGTCAACTCTCTTTGAATATAATAAATTTATGGCTCATTGTTTTCCCCAAATTGTTCCTTTATTTATTCCCATAATTGTTTAGCACTTGAAGTGTAAATGAAAGATTCAGCCAATTCTTTATCTATCAAATTTAGAATCTATGATGTCACCATGAAATTGACTTTTTTCCATTTATCAAACTTTGGATTTTTTGCATTTGGTTCTTCGATTCTGCCATTGATGAAGCTGAGCTTATTTTTAGCTTCAAGCGTAATACGTACCGATCTACTCCAATTCAAGTAATTAGAATCAGTAAAGGGAGCTAAAACAAGTATCATCCATGGGTGATTCGATCATAGAAGTTGCATCGGATCGTCTAGATCTTTTCTTGCCCTATTACATTCGTTTTTCATTTTGATTGAAAACATAATAGAAATCATTGAAGTGAAGATTCTGCTACCATGAACAAACTTAACTACAAATTAGCACTCATAATCTTAATGCAAAACAATAAAGATTGAAGAAAAACTGACTTTCATTAATGAAAAAACTGTATAAATCAAGAAAATAAACTCTCATACTTTACTAACTAGAGTAACTAAACTACTTATAGCCAAACAACAAAAAATAATTGTCATCTAAGCTAAGATAAAATAAATAATAATGATAAATAAATACGTCAAGCTATCAACTAAACTTGTTGCTGCACTAGCTTTGAGTTACAACACAACTACAGTTGTTTACCTTGAACTCCAAGCTTGCTTTATTACATGCATAATTCTTCATACTATGATTAAGTTTATGAGTGTGTTTGAAATTATTGTTAAATGTCCAAAAAATAGATTTATAATTTTTTTGATTTAATTGACTGATTTTTTATAATTTGTTTTTCTCAAATCCGCTTCTGGAAAAAATATCTATTTACTTGGTTCTTTCTAAAAGCAGTTTTTAAAATTTAAAAATAAAATTTTTTCTCTAAAAATGTTTTTACCAAAAACAATGTAAAACGGACCCTATGTAAAATTAGTTATGAACTTATCGGGCCCTATGTAAAATTAGTTATGAACTTATCGTTTATATTATTTTTTATTTGACAAAATATATAATTTACGTTTATTAGTAGATCCATTTTTTAAAGGTTTTAAATTGTTAGTGAGACAATCAGCAGCTTACCATCTTTACCCTTCCTAATGTTCAATGTGGCCTCATTTTCACTTCTTTTGAAACCGCACTCAATCAGGTAGGCATCTATCTTGCTGTAATAGGAGCTTGATTGAGAGGAATCATTATTGTTGCTGGATTTTACATGGTGCTATGGGGAAAGGCTGAAAAGAAGACAGACGAGGTTTGTGAGTAATATCAGAGTGATGAGTCATCCAGTGAAAGGGTCATTCCGTCTGTGCGAGACACCATTAATTAACAAAGAGAAAAGAATATATATATATATATAATTCTAAAAAATAAAAATAATGCTAAAAATATTTTTCATTTTTTAGAAATTTTTTTAACACTCGTATTTGGAAAAAAAGATAGAAATTTTTTAAAAATAATTTCTTAAATTAGCAGCTTCTCTCTAATGGATCAATGGACTGTTCCTTTTGGCAATTGGCATCAATTCTTTGTCCTTATTCTGGATAAAAACCTAATGCAAATTATTTGGATGACCATATAACATTTGTCATTTTACATTCCAAATACGTCACTGCTTGCGTTGCGAATAACTTTTATAGAATGAATTTGGAAGAAAATAAACTTTTTCCTTTTTTTTTCTTTCTTTTTAATA
The DNA here is from genome assembly GCA_023653625.1 of Triadica sebifera. NCBI lineage: Eukaryota > Viridiplantae > Streptophyta > Magnoliopsida > Malpighiales > Euphorbiaceae > Triadica > Triadica sebifera. The sequence goes on from CM042895.1 coordinate 8,527,746, forward strand.
ATAGATTTCTTACAAAAAAAATTTGACTATGAATGCAACATAAATTTAATGATTGTTCTTGTTTAAAAATAATCTATAAATCAAATTATCAGCCCCCAAAAAAACAATCATGTTAAATATTGTCATTAGTTGCATGATGGTTTTAGTTTAGCAAGAAGTATGAGTGAGTGATTAAATTTCAACACAAGAAATAAAAACAAAATATTTGATTGTGGGGATGACAAAAAATATTAAATAAGTGAAAACGTCGTATTGAAAACAGCTGAGTATTGAAATTCAACTCCAACAATATGAATGTTACGGTCATAGAAAAAAAAAATATATATATATATATTTATTCCATAAAATTTAAAAATTATATAATCTACTATTTTTATTTTATTATATTTTATTCATATATTTTTTGTTAGATTTTCTCTTAAAAATACATTAGATTGTAGTGAAATAGAAAAAATAAAATTATTATTTAGTTTCTAAAATTTAATATAAATATTATTTAAATGTCTCGAAATTTAAACTATATAGTTTAATTCGAATAAAACATGAAACTCATTGTATAATTTTTAAAATATTTAATAATTTATCCAAAAGAATTATGTTAAAGTTTACAAAAATAACTGAAATTAATTATATTGCGATTGTGATGAATAATTGAATATTGTACACTCATTTTTCTAGCACATTTTTTTTCTTTATATATATATATATATATATATATATATATATAGAATTATAGGTTAATGAGATGGATGCAGAAGTGCAGTAGGCATCCGACACCAAAAGATTCTGTTTGTAATTCAATGAGAATCCATGATGATTGGGTTTAAAAGTTCAACTTAGTCGGGTGTAAGCGTCTCCTGGTACAATAGATTCATCTGGTTTCCGCGTCTGATACCAATTCTCAAAAATTGGGTTGTTTTTCTGCAAATTGGCATCAACAATCTGTGCTGTTTATTATCCAATTGGATAAATAGAGGGAAAAGAGTGTAAATGGGTATGGAAGTAGCATTGCCCTCCGTGGGCATGATAATGGCTGAGTGTGCACAAGTTGGGCTGATGATAATAAGCAAAATAGCCATGTCTAAAGGCATGAGCAGTTTCATCTTTGTCTTCTACTCTAATGCCCTTGCCTCCCTCATCCTTCTCCCTCTTTCTTTGCTCTTCCATAGGTACTACTCTCATTCTCTCTGCAACTCCTATAAAGCTTAAATCTTTTTCATGTACTTCAGTTGTTTCACGTTGTTTTGCAGGTCAGAGAGGCCACCGCTCTCCTTCTCTATTGTCTGTGGATTCTTCCTGCTTGGTCTATTTGGGTATGCTATTTCAATGTCTTCATGGAATTTATTTTGTAGGTTTGTTTTTGTTTGGATGGATGACTGTTGCTTTATGGAAATTCAATTCTTGTTTAGGGTCTGATAGGTATTGGTTTCATTCAGTTACTTAGCACAGGTTTTTGGGTATGCTGGAATTAACCTCAGCTCTCCTACACTTGGCACATCCATGCTTAAGCTCGTCCCTGGTCTTACTTTCATACTTGCTGTTGCTTTCAGGTCAGAATTTCTTATTTTATTTATTATTTTTGGTAGATTTGATTGCTGAGAGTTGTGATTACGCTCTGTAGTAACAAGTCTTGCTTTCATTTCTTTTGTGTTGCTGAGGATGGTTTTAGATAATTCAGTAGAGAAAAGCCATTATCTACCTATTTTACTCGAATAGACGAAAAGGCAGTCATGTTTCTAGATGATGATATTACATTTCCTACCCAAGAAACTAGAGTGATAATGAATCTGCTATAGTTTATCAGAAGTTCAAATAGACAATGGATTTGATGCTGTTGATTTTTTATTCCTCTAATGTTAATCATTTTTTTTTCTTTTTGCGCTGGATTGGGTGAAAAACCTCATTTCTAAAATTTCAATTTTTGTGTTGGCACCCACGTCCAAATATATCATACTTATGGGTAAGTGAGATTTAGCAAGAAGTCGTTTGGTTGAAAGATAAATTGAAAACTCGCCAAGAAGATTGATAAAGGTGAGTTTGTCAACAGGAACTATTAGAAGATAAGTCTTTTGAACAATTCCGTTTCTAAGTTTGGAGTAGTATATATTCAGGAGGTGAAATGTGTTCAATTCTGTTTGAAGTTGTGATGAATGAAAGGTTTTTGTCAGATTTGTCTGAGTCATTTTGAAGAATGTTTAGTTCTCTCCATTTAACATAGTTCCTTTTTTTTTTCCTGTCTATTTAAGTTTGTATGTATATGGGAGAGCTAGTTCTAAATGTTGAATCACTTACCCCTCTCTTTTTCTCCTAAATTCTTACAGACAGAAATTTCTCCTGAACTTTTTAAAGGCGGAAAAGAAAGTGTGATCTTTTTCTAGTTCCTTGAACTAGAATTATTGCAATCATAAATAAATCCGGAATTCTTGTTTTCCAATTTGTCATAATAAATTCCTAATATTGGTCCACAAATATATAACAATTGCATATGAGAAGTGACACAATCGGGATTTCTTCATTACCCAGCTTCCAGGACACCCTACTACTGTTGTACATGTTATATGCAGGGTCTAAACACGCATCCAATGTCAATAAAGGAAAAAGATTGCTGTGGTGTGCATTTTGCTCTCAGCAAGAGCTAAAATCCACTGATTATTAGAAACAAAGGCTTCAAATTTGGCAAGCATGATCCTTTGAAATTACTTGCTTGATTTGTGATTCTGGAGAGACATTATCTTGGTTGTCTTATTCTGTTCATGGGTCTCATTGCAGTTTCTTGGTAGATTTTAATTCTATAGCAAAATCAATGACATTTTGGTGCCTTACAAGATTTTTTTTGAAGAAGCAATATTGCCATAAATTGATAATTTTTGCCGTGGTTGGTTTTTTCCCATCCTTGCTTTTCTGTTAATAATTTTTTTTGCTGTCACTCTATTAAGTTCAGAGACCAAGACAAATTAATTGCTTCTTATGTTCTCTGAGATAAGCTCTATCAGGTCGGAGCTTCTCTGCTTATCATTTATCTCATCAATCCTGCCCCCTAACTTGGTGGATACAATTATTTGATTTACTTTCATAATTTTTTTATTCAATACATTTTTTCACTAAAAGGAATGAAAAGAAATAAAAATTGTTATTTTCTAGAAGAATTATCGCTTTAAAAACCAGTCATGCTCAGCATATTGTAGCAAAGGCAGATATTCTCTGAAACAGCTGGAGAGTAGTGATACTGCTTGGATCCAAATAATCACTGCTATAACTGAGCTAAATTGTTTGAGTTCTATGATTTTAGGATGGAAAAATTAGACTGGAGAATGTCTAGTGCCCTAGCTAAATCCATGGGAACAATAGTATCAATTGGAGGGGCATTCATTTTGACTTACTATAAAGGACCCCCAGTTGTTATGACACCTTTAAACTCATCTCATCAACTTCTCATGCATCTGTCAAATTGGGTTATTGGAGGATTGCTCCTTGCTGTTGATTGTATTATGACTTCTGCTTGGGTCATCATACAGGTGAAGTTTTAAAAACCCTTGCACAAAAGGAAAACTAGTCAGAATATATATACACATATATGCACATATATATTAAATTTTATATTCTTCACTTTTCAGGCACTGATCCTCAAGAAATACCGAGCGGAGCTGATCGTTGTCTTCTTTTACTGCTTCTTTGTGACTATTTTGTCTGCAATAGTTTGTTTAGTTGTTGAAAGAGACCTTTCTGCTTGGAGCTTAAAACCTAATATAAGATCAGTTGCTGTTCTGTACTCGGTATGTAAAAGGCTAAAATATTGATATTGTGTACAAAGAAACCAATCACAGTATTCTAATGTCTCATGCACGTTCTGATCTGCAACTAGTGGTTTAAGCATTATTGTCTGTTAGTAGAGAAAACTGTTGGCTACTGATTTCAGCCTGGCACACTAAGTGCTGCATGGATTTTATCCTTATATGCAAGATTTGACTTTCAACCTCTAACAAGTCATGTTGTAGGGAGTTTTTGGTTCTGCTTTCCAAGTCAGCATTTGTACATGGTGCCTGCAGCAGACAGGGCCTGTTTTTGTTTCTATGTTCAAGCCCTTGGGTATTGTTATTGCGGCTGCAGTGGGTGTAATCTTCTCAGGGGATACCTTGTATCTTGGGAGGTAGGCTCTTGGAATTAATTTTCATTTTCATTTTCTGGCTAAAAGGTTGTAACTGGGTGTTGGTTGACCATGCTATTAAATTGATACAGTCCTACCTTGTTATATCTTATCTAATAATTTTTCGTGTATTTCATCCTATTATGTAGTTTGGTTGGAGCAGCAGTGATTGTTATTGGATTCTATGCAGTGATGTGGGGAAAAGCTAAAGAGCACAAGATGGTTGTGGATTCTGGAGCAATGACGAAGGAGTCAAGCAGCGAAAAAGTTCCTCTACTGCAGGGCCATGTTGGGGAAGCATAGAAGTATCATGCGGAAAACGAAATAAATTGTCTCCTTTGCCAAAATAAATTGGTATTTTTCTTCATCTGTAATACATGCATTCGTTTGTTCAAAATTCATAAAAGATAATTCATGTTAAGAGCTGCCTTTTCAGCATCTTGGAAATTTAGGTGTGTTATATAGCCTGGGTCATTTTATGCTCTAGGTTCAACCCACTAGAGCAAGGATTAGTCTAAAAGAGTGCAAGTTTCATATGCTGCATTTGGTTAAGGCATATCCAAACCTTGTCCATTCAGCCTAAGATTTGGGTTTGCAGTACTTTTCAAGCTTGGATTAAATTTCTCATTCAGCTCTCTTGGTTTCTGGATTGGCTGTAACTCCTAGCCAGTTAAACGTAATTTGTCTCAAAATACACTAGAAAATAATGTGGATTGGGATTGGGGGGTTTATTGGGTGGAACCAGCTATAGCTGTTCCTCGTGAATAGTGACAATGCTCCAATAAATAATTTGCTCTAATATAGTTCGGAGACACATGGAATCCAAAGCCGGAAGACTCCATTTCTCTGGCATTTTTTTTAAACCAATTCTAAGGTCAATGAAAATCTAAAATACCATTGTTTTTTGGGAGGAGGAATTTTTTTTGTCCCCTGAAATTCACTTCTAGCCAAGTGCATATATACATTGAACTTTCCCCCCTTATTTATATAAAATGAACTGAACGAAGAGACAACTTTCAAGTTAAGTGTGAAGTTTTCTGACGTCTCTATGCTTGAGGTGGCAACTTTGATGCCTGGCTCTTATGTTTCAAAATTGTTGTTGAATGAACTTTTATATTTGTAATAATATTTTTGGGGGAAGAACTAGGAACTCTTAATAATACTTTTCTTTGTCAATTGTCGGTACTTATATATTTCTTTCTTCTCTTTCATTTATTAATGAGCTTGAATAAAGTGGCAGTTTAAAAGTTCAATGTTTGATTTTATGTATAATACCTCAGCTTAAATATACTCATTCAGTCATTCTTCTCTGTCTTGACCAGAAGGGAGGAAGAGAAGTTTACATAAGCATAGTCTCTGTTTATGTAGAAATGGAAGGCATGTTCAAGGATATTAGTATGTAAGCAAAGGCAACACAGAAATGGCTAAGTGTATTCAGGAAGGACTAAAGTGAGAAGTGGACAGCTAGGCTCAGTGTATCTTATTATCCAAAGATTATGTTGAGAATTTCAACATTTCCTTTCTACATGATAATTATGTTTTTTTTTTAAAAAAAGTCGAACCTATTGAATTGTCAATACAGTGTAGAAGATGCTGATTTGAGGCTATTTAAGTGTTATGCATTAATTTGTAGTAAAATTAATTAGTTAATATAGTGATCAGACCTTTTTGAAAGTAGTAAGCTAGCAAATTTCAATTTGGGTGCTATAAATTAGCTGCAGACTTACTAACTGTTGAGGAGAATGAATCTAGCCAAAGCTGATTCTTGTTACCTAAATATCCACAAGCCCGCAAGATCCTCTTAGAAAAAGAAAACTAATGGTACATTTTATCACTGTAGGTGGACCAATAAAACTATTATACTCTCTTTTAGCGGGGCCATTATCACTATCCACCGCTATAAGTTCACTAGCTAAGAAGAATTAGTAACATAGAAATTTTTTTAGGTAGATTAAGTTATATGTTATGTTATCTGGAAAGTAATCAATTATACATTAATAAATATATATAGTTATTAATTATTATATTCATATCAATTATAATGAATAAAAAAGTATTAAAAATAAAGAAAAACAATAAACCTAGGGACTCGATAAAGGAGAACAAGTTTTAAGAATAAAAGAAATTTCTTGAAGAATATGAACATGTATGCCACATCATGTCGTTCCCCTTTGTTTACGTTGGAAGCTGCCTTGAATGATTTCAGTTATAAATTTGTTGAATAATTGAATTTTTGACCAATTATTTAGGAGTTTGTTCTGATTCTAGTTTGTTAGCATGATATTAGGAATATTATGATAATATGTGGCTTGATTTTAGAAAGATTATTTTGTTACACTTTCAGCTTTATAAAGAGCATTGTTGTATTATGTTTTCATGAGTTTAATAATATGATTCCTACTTCTCTAAAAATTACACTTACTGTTACAAATGTTTTAGTTTTGTTGTATCAAATATCAACAAATTGGTACCGAAGCCTATTTTTTGAGGGACTTATGAGTTGAGTGAATACAAAAACTAAAAAGAAACCACCAATCCAAAACTACCTATAACACAAATATCTTCAAACATAGAAACTGAAATAAATTTCTCTCATATTGCACCATTAAATGTTTGATGCTGAAAACTATCAAGCCTCAATTGTTAAAATGACATTGTATCTTGAAGCTTTAAACCTTTGGGAAGCTATAAAGGAAGACTATGATGTATAACAACCCCTTACCCCAACAACACGTGCTCAAATAAGAGAGCATTATAACGACTTCTTCAATTTTTAACTTATTTACTGAAAAACATTTCATATTTATATTTTTTTATAATAATATAAAGGAAATATAACGTACATTTTATTTACATAGGATAATATTTATAAAATATCAAGTTAATTTTACAAAATCATAAAAAATATTACATAAATCTAAGTACAAAATATAAAATATAAGATACAAAAGTTTGTGATCCACAGTTTCTAGAAAATAACTGTTTTACTGGGCTTCACCATTTTTTTTATCTACAAGATTTAGCTACCTCTCTAAAATATGCGTAGAAGGAAACTTTCACATTAAACTCTGAGCTTAGTGATATATATAAATAAGACAATATTTTATTTCAAACAACATGCATTGTCATATATATTATCTATCATATTATCTTTTTATACAATTTTTTTATTTCATTACATTTTATCATGCAAATATATCAAGTTATATATTTATATTTCATATTCATTATACTTTATTATATTATTATACATAATCAACCATTTCATAAATTCTTTTAATTTTAATAACTCATTTATGCCAATAACACTTAGAAACCACCAACTAGAATAACGAGATTGTCATCCAGATATTGATGAGTATCACTCGAATATTTATAGTATGTGTATACAAATATCATCACTTATATATATATATATATATAAGTGTCATCACCAATATTAATAATAATGTTATTATTGGCTTTAATTATAATGTCATCGCCGGCTTTATTAATCGTGTTATCATAGTCATTAATAATTTTTCTAATTGGCATGTCAAACTATCCAAGATTCTAATTCTAAGTTAGGTGTTCTAGGACTTAATTAATATCATTAAAATTCATAAACCTTAAACTCACACATTTCATGTATTTAATGACTCAATTAATCATATAATTTCTCTATGAAAATATTCTTTGCATAATATAATAAGATCCATATTAGTTTACATATCAAATTCTACAATTTGTTTTCTACCCTAATACTAAAAAATTTTATATTATGTATTTGACATCAATTTTAGTTCTGTTAAAATCCGAATTAAATTACAGAACTTTTTTAAGAATTTAGATTTGAATCTTATATTTAATATGAAACTTAAATCACTAAATTTGAAGTTTTGTAGAAAAAATTATACTTAATTGAACACTAACTGCTTATAAATAAATTTGCCTAGAACTTTCTGGACAGTTTTTAAATTTAATGTTTGTACCCAAATTAAGCTTAGTTAGAATCAAAATCACAATTCACATTCTTCATAAAAATTTTAGCTTTATGTGTTCAGTTTCAAATCCAATTAAGAACACATTACTCCAAAATATAGATATTAAGTTATATTAATATATGTGTTGATTGCTCTATATGATCCAGTAGAGAACATACACAAACACCTAATTCAATTTTTACCAAATATACTCATAAGTCTAGTGAACATGTATTTTCAAAATTTTATCACAAAATACTATTAATTTACAATTATTAATACAATCATTAAAAATATAACGTAGCCTATTCTCTTAAATTATGCACAAACCTCTTCTTTTCCTTATTCACTTTCTTTAGGTAGCTTTCTTTTTTTCTTTGTTTCTTTGAGCTCGTTCCTTGTCACTAGAAACTCCAACAACATCATAAAACCATTATCAAAATTTTCTCTATCCTCAACTCTCAACTCTTAAAACCTTAAACTTTGTCTCTTATGAAATCCTAAACTCACTTTTTTCAACCACAAGCTATAAATGAGTTCAAAACTCCAACTTTCTTTAAGGAAAACTAAGGAGAAGAAGGAAAACATCTTACCTTTATATTTTTTTTCTCTTGATCATCACTTGGAAGATTTCACTCTCCTCTAAATTTTTCTTTTCTCCCCTTCTTTTGGCTTCCTCTAATTCTACAAGCTTTGTTGTGTATATAAATCACTTTAGTTTGATCTTTTTCTCTCTACCTCTTCTCTTTCTCTTTGTAGAATCTCTTGGCTATGGTGATATATGGAAGGTTGGCATGGACTGATTTCTTGTGCAGAAAATGAAGTTAGATAAGATAAAGAATAAGAGAAAAAGAAGAAAAGAAAAGAAAAAAAACCAAATTCAACCTTAGGTTCCACCATTTGACCATGTACACTAACATTAGCTTAATTAACATGTGAATCTCCTTTTTTTTCTTTATGCTACCAAGCCATATATATATATATCATGTCCAAAATCATGTTTTTAATTAACAATAATCTCATTAAATTCTCAAATCTCGATAAATTGCAAATTGACCTAAAAAAATTTAAATTTTACAATTTAGTCACTTACTATTTTTAACATTTCTTAAATACTTATTAGGCATATTTCATAATTATATATATCATTATATAATTATTTTCTAGTCAAAATCCAAATTTAGATTTCGATCGGTCAAACGCATCAATTTTGCGACATATGCAATTCGGGATCTAAATTAATAGATATGACATGATGTGCCTCTTTTGCTAGCAAATTCTACAATAGCTCAACTTAAGACTCACAAAGAGAATAAAACTAGGAAATTCTAAGTCAAACCTTGCTTATTTTCTACTGTCTCAAGTACCATTTTTTCAAGAATTATAAACCTATAGTCAGCAAATGACATTTGGGACTATCTTAAGAAGGAATACCAAGGCAATGAAAGAACCAAAAATATGCAAGTACTCAACTTAATCTAAGAGTTTGAAATGCTGAAAATAAAGGAGACTGAAACCATCAAATATTACTCTAACAAACTATTGGACATAGTAAACAAGATGAGGTTACTTCGTAAGGACTTTTCGGTTGAAAAAATTATTAAAAAAATTCTTATAACCTTACCTAAAAAATATGAGTCTAAAATCTCTTCACTAGAAGAATTTAAGAATCTGTCAAGCATATTCTTTTCAGAACTTGTGAATGCATTGTAAGCTCATGAGCAAAGAAGAATAATGAGAAATGAAGAATTGATGGAGGGTGCTCTTCAAGTAGAAAATTCAGGAGGAAAAGACAAGATGAAGTTTAACAAAGAAACTATCTAGCTTGACCTTATTATAAGAAGACAAATCATCCACATTACAAGTGCTTTTGGAGACCAAACATCAAATGCAATAAATGGGACCAAATGAGTCATATAGAAAATGTGTGCAACATTCAACAACAAAATGAAGCCAAAGCAACAGTAAATATCCAATAGAAGGAGGAAGAGTTATTTTAATTCATTCAAAGTCGTGCCCATGCAATAAGAACAACAAAACCATGCATATGTCTATGACTGTGACAACAAAAATATGCACATACCTAAGTATGTCTATGCCTATACCCCATAGCCATACCTATGTCTCATAACCATAAACCATAGAAGTCCTATAACTATATACAAGACATGCCAAAATTAAAATTTACAACAACTAAGACATGGCAGAGATTGTTGGAAACTGCCTTAGATGCTTTCAATTATAAACTTACTGAATAATTGATCTTTAGACCAAGCCTTTAGGAGTTTGTTCTGATTCTATTTTGTTAGCATGATATTAGGAATATTATAATAAGACATGGCTTGATTTTAGAAAGATTTTCTGTTATGCTTTTAGCTTTATAAAGAGCATCGTTGTATTATGTTTTTCACGAGTTCAATAATATTACGATTCCTCCTCTAAAAATTACACTTGCTGTTCAAAATATTTTTGTTTTGTTTTATCAAATATCAACAGTTTATAGCTTAGAGGCATAGACACTAGTAGCTTTTTCTCGCTTGAGTAGCCTCACCAATTTATGAAAGGGTACCTTTTTTTTCTTTAATGATGTCGTCACTGGCTCACTATTAGTATACTACAAATATGGAAGATATTAGGAAGGAAGAAAGAATCTTGTGGTGGCAGAAGTCTCTTTCAGATACAAGAGAGAAAGTGTGTGTACAGTGTGTCTGTGCGTGTAAGTTAAGAAGAATCTCGTGGTTTTTATAAGATAGAACAGAGAGAGAGAGAGAGAGAGAGATGATGGGTGTGTATTCAAAGATAGGAGAAGTGTTGCCATTTGTAGTGATGGTGATAATGGAAGGTTGGACAATAGGACTCACAATTATGGCTAAGACTGTAATGTCGGGTGGAATGAGGCCTTTATACCAATGCTGTTGCCACTCTCCTTGTCCTCCCTTATTCCTTCTTATTTCATTGCAGGGAAAGATCCTTGTATATAATAATATCTAAGTTTTATCTCTCTATTGCTTTTCTCCTCGTTCTCACCTTGCCCACCACTTTCAGTGCAGGGTCCAACAACCACTCTTCACCTTTTCTCTTTCCTTGCGGTTCTTCTTCTTGGGTTTGACAAGGTCCGTCCTATGTTAGCAGTAAGTTAAAACTTGAGTTTCTGATTTTGATGTTTAAAGATTTGTGAATCATTTACATGATGTTAATTCTTGGCCATGGGTATGGGATCCTCTTTGAGGGGATCTTAAGCAGCCGTCTTATGCAATTTGCATGTCTTAATCTTATTGATCATGATACTGTTTTTTAATAATCAAGGGCTACTAAAAATTTTGAACATGAGTTGTCAGCTACCTTTCCTAAAAAAATTTTAGTTAAAGAAATTTAACTGCACATTTTATAAAGTTCAGAAATTAAAATACCCTTTTGTTGTTGTTATTATTATTATTTGGGAGTTTTCTTGTGCCAAGAAAGCTACTTCAGCGATTTTTGTAATTTCTTATGGAGTTATGGAAATTATATTACAGGAGATAATAATAAATAATAAAATATAATGCATATATGAAATAGAGAACTTTAATTATATAAGAAAATTTTGAGCTAGTGCTCACATCATTTACCAGAGCATAATGCCACATCTTAATGGGGCATGGCACATTTAATCAATTATTATAGTAGATCTAATTAATTAAGCCTTTTGATTCAGAATCAATTCATCAACTTCCTTGAAATTCTTGACAACAAAATCCTTAATGATATGTGGAACTTCAACTTCATCACTTGCTTTCTCATACTCGCACACCCATATCACCAAGCTCCCTTCTCCCTTTGGTATAAGAGTAATGTGGCCTTTGAAGCTCTTGTAGTATTTCAGCAGATCACCGTCAATAACACTGTAGCTCACTGATCTCTTCGCTTCATCAACTGCATCGATCCTCTCTTTTGATGTTTTTACAAGTGGAGAACCTGAATGAAATGAAATAAAATAAAATATCCCACATTTAATATTAATATATATGACTAATTAAGTATATTTCTAGAACAACGACTAAATGATTCTATAGCGACGAATTTCTACCGACGGCTTTAAAATGGATTGGTAAACATTTAGGGACGCTAAGAAGCGATGCTGAATGTAAATAAAAAGCATTGTTAACTGCTGTTTTGGGTGTACCTTCAGCATAAGTGAAGAGGCGAACGGAGCCAGCAGCCTTTCCGTCGCCTTCTAGCACTTCAATGCTCTTGTATTGGTCAGGGAATGCTCTAGGGAAGAGAGAGGTGGAGTCCCTAATGCTACCCCAGAACTTATCTGCTGAAGATTTGATCTCAACTTCTACATCAAGCTTTCCACTGGCAGCCATTGATATGATAATATATGCAAGAAAGGATTTCAGTTTAGTTGCAGTGTGAAGACCCTAACATTAGCTTCCATATATAGTGGCAGTGGAGCATTGGCCCTGAAAGAGAGCTTTAAATACATTAATAATAAGTTCGACTGCCACCTCCATTGCTGTTACAAATCTTATCAAGCAAATTGCACCTATTCTCACTGCCCACTACAACAAATGGGCCCAATCACTTAAATTTTGTTTTCTATATTTTACATGCTAAGTAAATTGGTAACAAGCAATTTCATCTCCATGCTGTAATTGGTCCCATTTATTAAAATTGTTATTATTAATCTGCCGGAAGGATTTAAAGTGAATGTAGTACATCTCTTTTTGCTGCCGTGAGATTTTGCAAACATCTAGAATTTAAAATTGTAGTTAATTTATACACATAGAGTTAATATGACAACAATTTTACATTTATTGCTTATATATATATATATATATATATATATATATATATTATTAATTAATAATTTAACAAATTACAGTTTACTTTCTAAAATTTTAACAAATTATAACTAAAAATAATTTTTTTAAAAACTAACAGTTTAATCATTCTGTTTTTGATAAAAATGTTATTTGAAATAGCAATAAAAAAAACTGAAAGTTGAATGTACTAATGAGTAGAAGCCTTAAACCTTATAAAAAGTTATTAGACTATACATAAAATTCTAAAAAATTTATACAAAAATATTTTCAAATATAGAAAAATCATGCGGTATATTATATTGTAATTTTGAAAATTCATATAGTATCAAATGAATGAATATTTTATCAAATGACAGGAAGTAAAATGTTAACTTTTTAAAAGTTTTTTTCTGGTTGTAATTTGTTAAAATGAGAATAAATAATTTTTGGTTTTTAAGAAAATTAAGGGAAAAAAACCAATTTCAGATATTTTATTAATTTAAAATTAAAATAATTAATGCTCACATCGTAGGTAGAAATTTATGAGTTGATATTCTTAAGTATTGTGGGTCATCGTAGTGGTGTTGCAATAATTGCTCAGCGTCTATCTACTCTTTTTATTGCATTTGTTAATAAATTAATAGTTCTGATGAATCAATTTATGACAAGGATAGATGAGAGAAAATTCAGAATAACTGGCAAAGTAAATGCTCTTATACGTTGGGTCACTGTACTGTCTCATGATACTTTGTCAAGGTATTGATAGGCCTAAATTAAAGCAATAGTCCATACTTAGATTCCATTATCGGCTGCGAATCTGAAATGTGAATTCAAGTGCCAATATTAATTCAACAAAAGAAAAACCATTTTTCTAGAGACCTTCTACTCCTTCCAATTACACCAAACCAATAGTTTCGGCCTTAAAGCATATCCCTCGTTATTCTATTATATGGTAGTTTGTGTTGGATTAGTGTATAAATTTATTTATGATTTCAATCTAAGTCAATTACAGATCAATTTTTGCTATATCCCATCGCCTACAAATTGGAATAATCAGGCTAGCCCTTTTTTTTTCTTTTTTATTTGAGAAATTGAAAGGAATTGTAAAAATTAAGTTCGAATTAATCAGACAAAAATGAAGCTTGTAAAATAGCCTTCTAAAATCTTCAATCAATTGGGCTATAAGATGCTTTTTCACCTTGGTTTTAAAAATTTAGTCTACACAATGAACATATTTATTTTTTCTTACATCCTTTCTTCTATTTAAAAATGTGAATACAAGTAAATGATAAATATCTTATTTTTCATACCCAATTTTAACAGAAATTTATAAATAAAATTTATCATTTATGAAATTTATTTGTATTGAACATAGAATATATGGAATTATTATTTTCACAAATTTATAAACAGAAAACATCACTTGCGAGTTAGGAAAGCAAGACTGCTATTGGAGTCCCGGAAAGCAAAAAAGGGGATATTGTTAGTTTAGTTTAGGGTAAATGAAAAAAAAAAACAATTTAGATTACTTTTCACAAAATTCTATTTTTTTTTTTTGGTATTTTATTGGTATTATGTTTAATTTTTTTCTTGGTGAAGGGTAGTGAACAACTTGATTTACCAAAGGCTGGTTGAACATGAAGCTCCTTCAAAAGATAAGGCTCTCTTTTTGTGTTAAATTGATAAATTATTGCAGCAACAATTACATTACAAAATTTAAACATTAATTGCTTGATGTCTCTCTTACAATTAAAAAAAAAAAAATCAAAATTTTCTCTTTGAATTTTGAATAAATTAACTTGGATTAAACTTCAAAGGTAAAATAGTGGATACATTGGCATCGCTCCGAGGTTCAACCAAGTTTTCAACTCAGTAATGTTCCAACGGATGCAAAAGCACTGTCATCCAAAAAATCCTAAAGATATACCAAGGTTTTGAAAATCCAAAGCAACTTGTTTGAAATTATAGCCAATGCAGGTTAGATTCCAAATTTTTGCTTCTGACATTGCAATGAAGAATCGCACAAGGAACCCAGATGCACTCATGATGCTAGACCGCATACATGGCCTTTTGGCCAGTTACCAAGTTCTTGGTTGATCTTAGAAAGATGGTTTGTTGATTAAGCTAGCTAGTTGGATATCTAACAAAGCTGTTTCAGATTTTCAAAACCTTGGTATACCTCTAGGATTTTTTGAATGACTCCGTTTGTGCATTGGACCAGTATTGCGTTATAAACTTGGTTGAACCTTGGGTCGACACCACTATATCCATAAATATATGCCCCATGGACTTCTTTCAAATGGACATCCTCCTTCAAGAACTATATCCTTCAGCTGAGACGTAGAAGTCAATTACAAACAAGAATTAAAAGTCTTTTTTCAAATCTAAGTAAAGAAATAATGAAAATGCAGTACATAAAGACAAGAAAATGTAATTAATCAACCAGCTTTTTAAATGACCTTATCTTGAATCTCGGCCAAGTAAGAATTTAGTGAAACACCATTTTAATCAGGGATAAAGTATTGGACACACGATTCAAATTATATAGTCTCTTCAAGTCATTCAAAGAACAACCAAGAACTTGGTAACTAGCCAAAAGGCTAAGTATGGGGCCTAACATCATAGGTGCATATAGGTTTCCTTGTGGGAATCTTCAATGCAATCTCTGAAGCACAACATTTGGAATCTGGACCTGCATCAGCTATGATCTCAAAAATCCCATGTATTTCAGCATATCACCAAGCTTCCTTCTCCCTTTGGTATAAATGTTGTTGGAGAAGGAAACACACTAATGCTGGAAAAAACAGAGTAATACACCAAGGAATAAAGTGAAATCAGCAAAGAGAATGGATAAATAGCTGCTGGAATCTTTTATTCATGCCTTTATGTAAAATCAAGAACAACATTGAAATTCAACAAGAAATTTGCAGCAAGGCTGCTGTTGAAAACAGGGCAGAGGTAAAGGAGAAGTAAGAGCTTTTTGGAGAAATGGAGGAGAGAAAAACTTTTATCATATTTATGATTTGGAGAGGAAAGACAACAAAATAAACTTAAATTTTAAAATACAGGAACTGATCATTGAAGAGTAGTAATGAAAAATTCATTTAAACACGTGTAACATTATTGAAGAAACTTTGAGTTAATAATATAAATACATAAAATAAGTTTTTTCCTTCTTTTTCTTTCTCATTTTCGTACATAAACATAAAAGAAAATCTAAACACAAATTACTTTCCAAAAATCTCAATTTCTCACAAAATCAGCTCACATACAATCTCTCTTCACCCAGCCTCACAAATGATGTCCATACCTTCACGTGTGAGAGTGTATAAATATCCAAAAATACAAGAAAGTCACCTGCCATTTCTCCCTTGCCTATACTTTCTTCACATGTGGGTGTACCAAATTCAACTAAAGCAAATCTTTTATGCATAAAATAGTACATCAGATAATAAAAATCTCAGCAACTCCAACACTTCAAATAGAATTTACGAGAAAACTGAAAGCAACAAAATAGAAACCTAAACTGCACAAAATGAACTCTCACTACTAACAACCAACCAAAAATACTAGAAAAATATGTAGATAAATTTAAAGACATAGTCAAAGTGCATAACTGTCAAATTTGAATCAATCTCCAACAAAAGTCACGAAGTCCTTCATGAAACTCTTGTAATATTTCAGCATATCACCATCTATAACACTATAATTAAGTCACTGACCTCCTAACTTCATCATCTGCGTTGATTCTCTCCTCCATTTTCTTTTACAAGTGGAGAACCTGAAAAGAAATAAATTCAAATAGTCACAGTCAATATTAATAACTTAAATCTATTTTTAGGGCTACAATAAGATGAATCTTTAGTGACGCTTTAAAAATAGTAGATAAATATTTAGGGATGCTAAAAATAGTCGCTAAACATAAATAAAAAAATGCATTGATAACTGCCGATTTTCTTGTAGTTTTTTTTTTGTCCTGCAAACAGCGCCAATTAATCAACACCACCGTATTTAGGTACCTTACAGAGTAAGTGAAGAGGCGAATGGACGCAGCAGCCTTTCCATCGCCTTCGAGCTCTTCAATGTTGGCTCTAGCTAGGGAAGAGAGAGGTAGAGTCCCTAATTCTGCCCGGCCTAGAACTTATCTACTGAAGATTTTATCTCAACTTCCACATCAAGCTTTCCACTAGCAACCATTGATATGATAATATGCAAAAATTAAAGGAGGATATCAGTTTGGTTGTGTTGGTGAATGTGTGACAATAATTATCCGGTAACTCCATTATAGGGTCAAGTTAAAGTCAAAATGTTGGGCGCTTGGACTATATATGATAAGACTAATAGTAACATCTTTCCTATCACCAATTGATTTCATGTGAAATGATAAATGCTTAAGATTCACAACTGATATTAGAGCTGATGTCACAGGTTTAATTTCCAATGGAGACAATTGTTGATGAAAGCGGAGAATCCAGTGTGGAGTTAACTCACTTGTGAGTGTTTGGATTGTACATAATCCATAGTGTATTTTCTATTATCAATTGAGATAGTGTCTTTTCTATTACAGACCTTAACATTAGCTTCCATATATAGTGGCAGTTGAGGATTGGCTTAGTGAGGACTTTAAATGCTTTAATAAGTTCAATTGCCATGACCTTTGCCAATTGTTATTACATGTGCCGTCAATCATCACCACCCGTTACAAGAAATGGGCCCAACTACTTTAATTTTGTTTAGTACATAAATTTCATACTCGGTCCATCAATTTAATTAGCGTTAATACACAATTATATTTCTAACTTTAATATGTCATATTAATATTTTTTTTAACTTTAATTTATATAATATAAATATTTATTTTACCTTTTTTTATAAGTTTATAGGCTATTTTGATTACTAGGTCCTGTTACAACCTATTTGTAATATATTTGATGATTTGATGATTAGAAGTCGGCCTACAAAAAATATACATTTTTTTACAATTGTATTTTAATAGATTTTTTTTGCACTAATGAAACTGTACTTAGATATTTTTTATTTAATTGATTGCAATGTGTAATTATTATAATATTACTCTACTAAAATTATTAAGCACAAAAAAATGAAAAATTTTCATTTTTTTTAAAAAACAATATGTATTTCATCAAGTTTAGGTAGTGATATAATATCTAGTTATCAAACATATTCTATGTAGGTAACTATATAGTATCTAATCATCAAGAATAATATGTATATTTGTAAAAACATGTAAATGAAATATTTTTATTATATGAATTAAAATTGAAAGATATTAATATTATAAATTAAAATTAAAAAATATTATTGTGAATTACTACTATTGAAATTTACCTATAAAGTACTAATATATACCTTTATATTCTATCCACTTCAATTATGTCCGTTACGCGCCTAAATATTAAGAGATGGGCTCAATCACGAATTTTGATTTGTATCTTTTGTATGCATAAGGATTCTTATATCATTAACTCATATTAATATTGCATTATAAATTTTCGTACTTTATATATACAAAATAAAACAAAGTTATATATTTATTACTTATAAGTTACAATTTTATCATTTTAAATTTGTAAGTTCAATATTTAGAAGATACAAGTTCATCATTTAAAATTTACATGTTCATCATTTACAACTTGTAAATTCATTACTTATAGATTAATCGATTACAATTTGTAGATTTATTATTTAAAACTTTTAGATTTATTATTTAAAATTTACAGATTTATTGTTTAGATTTTTCATATTCTTTATTTACAGATTCATTATTTAGAACTTATAAATTCATCACTTAGAGGTTCATTATTTACAATTTGCAAATTTATCACTTACAAATTTATTGATTTTACCAAATCAATCATTTTCAACTTCCGGCAACTTTATTTTCTCTCTCTATATTGCTTATTTTTAGTTCAATTATATTCCTTTTCAATCATTTTTTTCCACAAATATACCAAAACTAATATTTTTCATCCCAAATAATTATAACAATAATTAAAATATTAAAAAATACTAAAAATTAAATCAAATAAAAAATTTCTCTCTCTAAAATAAATCTAAAAAAATAGATAGAGAAAGAAGAAAAAGAAGAAAATAATATGATAAAAAAATACATGTTGAATACTAAAAACAAGTCACACATATCAATCATTAAATAATATATTGTCATTTTGAATTCAAGTCTATAATAGATCGTGAATATATCATTCATTAAATAAAATACATGTTGAATACTAAAAATAAGTCACACATATTAATCATTAAATAATATATTGTTATTTTGAATTCAAGTCTATAATATATCGAAAATATGAGTGTATAATATAATTTGCGAACTATTGGAAAATGGGCCCAATCACTTATTATATGTTAAGATTTTTACATGAATATCTCACAAAAAAAAAATATTTATAAATATGCTTTCTTATTTACTGTTTAAAAAATTAAAAAAATTTACTATTTCTTTTTTATCACAATATATACTGATTATATTAGTTTACATGTAATATATTATATACATGTATAAAATATATTTATCGTATACTAAAAGAAAATAGAACATTTTGGAAATATAAAATTTCAAATAAGACATTTTTGAAACTTTTCAAAAACACCTCATGTTAATTTTTTTTTGTAGCTTTAGTATCTCAAGTTTATTTTTATTTTCTAAGTTGACATCTCAACTTAGTATTTTTGTATCTTTAAGTCCAAATAGTGAGAATTACACTTGTCTATTCATAAAAGGATTTATGCTATTAAGTGTTTAAAATGTAAAAATATATCAAATTGTGGTGATAAACTGGTCATTCAAAAAATTTGGAGACTGCAAAGACAAAACATCCTAAATTTAACAGACAAATGATGTATTAAGCCTATCTTTTATATGTGAAGTAATCTTACAAGCAATTTCACTTGACAAATGCTATACTTTTGTTTTTACAACCAAAACCCATGACTTACTACCACAAAAACAATCTAGAATTACTGTCAAAAAAATTATTGTAATATGTATTAAAATGTTATTATTAGTTTTATGCTAGCCGAATCGACTCCTACTATATATGCTCTCGCTATTATAAAATATTGCTAAATTATTATTAATATATTCTCATATAATTAATATAATAACAAATTTTTATATAGAGTTATTAATTTGTTATTTGTTCAGCAGTTGAAGCTGAGTTTTGGGCTTTAATTCATGGCCTTCGGTTAGCTGGGGATAGAGGGATTCGCCTCCTTGTGGTAGAAACATATTCCTTGCTTGCTTATGATTGGATTCATGGACAAGATTTGAGTCATAATAAGCACTTTAATTTGCTTAGTGAATGCATTCAGATGGTCCGAAGGGATTGGAATGTGAAGATCAAGCACATTTTCAGGGAAAGAAATCAAGTTGCGGATTTTTTGGCTACTGCATCTGTGAGATAACAGGGATCTGACAATGCGGCATTCTCCCCCAGTGGACTTGGGAGTCTATTACAGCATGATTCGATGGGCACACTGTGGCCTAGAGAAGTGAGAGACATCTCTTAAAGCTTTGTGTTGTTTGGGGTTGTCCCCCTCCTCTTAATAAAAAATAAATAAATAAATCCCATTCGTGAAGCAATAACTCAATAGTTCATAGTATATTAGAGAGAGAGAGAGAGAGACTCAGTTTTGAGATTTTTTTTTATTATTATTTAACTAAAAAGATGCATGTAGATACAAATTTAGGAATTGATATTTGTAAGTATTGAATAAGAGTCACAGTAGTGTGGTGCGATAAATTGCTTGTCATCTAACCTTTTTATTGCTTCTATTAATACATAGTTCTGATGAAATTCTTCTGTACACAATTTTGAATGTCTAATAATCTTTTTTTTTTTTAATTTAGCCTAATTAAAAATTCGAAAGCTGGATTAAAATCAAAATGCCCCCAATAGGAAAACTCGGATGGAGCAGATAGTTTGAGCCATCTACCTAACATATTCAAACTCAACGCAAGGAGGGTAATGATATAAGACCAGTTTCCTGCATTTGCCCTTCTTTTCCTCTCTTAAAAATTAACACCAATGCCTCTCTTCATTCCAACACAGGCATGGCTGCGGGCGGGGAGTTAATTAGAGATTATTTGGGCAAATATGGATCACTGGTTTTGTGGTTAATATTGGTTGTTGCCATATTCAAGTGGCACAATTGGAGGGTTTAAAAGTAGGTATTAATTCGGGCCTTAATTCTGTGGAAATTGAATGTGATAATCTAATGGTTGTGAATATGATTCTGGGTAGTTGCAAACTCGATGTGAATAGCCTTTCTATCATCAACATCATTATTGATTTGAAGACGAATTTGAACATATGCAAAGCTAGTCATGTGCTTCGAGAAGCAAATTTGGCAACCAATTGTCTCTTTCATCTGGTTCATGATTATCCTCTTGGCGCCCATATTTTGGTTATATCATCCGGAAGGAATTTTTCAATAGTTAAATCATTATTTTGCTAGTATGAGCTAATGTGTTGATTTTTTTTGTAAGCTTCGATCACCTTTATGTATTAAAAAAAAAATAGAGATCAAACCAAGTTGGATGGATCTAAATCAAGGAATCTTACCAGAAGACAAAAATGAAACTCCAACGATAAGTAAGGCAGTAACTCGGTTATTCTTTATTGGAATTATTAATTAAAACTATTTCTGTTATAATTTATAAACAGAAAACATTACTTCATGACACAAAAGATAACCACTGGAGGCCCAGAAAGCACAAATGCAACTATCCAAGATAACCACTGGAGGCCCAGAAAGCACAAATGCAACTATCCATTGTAAAATCCATTTAACCAACAAAAATATTGATGATTTTATAGAGGAAGTTTCACCATTTCAAAAATATTTATAAGATTTTTTTTTATCAATTTTACCAAATTTCCTTTTCAGTTTTACCGTTTTTATTATTTTTCAATTTTAAATTTACTATTTTGTCTTATATTTTCAATTTCTCTTATATCATTTCAATTTTTCTTATTTTTTCTTCCTATATTTTTTCTCTCAATCCCCTGCACAATTTTTTATTTCTTTGACCAACATATTTTTACCATTTTTTTTCTTTTCTAATCAAATTTTTATCATTTTTCCATTTTCTAATCAAACAAAATCATTTTTTTTATATGGTGATGTGCTTTTTGGTATAACTTCCATCTGAATTTTTGTGATTTTTAACTTTTCATTTCTTTTAGTTTTTTTTTTCATATTTCCATTTTCTATCATTTCATTTTCATATTGATTTCTTGTTTTTGTCTTCCTTTGCTTTCATGTATTTTTTACATTTTTTTTTTGTATATTTTCCTGAATTTTACTTGAAATTTATTATCTTTTATTATTTTTTATATATAACATGTATTTTTATTTTCAAATAAAATATAAAATATTATTTACTCAACTTTTGCCTGAATTTTTTTGAGATTTATTACCTTTTATTTTTTTTTTTAGACATATGATGTCTTTTTTTAGAGATAGTGAAATATAAATATTATTCGCTTAATCTTCTTAATGGACCAAATCAAAGCTCGAGTTGTCTTAAAGTCATTATTGATTACAGTATTTTGTTGAGTAAAAGGCTCAATTTTGTTTCTTTCTTTTTTGTGAATCGCAGGTATAATAAGGTTCCTCATTTCCTTGCAAAATGGGCTTTATCCCTAGAAGATGCTGCTCTCTTAGTTGAAGATTGTTCCTCAGTTGATTTTATCTTTTGTTATTGAGGACTCTGCCTCTGTTTCTGATTAACGAAGCATTATTATTATTTCAAAAAAAAAAAGGAAAACTTTCCTATTTTATAAGGATTATCAGCCCAAACATATCTATCTGTACGTACAAAATATTTGTTAGCTCCACAATATTAATTATTGGTAAACTGTATTGAACTACTTGATTTACTAAAAGCTGGTTGAATACGAAGCTCCTTCAAAAGAGAAGGCTTCCTTTATCACAAACCTCGTGTTAAACAAATGTGTCATCTAGGGTGAAAGGACTTTCAGCCTCCTATGCTTTTTTATGAATGCTTGATCAATGTTTAACACTGACTTTGAAAATACCTAGATAAGGATCCTTTTTAAATCCCACATCAATGGAAATCAACTTATTGTTGACATCTAATTCCTTTGTCATTTTCACATAATAACATTAATAATAATAATTAATATGTGAGAAAAAGGTGGGAGAGATATATGATTAATCCAAGAAAATTTAAAATGAAATCAAAAATTAAAGAAAGGAATGAAAACAGCCTCTCAACATCCAACCTTTCTCTTCATCATAAAAACAAAAAACAAATTGAGAATGGAGGGAGATGCTGCAGCTTGTATTTCCTTATCAGAAAATAGATGAAGCCCCCACCATTTTTCCATCCACGTTATCACCCAAAGGTAAGCAAGCAATACCTACTTTTTCCTTTCTTTGCTTTTCCTTTATCTTCAAGTACGTCTCTCTCTCTTTCCAAATCCCAAGTAGTTGAAAAATATAGTTGAGAATTCTCCTAATCTAACTTACCTTGCTCAATGCGTACTCATATGATGATTCTCCTAATATCAGCTCCTCTTCTTTGCAGACTATAATCTTTTCCATTTTAATCTTCTTTTCCTTTAGCTATAACTCGTAGAGTTTAATCTGCATTATCTAGTTGCATCAAGATACATCTCTTTACTTTCGGATTCTCATGAAACATTGCTTCTTTGTTCAGTTCTCCATTCTACGTTGGACAAAAACATAACAGCTTATTTAAATCCTGAAACATAAGTTAAATTCATCCAGGGAACAACCACTATGCCTTTCGGACTGGTCTCTGCATGGAACAAGCGCCTGCGAAGCAAGTCCCAGGATCACACAGATCCCTGTATGTTCTTCTCTTCTTTTTCTTCTTCTTCATTTGATAGCACAAGCACAAGTCTCTTGTATTCTGTTGAATATGCCTATTCTGCAAAAGCAATTTCATATTTGAATATGAGTATCTTCCTTCCAGGGACTTATAAACCTGTTGAGTTTTGGCAACTTGAGGATCAGATTCCCCACACCACAAAAAGACACCATGGATCCACAGTTTTCACACTCAAGGAAATGGAAGAGGCAACCTGCTCTTTCAGTGATGAAAATTACCTCGGAAAAGGAGGATTTGGCCGAGTTTACAGGGGGGTTCTGCGGTCAGGAGAGGTAACATCCTAACAACAGATTATCATTTTCAATGACTAAATCATAATAACACTAATAATGACCCAAAAAAGTAGTCATGAATCTAGGCTAAAATGCAAAACACTCCAAATATATGTATAATGTCAATTCAAATTTGTCTCAGTACAAACAATAATGGTAAGTCGATTAATTGGTTATAGAAAAGAAAATAGTGAAGAGTTGGTAATCACCAAAAACCTAGTTATATGGACATGAACAAATTTTCTTTCTATTGCCATACAAAGGTTGTAGCAATCAAGAAAATGGAGTTGCCGCCATTTAAAGAAGCAGAAGGCGAACGAGAGTTTCGCGTAGAAGTTGATATCTTGAGCAGACTGAACCACCCAAACCTGGTTTCCTTGATAGGATATTGTGCCGACGGGAAGCACAGATTTCTAGTGTATGAATATCTGCAAAATGGGAATCTGCAAGATCACTTAAATGGTTGGTATCACTCAAAATCCTGCTTTTTACGTCAAACTGAAAATATTGTCACATATATTATTTGAAACCATCTGTTAGGAATTGGGGAAGCAAAAATCGATTGGCCCTTAAGGCTCAAAGTTGCACTTGGAGCAGCAAGGGGACTAGCATATCTCCATTCAAGTTGTGCTGTTGGGATACCAATTGTTCACAGAGATTTTAAATCCACCAATGTTCTCCTAAATGCTAATTTTGATGCCAAGGTAAGAACAAAACTTTGAGGGTTTTTATGATCTTAACTGAAGTCATTGGAGTAGAGAACTCTCCTCACATTTACCACTCATAAATAATTGTCAGACCGACATAATGATAATCTATAGCTATGCTTCTTATTATTCACAGATATCTGATTTTGGACTAGCCAAGTTGATGCCAGAGGGCCAGGAGACACATGTGACAGCTAGGGTTCTTGGCACATTTGGCTATTTTGATCCAGAGTATACATCGGTAAGCATCTACTAAATTCCTTATTATCGGATTTTTTAAGAGCAACAGGAACTAATTACTCAGACTTAGAGGTCCTATTTTGAATTATGAACCCGGAATCAATATTTTAATTATTTGTTAAATATACTATGTTCATGTATTATTCTATATTGAGCCAACACATGAACAATTCCCATGTCCTTCAGAAACACATGTGGTACACAAGTGAAGTCGGTAACTTGTTTGTTTTCTGATCCCCAGAGGACTAGCTAGGAACTGCCTTGGCGATAAAGACCATAATGCCAAATAAGTCGGCAAAACTAAATTCTTTTACTTGTTTCCTCCATCAAATGAAGCAGAATCCAACAAGATGATAGTACCATAAGTACCCTTTATTGACAAGAAATTCAAATCATTGCGTCCTTCAGATATATTTGTTCTGAACTTGCAACTACAATCTCAACCCCACTTTAAGTTTATCAGCTTTATTATTGTCGAAGAACAAATAAATCACATTTTAGCCCTGCAGACTCCCTATTTTGATCCTGCCTAGATGCATAATTCATCACCATGTGACTTTAAAGCCTAAACAGATCTCTTTGTTCAATTAAAAACAATGCAAAATAAATAAATGCTGTCCAACACATATTTAGTAACCATTTAAACAAAATCAAGAAACTACTAGTTCAGTGTTGAATAGAAATAAGAAATGTCAGTCTTTGAGAACTACTAACAACCATGAATTATCACTTTAGCACATCTAAATTAGGTCATAGTCACCTTAATGCCAAGTTAGTGCTGGTTGTGCCCTCAATAAAGTAAAATAGTGCTATGGAGAATCATTATTTTCAGATCCTACAATTTTTTTCTACTTGGTTTGAATAGACAGTGAGATTTAAACATCAGTTCATCTTTCTTTATGACAGACAGGAAAACTCACTTTGCAAAGTGATGTTTATGCATTTGGCATGGTTCTTCTTGAGCTTTTGACAGGACGTAGAGCTGTTGACCTAAGCCAGGGGCCAGCCGACCAAAACCTTGTACTACAGGTAGGCAATTTTTCTCCTTATTTGGAACAGGTTTTTCTCTTCAGGTCTCAAGGACATCAGAAAATTAAGCATGTAGCTGACTGATATTGTAAGCGAACATTCTTTTGTATCAGGTTAGGCATATATTGAATGATCGGAAGAAGTTACGTAAGGTGATAGATCCAGAGCTAAGTCGGAATTCATTCACAATGGAATCTATAGCCATGTTTGCAAATCTGGCATCACGCTGTGTCCGAATTGAAAGCTGTGAAAGACCCTCCATGACCGATTGTGTAAAAGAACTCCAAATGATAATATATACAAATTCAAAAGCCTTGGGCACAGCACTGCATTCGTTCAAAATGGTCCAATAGACCCTGCTGAGTTGTTAGCAGAAACAGACTGTATTACATGAACAATAAAAAAACTTTATTTTCCTATATTCGGTCGCTGAACTTGGAAGCTAGGGAATCTATGAGAGAGAACAAATAAACAGACCCATAAAGCAGAAAGAATCCTAGTAACTTTATCATAAGAAGAAACTCAAGGACAATCTAGGAGGAAGATTTAATGGCAACGAACATGAACTTTAAAATAAGGTAAGAGGACAATAGCTGGAATGAGACATTTTATCTGTTATATGGCTCACTCTATGTCTAGTAACAAAAATTTTTAGTTAGGATTTATGTTTTTGGCTCTGAAAACTTCTATATTATACACTGGTTCAAAATAGGAATGCTTTTTGGAATAAAAACAGTAGTGATATTCTCCCAATGAGTTTTTGGCACCTACTTTAGAAACACTTTTTTTCTTTCTATGCTCTTTGCAACCCATTTTCATCCTACCTCATGCTCAAATATTTTATTAAATAATATACATATATCATGTTTTGAGTGTAAATGGAATTAAGAAGTGGAAGTACCTGATGTACATCACCTGCAACACACAGGTCCTACAACAATTATCATAAATTACAAGCTTGGAGACATTGTATGATCAGGTTGACTTCCTAGCTTGATTCTATGATCAACACAGCTGGTCTAACAATATCCTGAAAAATTCAGACCAGAATTCCAGTCTGGAATAAGAAAAATGTAATAGGCAAAATTCGACATGGTCATCAGTGCCAAACAAAGAAATTCTCAACGAGAGACTTTCAGGAGATCAATAAGAAATGTGAAAATGATGATATACACAAATACAGAGGAAAAGCAGAGAGAAAAGGAAATGCAACCATTTGTGTACCTCATAAACATGTCTTGGCATCTAACCATCCAACTGAGGAGAAAGTTCCCTGTCAGAACCCAAAAAATCAAGTTCTGAAGGGCTTTTCAAGACTGGAAGTTTCTTGAACATCAAATGTTTGCGTCTCTGCAACATCAATAGAATCAGTATGCTATCTGTCTTAACAACACTGTAGCCTGCTTTAGTATACATGTTAAAAGGGGCCGAATCAACCATTCTGCAATGCAAGTACACCTCTCTTATGCAACTCATCTGAGAAATTAATTCCTCACTTGCCTTCAGAAGATTCCAACCAATGCCTTTCCTGGAAGTTACACAGACAAATAACACTAAGAAATTCAGTCCGGTCCAATAAATTTTACAGAAACACCCCAAGTTTTAAAAAGCTGGCAGAGTATCCTAGGTTCTTCTCATACAAAGTTATACAATCTAAAGATGTCAAATCAATGAAAATAGGTGATGATGGTGGATGCATAACGGTAGCATCATCAAGAACGTACAATCTTGCCATAAAAGTCATCAAAGTTGAAGCTGCAATGAAGTTCTACTCTATACTCATAAGATTCTCTCATTTAAGCATATCATTTGCACTTCTGATGCCAATTTTAAAATGTTCACCTTAAATTCTAAGTGGCCTAATATTTGAATGCCATTTTACATATTTACACTTCAAATACTTGAACAAAAATGTTATGAACCGAAGGGAAATTTTCTTCATGCTTTAAACAGTTATTATATTGTAGTTTCCAAATTTAGTTACCAAGAAACAATAAGGATCCTACTTTGGTTGAGAATTAAAAAAATTTAACATTTCGATAAGGAATAAGATGACTCGTTAAACAAAACTTCAAGTAGAAATACCCAATTGATAAAAGAAAAAGAAAAAAATGACAAGACATACCTACGAAGTGGCTCCTTAACGGTCATATTGCAAATGTAAGGAGAATTCTTAGGAGGAGTTGGTGTAGGAGGAGAAGCATTAGCACCCCTTTTGTCAAAGCAAACCTCGACGGTCCCTGCCAAATCCCCTTCCTCTTCTCCATCTCCATTATCCTCACCTTTCCCTCGATAAAAACCAACAAGTGTAACAGCATGCGGCATCATCGCTCTCCTCTCAATCAAATACTGCTTCACCCAAAACCTCAACAAAGAAACATACGACACAGGAAGAAACATAGAGTCGGAAAAAGACTCAGCGAGCAATTTGACAGTGATATCCATCTCTTCGGGCCTCATAACCCGAATACACAAGGACCCAGTTTCCAGTTCTTGATAATATCGAAAATTTTGAAGGGTTTCAAGCTTTTGAAGCTCTTCATTGGTAAAAAACTTGCCAGTTTTAAAAGAATCCTCGAGATTTGAATAAGTGGCTAAAGCACTTGCAGTTTCAGTTGTTGAAGGAGAAGAGTGTGGGGAGGAGGAGGACTTAGTGTAGAAACGATGAGATTTTTGGGGAGGGAATAGAGTGTTTTTTTTATTTGAAGATGACAAAATGAAGCGTAGACTTTGCTGGGTTTGCGGTTGTGGATCTGAATAGAGACTCGGAGAGAATGAGAGTATGGCAGCCATGGAAACAATATTTTCTGTTCACTGGTCATTGATTCGTTGCAGCGATAAACAAGAAACAGAAACATCTGCTTCATCAAATTAATGGCAGATTTGTCTTTTTCATCTATGTTTCTCTCTCTTTGATTAGTTTTACACTTTTGCCCCTGCTCTCTCGAATCAAATTACATTCATACCCCTAAACTTACATCCTTATTACAGCTTGACCCTGCATAGAAATTAGATCGAACTGATTTAAATACTCACAAATAGTTTGTGACATCAGGGAACAACCAACTGCACATTTTGCAATCCTGAATCCATTCTGCTAAATTTTTCGGAGTTATCGTGCCAGCTTTTCAATTTCGCATTAGAAATATATATAAAAAAAATAGATGTTTATAAATTTATATACCGATGGCCAGTAATAATGTGAATTAACCATTTTAGATACTATAGTTTAATCATTTACGATTTGTTTGGATAATATATTGTTAATTTAATATTTTGCTAAAAAGAACAATATTCAATATAAATTTATATTTCACAACAATTATTGTGGAATAACATTTGGAATCTGCTAAAAACTAGTTAAATCCTTCTAAGTTGAACACAAGTAAACAAGATGCAGTACCGACCTAACGGTCGACAGTGTTTTGAAAACTGGTAAGATCAGTTCAAAAATCAGTCATTGATCTGATTCCATTTTACTAAAAATTCATTTTTAAGTATATTAATGTTTTACTATTACTTAAAAATTTCACTTACTGTCTCCTAAATAATGATCTTGGAAATAAATATTCATAAAATAAATCAATATTATTTTGGAAATAATATTCATAAAATGTAATTTGAATCAATCCTATGAAACCATTTTAAATTGTGAAATGATGATAGACTCAATTCGACATAACTTGGATTTTTTTTATTAGAATATTATGTTCGAATTTAAAATCTTGCTACATTGTTACCAAATATGAGATTATTCTCTTAATTTCAGATATAATTATTGAAACGTCCAAGGTATAAATTAGCCCCTATGATTGGAGTTAAAAACTAAATAAAACTATATGGTTGAGATTAAGGGAATAATCTCATTTTTATTAGCAATTTGGCAAGCTCTTTTAAGTTCATCAAAATATGATAGATTACGGTGATCCTAATCATTTATTGATATTAAATTTTTTTAGATAATTTTTTTTTTTTGCAAAAAATTGTAAAATTTAATCTCAACCATTCATTTATGAATGAATGGTAACATGACCTACCATATTGGATCAGAGATCTTAATTCTTATGTCAATTGAAACTTATACGCAGAAAATACAAATTATTAGGACAAAAAAATGAAATAGAACTCTGTAGTTGAGCTTAGGACAATTAAGTATCAATTTTGGGACAAATATCCTAAGCAGTACTGCCATTACCCCCCAAAAGTTTACATGCTCCTTATATAAACATTCTCTCGCCCCGCAAAAGATCGAACATTTGAACCGCAAACAAGTTGCCCAAATTCATACCTCAGCTTTTTAAACCACGAACAACAACTCCTTTCAAAACCTCTGAGCTTTTTAATTGAACCAATTGACTCATTTTCAGTGTTGTCGGCCCAGCCAACAAAACAGAAAAACTAGAGGATCAAATATCAAAGGCTAAACTGGGATCGAACCGGAATTGAACTGTTAAAAATAAAACTATTTCAAAATATAATATTAAATATTATCATAAAATGCAAAAAGTAATTAGACTAAAAATGTTTTATCTATAATAATATATTCAAAATATTGACATTTATAATTAAAAAATGTATATATTTATATTCAATTAGATTTTCAAATATAATAATATATGTATTTTATTTATTATTTTTATAATAATTAAATGGGTACTTAACTATTCAAACTATTTCTCCATAAATGTTCAAATAAAAAGCTACTTAGGTTATTTTACTCATAAATGCATCCATTTATTTTTTATTTTTTTTAAAAATAGATAATAATATTTTAAAAAATACATTATAGTATATATTTCTTAAGTAAAATAATATATTTATAGACATTAAAATAAATAATAATAATAATAATAATATTATTATTATTAAACTTAAATTTGTCAACTAAATATTTATAAGTGAAGTTAAAATACAATTCAATATTATATAAAAACTTTGTGAAGCTCAGGTCCAATAGTCCATGCATCTTGGTGTCAAGCGGCGAGATGCAGTGACCCAGCGTCTTGCGTTACTCATTTAATTTAGTCATTATTTCCTAACCGGTTTTGGTTGAAATAAGAAAACCGTGCCAGATCAATCAATAGACCGGTTCTTCGGTTTTCTTACAGGTCTAATACATATCCATGGAAGGTTTCAAAGTCAGGGTTTCAAACCCAACTGACTTTGAAACCGGTTTCCAGTCAAACCGGCTGGGCCGAGCCGGATTTTACAACAATGCCTTCTCTGTTTCTTTATGCGACTCATTTAGCCATAACTATGCATCAGTTCTTTCTAACTTGCGGCAAAGTAATCCTTCAAATCTCACTCACTCACTCTTCCTTGTCTTCCTCAGGATTCCCATCTTATTCCTTCAAGGTCTCCATACTCATATCCACCCCAAAAAAATTGGCCACCAGAATGGTGTTGCCTCTTATTCTTCTTCTAGCCTTGTCAGCTATCAAAATTTATCATCAAAATAATTTAAATAATACTCTCTTATTAGATTTGGTCTATATAGATTCGGTCTATACAAATATTTCTCGAATTCTTCTTAGCCTCAAGTTAAAAAAAAAGGGAGAGGATTCTTATTTTATTTTTTTTCTGAGATTGTGTAATTATAGAAATAGTAATTCAATAATAACAATTCAATGCTCGTTGCCTAATTTTGAATGACATATTAACCGATTGAATTATTATTTCAATCTTGATTTTATTTTTATTTGTTCTCATCTTTAGTTGAACTGTTAATCAATCAAGTACCTAATCTTCCTTTGATTAATGCCAATTTTAACTAACAATTAGAAATTGATTTTTTTTTTAAATTAGTACAGCATTAAGCAAGCAGTGACATTAATTTTGAATGTTGATACTCTGCTTCCTCAGACAATGGAAAGGCCTATTAGAACCACTGAAATTCCACCCCAAAAAAAAATGCTACTGCAGATGCTAATGATTAATGATAATGATAATGATTTTTTTCAATTATTATTACAAAGGCCTGTTGGAGCCAAAATGATGTTAAAGGGTCTTATGCTGGAGCATTGATGCCAGTAACAAAATAAGAAATACTTGCAGATAGCAACTACTATCTTTGACAGCAAACCCACCCCTTTTTGACCTCTTTACGACCTAGAACAGTACCAGTCCTATGCTCTCTTCATAAACAAGCATTTCAATAATCAAAGTTGCTTTGGATCCCTTGGAATAGGGCTTTATAAGCTAAGAACCGGACCCCCCACAACGGTTTAAAAGAGACTAGGGTTTTTGTTTTGACTTTTGAGACAGGGGGAGAGTTTTTTTTTTTTTTTTTTCTGGGGTCGGATAAGCAAAAGATCAAGACTTTTATTTATGTGCAAGGAGAGCAGTTGAAGACTTGAAATTCATAACAAGGAAACTTCTTTGAATGAATCCCTCATGCCACACTTGCCTATTGTTTGAATATTGATCAATTTAAGTACATCAAATTGAGTATCAAAGTAAAATATTAGTTTGAATGATATTTGTCTTCTATTTGAAAAAATCTGATTCGCTTTAGCTGATCCTAATTTCAGTATTCAAGAAAAACATTTCCAAGAAAGAGAGATTCAGTCAAGGGTAATATTTAATAAACTAAAAATGGAGTAATTAAAATTGAAGGCATGTGCAGGAAGAATACTCACATCCAAACAAAGTCCTCAGCTAAAAAGAATGGTAGGAAATGTGGTCAAGGTTTTCATTGATATCATTTCTACATATTTCACATTGATACCATTTGTACATTTTAAATGAACCAAAATATACCCAAAAACATTATCCTTGTCACCATTTAACCTCTCTTCTCTATTTGTCTCCCCTCCTCGTCTTTCTATAAAGAGCAATAAGCACCACCCAAATGGATCATATCATAAAGATTAAGACAAGGACAAAAACCTCAATGTTGACACATTCCCATGATCCCATCACTCATTCTTTTCTTAATGACTGATTCTCCCCATCCCATCTCTTAATTACCTCCAATAATATCTCATTCCAAGTATCTATTGGCCCTGGTAAGCACCAATGCACACAGTCATTTTGCACACGCTCAGTTACACCATTAGCGAATGGAAATGGATGCATATAGGGTCCGGGGTGACCATCCGGCCTCATTAGCGATATTTTGGTAACATCTAATGCCTCTAATCTCAGCTTATCAAATTGCAAAGCTTTTAACTTTGCAGCTTCAACCTCTTCAATCTCAATCTTTCTCATCTCAGCATCCATTCCTTCAAGTGATTTCTCTCCCTCACTATAAGGCTTTGTTTTTGGGCAAGCACCAAACTTGTCCCAGTCACCTTCAAAATGTGAAGGTGAAAAGGTCGTAAAAATTACATCAATCCCATTGCCCTTAGTCCCTCTCCTTTCAGTTACAGTATTGAGTGTAGTCTTTAATGCCTTTCTTAAGACATCATAAAATCCAATTTCAGTGTAATTAAGACCAGGACAATAATGGCAACCCAGTATAGCATCACCTTCATAGTACACTGCTGGATGTAAGAACCAATGACCAATTGATAATACAATCATATCAAATCCATTCATATCAGCTGCCCACCTCTCATCAACTTGATCTAAATACAATAAGTTATGATCTGGACCAGTTTTTGATTTTTCCATACCTTTAACAAGAAATGGTGACCAATAAACGGATACATTGATATTATGAGAATCGAAGTACCATCTACGAAATTTGTTATCTTCACCATCTCTATACAAAAGCTTAGGGGCAGAGGCGGTAGCTAGCATGCAAAGAAGTGACTCCAGTTGGTTCCTAGCCATGGAGTCACCGACAAAAGCTAAATGTTTATTACTAAAGAGTTGAAGAAACGTGTTGGGGTCAAACCTTGGAAGATTGCATTGGTTTGGTTTCCATCTCCAGTAAAGATAACCCACATCAGGCCTTCCACGGGCGATGCAATTCTGACCTTCTTTGATTGTGCCACAAGTTGTGCCATTGTACAGGGGGCCCGTCTTTTCAGGAACCCATTTGCCAGTGGTGTAGTCACAAGGAGTTTCCTCTGCAATAGAAAACAATTTCCAAAGATTCCTTATTAGGACCAAAACAGCCCCCAAATACCCAAAGTGATACATAAAAAATAAACATAAAAATCATATCTTTAAAGTTTGATGAATGTACCTAGAGAAGAAGAAGAAGAAGAAGAAGAAGAAGAAGAAGAAACAGAGAGGGAAGAGGAGGAGGAGATGACAATGGGATTAGAGTGAATAAGAGAGCAAGAGTAAAAATACAAGCGAAACAAAACAATGAAGATAATAGCATAAAAGGTCCATGGAAGCAGCTTCTTGGTAAGAGAAGGAAAAGAAAGGTCTTTGTGTGGACTCATAGCGCCCATTTTCAAGATTTTTCTGCTCTGTTTCTTTCTCCTATTCCTTCTCAGAAATGGGTGGTGGATTGGCCGGGTGAGGTCTGTGGAAGAGAAGACACGCAGAGAGAGAGAGAGAGAAGAAGAAGAAGAAGAAGAAGAAGAAGAAGAAGAAGGTGGTGGTGGTGGTGGAGATAAAAGGCTACAAAATGAAAGTGTTTTAATGGAGAAATGGAGTGAAAGTCACATCCAGAATCCCATTATACTTGTGGGCTGGCCAACTAATTTTGCTAACCGTGACTTGTTTGTCTTCGTCCCTCTTGGCCTCTAACATCAACTCTTCTCTCCACTTTCCTGCATTTTTTATTTCTTAATGGCAAAATGCAGTATTTAAGTTTTTGTATTTTTTTTTTCCTCTTTTAACTTTTCTAGTTGTTGTATTGCCCTTTTCGTCCAAAAAAAAATAGTTTAGTTATATTTTTACATAAATTAAAATTTTAATCAGTATAATTAAAATTATATATTTTTACATTAATTAATACCATATTAAAAAAATAGGAAATAACAAATTCATAGTCTCTCATATTCAATGAAATTCTCATTTTTGAGAGATATTTTATGTCAATAAGATTCTTCATTTCATGAAAACAATATAATTTTACAATTTTTAAAATTTTTTTATTTTAATAAATATTTCATAATTGTCAAACTATACTAGTTTCACAATTTTTTTTAAAGTACATTACAGTTAATTGCTAAAAGTGAATAATCTCATTAACAAGAAAAAAAGGTTATAATAAAAAATTAACAAATATTATATTTAAAAAAGTAAACTATATTTTTAAAATAAATATATAAAAAGTAAACATTTATATTTTTTAGAATAGAGGGTTTAATAGTTTACCTTTAGATGATATAATTGAAAATCCCTTCTTTTTTTTTTTGCTTTAAGCTTAAAGCCTGTCTATCATGAATTTGGTAATGTATTCTCATCTTTCTTATGAAACTAATAAAAAGAGAGTGTCGTAGATAAAAATTAAAAAAAATACATAGACTTAATATGTCCAAATAAATATATATATATATATATATATATATATATATATATATAATTAAATTAAATCCTTCTACCCAACCCTTTGTGAGTCTTTATTTTTCAGTCTCTATGGATAAAGAGTTTATTTTTATTTTTTTTTCTTCTTTAATAGTTGTATTGGATAATTTTTTTTAATTTTCTTGTACCTTCAAATACATAAAAGAAAGATAATAAAAACATCTCAGAATTTAATCATTCACTATAACAAGTTGACATATAACATAATACTTATTAAAAAGAATATTTCAAATATTTAATTTACGATTATTACTTAATTATTTAATTTTCTTTAATTATAAGTTAGGAGACGTACCATTCAAATAGACAGTCCCCATTAATTAGCAGTTTAGCTCATCTTTTTTGCACGACAGTTAATTACCTAATAATTTTATTATTAATAATAATTTGCATTATTCGTGTAAAATGTAAAATTAAATTGCACCATTCCAATCTAATCCCTTCTTTAGACAATTAATAAAACAATCAATTTCGAATAAGAATCAATTCAGCTATTAATTTTTTGAGATGAAACCCAATTTTCTGTACCATTTGAGGGTATTTTTTCTACCTTCAAAAAAAGAAATTCAACTTTTTTAGCAGCACTGCAGAATGGTACAGGGAATTATGCAGATTTCTTTTTTTTTTTTTTTACATCAAAGTGGGAATAAATGATAATAATTAATTTAATAATTATATACACATATTTAAAAAGAAAAGAAAGAAAAATCAGAGCAAGAAAGATGCTCAAATGAATGAATCCACCATACCTAGAAGGCTTAAAAAAGAAGCAAGTAGAGTCAACAACCACACTCAAAACCATCCTTTGAAAGTCATGCCAACCCTACAAAAATCATAAACCATAATTCATTGCAAATACAATTATTATTATTATTATTATTATTATTAACAACTTTCACTTAATTTAATATTCCAAAACTCCAACTTGTTTGGTAGGTATGTAAATAAACAAAAGAGCCATCAGAAATTAAATATAACACACTCTTTTTATAATGCAAAAAAATCAATTTCTGAATCATAATATTAAATTCGACTTTTATATTAAATGGATTCAATTCTATTTTTAGGAAATACATTGGTATTTTGAGTATTTAATAACTGAATCCAGCTGACTGATGCAAGGTGGCAGGCAAGGTTTTCTTGCACTTAGAATTAGATTATGTCTATATATTTGGCAGACAAGGGATGCCCAAAATGGTACGAAGCCATTAGTGCAAAATAGCTGCAGAGTCAATAATGGTCTATAATTAAAATTAAAATCTCAATGCACACTTTTATCAAAATATAGAAAGTGGCGTTGTAAATTTTTAAAAAATGCATTTCTAACTATAATTTATTAAAATTCATAATATTTTTCTGCAATTTATTCATCAAAATGTGCAATAATTGTTTGAATAATTTATTTCTACAGTTTCAGATCTAAATCTACAAGAAGTACAATATAGAGATTGAACCAGCTCATGTCACATGCTTCACCGACATCGTAGTAAGGGAAATTTACAATCTCCTCGCCTGGCATTTCACCCATCAAGTTGACCTTTCTTCCAATCCACTCATCGTCCGATCCCAGTGTTGATATATACTAAAATAATTATTTATTATTTAATAAAAATTAAATGGGAAAAAAATGTATTTTCCAAAACAATTAAAAAATTCTGCATTTCTCTGACCAAACCAAAAGAAAAAAAAAACATTTTCATTTAAATCCCTAAAATAGATAAATTCATAAAATTCCTACATTCTCATATATAGCATAATTAAGAGATTTCAAGTTAATAGATGAATTGCCAATATTTTCCAGTACAACAATGTTTCTATTCGAACAATTACAGCTGAAAATTGAGATTATAATGCTATTGTTATTATGGGTAATTATTATTGTCTCCGTTTTAAGGAATTTTTTTTTTATTTTTACATAAATTTAAAAAATTTAAGATTACATTCAAAATCAATTTGGTTTTTATATTTTTTCCTTAAAAAATAGAAAAAAACTATATTTTTTCATTTTTTATAAATTTTAAAAATATATTTACAAAATTAAAGATTAAAAAATATAAAATTTTAAAATGTTAGTTTCTATTTACTAATTTTATCTTTAATATGCTTAATTAATTTAATAAGTATTTCATATTCAAGATTTTACTAATTTTAGACCTATTCATTTAAATTTTGTTTGGTAATATAATATGATTAAATCCTATTTAATTGAAATTTGTCAAACATAAAACTAGATATTTATTTTACCCTAGATATAGAGCAATTTTCAAAAGAAAATAATAAAAAATATAAAATAAGATTTAATTTTCAAAAAATTAAAAGCCAAAAATATATGGTGATACCAAATGATCCTTACCTAGTTGATAGGATTCTATTTATACATTTTTCTTAATATATCTTTATATTAATTAGGACATATTAAAAAACTAATAAAAATAATAGTTCATATTTATTGATAATTAGACATATTAAATAAAAATAGACTAAGTAAATCGGGTCACGTGGATTGAGTTTGGTTTTGGATCATTGCAGGTTGGATAATTTTTTGTTCAAATTATTTCGATATCGGGTTATAGTGGGTTGAATCTATAAATTTTTATTCTTTTAATTTAAAAAATAATAAATATATGACTAAAAAAATGTGGTTTTAGATAAAATTACTTAGTTTTACAAATTATATCCTTATGTTAATTAAAAAAAAGTTAGGTAATCAAGTTTATATAGATTTGGAGAAAATTAAATTTAAAAATTTGTATTTCATTTGCTAATTGAAAAGAATTGGTAATAATATAAGTCATGTGATTAAAACTATATAGTTTGGAAAAAATTCAAAACTATAAATTTGTACCCTTTTACTAATTAAAATAATAGGTAATAACTAGTCATTTACTAGAAAGTATAAAAGTATAATTAACAATAATTAACAAATAAGTTTTTTTTATACGGTAACAGCAATTAATTATTTGTTTTAAGATTTTTCCATTTTGTTTTTTAGAAAAAAAAAAAGAAAAAGAAAAAGTGGTAACGTAAGTCAGAGAAGAAGCAGTGTTACTCGTGTATATTTTGGGGAGTGAGTTAACTTTATTCATATGAAAGGACATGGTGGTGATAATGAAAATCATGGCCAGAGTGGTAACCAGCTAAGCTCTGCCTGCCCAGAAAATGATAATCCATGGGCCACCAATATATTGCCCCCACCTCTCCTCTTCCGCCACACCCACACTCAACCCGCCATACTTTATTTTCTTCTGCTAATTCTTTAATCAAACACCTTCAGGGTCCTTTGAAATTACGAGATCCTTCAACAATATTGGAGGAAATGGAATGCAAATCCAATTTATAGGACAGCTATTACTAGTTAAATGATCTACTACTTTGGTAGCAGTCCGTTCAAGTAAATTTCACCGTACAAAAACAAAGTTGAGTTAAAATATATATATATATATATATATATATTATTTTAAATTTAATTTAAAAGAAACTATTCAATAAAGAACCTTCTAATTTTTTT
The DNA here is from genome assembly GCA_023653625.1 of Triadica sebifera. Taxonomy (NCBI): domain Eukaryota; kingdom Viridiplantae; phylum Streptophyta; class Magnoliopsida; order Malpighiales; family Euphorbiaceae; genus Triadica; species Triadica sebifera. The sequence continues at coordinate 8,566,751 of CM042895.1, forward strand.
TTTAATTCCAATATCAGTCGGACTCCTTTAAATAAATAAAAAATTATTCTAAGTTTCCTACTTCGGTTGTCAATCTCCTTTTAAGTTGGACTAGATTGTGAATTGTGGTTGTGGGCCGGATCAGCACAACTAAATCCCACCCTCATAATCTGATAAACGAAGAATAAAACCCAAAACAAATAAGCAAAATGAAATATTAATTGAGCAGTAAGTGATTCGATCAAAACAGTGGTAAGAGGGCAGCCATGGAAGGAAGCAACAGCGAGGACTTCGCAGTGGGCTGCTTGCTCTCAATCAAAACCATTTTGGGTGACGAATTCGAAGGACAAGTCATCACCTTCGACCGCCCTTCCAACATCCTCGTACTTCATATCCTTGTTTTACTCCTATCTTTCTAGTTGCTTATTCCTTCCTCTTTTATCTTTGTTCCTCCTTTTTTGTTTACCCTAATTTGTTCGTTGCTACTGTTTTTCTTTTTTCTGTTTTTGAATTCCTTAACTATTTTATTTCACAAGAGGGATCAAAAGCTGGGACTAGGAGAAACATAAGATTTTTGAAAGCTGATTATATAAAAGAGTTCTCATTTCTGGGTCAAGCTGATGACCCACTTGATGTCAAGAATTGTTATCTTGATCTTCGTGGCCTTCATGCTAGAGAGGAATTGGCTTTAAGGTGATTTTGATAATTGGTATAAAACCCACTTTGGGATCTAATTTTTTTTCCTTTTCTTTAGTGTTTTTGAGCGTCTGGTCAGTTTCACTGGTTTTTGAGGTGGGTTGGATTTGCAGGCAGGCTGAAGCAGAAGCGGAGAGGATTGGGGTGGGTGTTACCGCTGAGGCGCAGACCATCTTTGATGCCTTGTCTAAGACGTATGTGTCTTACCCTTATTCTATGCTTTTGATGCCTTGTCTTAGACTTATTTGCCTTGCTGATTCTATGTTGATCGTGTAAATTGCTATCCAGCTAGTTTCATGATTTATGTTTCAGTTTGGCATATGTAAATAAAAAAGTGGAATTGAGTTTCAACATATCCAATTAATAGACATATGTACATTTACAATGTATTTGTTGAAGAATTGGCTTTCCACTTTTATAACAAACGGTAGCATATGGTGGGGAATCAGAGGTCCATCTTTTCATTGTTTTATCAAGAGTGATTATCATAGAAAATGTAAACTATCTTTACCTGATCCAATAATGAATATATTTAGATGTTGTTAGATTGACTAACCTGTATTTCTTGATGTGCTTTTGTGGTATTTGTGTGTGCGTTCACTTCGAGAGGCTGCCATGGATTTGATAGTGATTGGACCTTTAAGTGGCTTGTTTGGAGACATGTTAGGATTTTAGGAATTCTTTTTTTTCCCATAGCAATGGACAGATGCAGATGGTCGGAGATAGAATGGATGTTGTAAAGTTTGAAAAGATTAAAGGTTCTGTTATAGGAGGTGATATGGAATATTTTGAAGAGATATGGTGATTTTCTGTAGTATTGTCTTGATCAAGGATTGTGTACAAACTCTTGGAAGTTAATAACTGAACAAGAATTTCTTATCATAGTATGAAGTAGCAAAGTAGAAACGACTAAAGGATACAGATGTGTCTGGTAGCATGAGAGAATTCAAAGTTTGATGTGAAAGGATTTATGTACCATGTATATATCTATATGTGTGTGGGCTTATATATATATATATGAGCCCACACACATAGACACTTCCATTTCATCCTGAACAGAATAGAGAAATGTACCTATGTCCTTGTGCACTTTTTGAAGGACTAAGGTTAGTTCTATCAGGGATATCAGTTTTTAAATTGAGATAGTCTGCATGAGTTCAGGATTTGAATGTGGTTGGAGAATTATGTGGTTTGATGAAATGAAAGAGATCAAGCTGCAGGTTATCCGGGATAGCAGATAAATATTTAAATCTGCAGTTTGTTTTTTGTTTGTTTGAGTTAGTGGAGATTCATTATTTGGGAGTCACAGCTTAGATTGGTGCCTTGATGTGATGATTTGGAGATCATAGAGCAAAAGTAAGATCTTGTATGTCAGCATTCCTTTTAGTCGCTAGGAGCTCTAGTAGAAAATCCTTTAGCAGCAGAACTTGGAAAAGAGGAGAATCAAGAGGAAAAATAAGTGAAGAAGAAAGTGATATCTCACACTGGGTATTTATACCTCTAAAAGACTAATCAATGACTTAGGATTAAGTTATCACAAGTCCATGGAGATAATTTATTTCCTAGGTTTGAAGTTCTAAAAGATATTTCGACTCTAAAAGACTGAGCTGGATTCAAATAAAGAAAGCATAAGGATCTTATGAGTTCCCAGTTCATGTTATAAACTACAAAATCATCCTGTCACTGCATAGAATGCTCCTGTAATTTAAAGTCACAAATTAAATAACCACTTAATTGCAAATGTGTAAAGACTGAAATCAAAACCATAACAGTTATCATCAGAATTCAATGTTATGTGCATGCATACGTTGAAGAAAACTCCTGAAACTGTTCTATCTGGGCACTGATTAAAAATATGCGTGAAAATCATCTAGTCACTGCTCCATCAGTTTTCTTGGAGTGTTGAAAGTTTCTTTCGATTGTGCTGGCTTAATCTTCTGCAATAAGTGAAATTTTGGAGCTGTAGTAATATGGATTCATTATGTCAACTATAAGAACTGTTCCTGTTATATGAGTTGGCATTTGATTATCAATTATCAGTAATCAATATTGGACTGTGCTATCTGGAGCTTTCATGCCAGACAGCATGTTCCATCGAAAGAAATATTCTTGAGCATAGCTCAAAGATTTTGAACAAGCTTTAGTTGTGCAATGTATTTAAATCTCCATTATGAAATTGGTTCCTGTAGGTATCATTGAATATCATTAAATTACGAGATCTTATAATAAATCTTATTTTTAATAACCAGGCTTCCAGTGCGTTGGGACAAGACTGCCATAGTGGTTATGAATGAAGTGCGTGTTAGTAGTCCATATCTCCCCGAATGTGTAATTGGTGGAACACCTGCTGCTAATGAAAGGGTGAAGAAAGTGGTAGGATGTTCAACAAAGTGAAATAATTTGGAATTTTTCTTGAAATTTGGCAAAAAAATTTATTTGTTCATGTATGATCCATTTCAGCTTGAATTAGAGAGGAAGAGATTGCATGCTCGTGGTGCTAGTCCGTAATTATTACACATTCTTTGCTGTTGGGGAGGTACCTTGAGAAATACTTGTTGTGGTGGGTATGTTGCTTGCACACCCAACCTTAGCTTGACACTTAACTGAGAAAACAAGTTTACGTGCTAAGACAATCACAAGTTATATTGCTGATAGATTCCAGCAATAGATAAATTAGTAGCTATTCTTTCACTTTGCTGCCTGTGGCTTTTCCAGTTTTGCTTCTTTGCCAATTGAGAAAGATCGATGGCAGGTTATTCAGTTTTCAATAGCTGCTGTAAGTTAGTCTGCTGGATGTCCTCGTGGATGTTGCATGGTGAAAAAATTTGCCTCCTAATACCCAAAAGAACTGTTCTCACAGTTATCATTTAATGAATTCTTACTGAATTACATTTAAACACAAGTGGGTAAAGTTATATGGAGTTTGTTTTTTTTTTTTTTCCTTTAAAATGTTAATTGTAGGTAACCGTTTTCAGAGTTGCGGAATGTGAGGCAGTGCTTTCTTTCAACCTAGAAGCTAGAATGATGTTTATGCCTTGTGTCAACCTAGGGAGAATTAGGGGATGAATCTACGCTCTTGCTCGTGCACAGACACGCGAACACATGCACTCACACACAAAAAACAGGCTAGTGATGTTGGTAGGAATAGGATGGTGTGGTTCTAAGACACCAAGTTGAAGATTTCAGCCACTATATTTGAAATGGTATATTAGATTATTAGTTGGATTTGTAACCCATACCACCTTGACTAGTTAACTTCGAAGGATTTTCGGGCTGTAATGCTTAATGATCTTATATTTAACCCATGATTATTCAACAAGTGATTCTCTGTGTTCTTGCTGTTTAAGGTTTGGAAAAAGTTACATATTTCAGCTCTAGCCCTGATCCTGACGCATCATACTATATAATATATAATATTTAATATGGTTAACAGGATTTATATATTTCTAATTGGATTTATTTTACATTATATAATAGTGAATGGAATAGAAAGATTAATTAGACTTAATATATCATATAATTCGCATCTTTATATTTATATTTAACTTTCACGTTTGTACACCAACCCCCTCCTTCAGACAATGCACCTTGCCCTTTTTTCTCTTTTTCAAAAGTTTACTAATTAAGATATGATTTTTTTTTTTAAAAAAATGTATGAAATAGTTAATTAGTAATAGTGATCAATAGGGGCAGGAGGAGGCAAGGGCTGTGCCTGTGAGTGTGAGTGTGGGGGAAGGGAATCAAACCTTTCATTGTTTGTCTTAGCGGCGGGACACCAAATGAAAGTTAATGTCTGTTTTTATGTACGTTTTTTATCAACAGAAATGAAATTGTTTCCAAATCTCACAACTCCATATCTAGTTCGCGGAATAGAATTTAAAAAAATGGAATAAATAAGTAATGAAATAGTTATTCATATTCCACAATTTAATTAATGATCTAAAATTACTGTTTAATTTCTATTTCATCGTTTGTTTCATAAGTATTGTTAAGTGGAATAAATAAATTTAAATTTAAATGACCTTAATACCCTTACAATGAATTTCATTAGTAGTATCAGAATTAAATATTTAGCATGTTTTACTTAACAAAAATAAACATATAATATATATAAAAAAAATTAGCATGTATATTTTATTCTTCTAAAATAATTTAAATGCATAATAAATATATATTTTTAAATTATTTAAAATGCATCATTAATCATAAAAAATAAAAATAAAAACATACAAAATAAATAAATTCCAATTTTAATTTCAAACATATATATTATTTCCATCACCAGAATGTAAGAAAAAATAATTAGTAGTATGTGAATAATAATAATAATAATAATAATAATAATAATAATAATAATAATAATAATAATAATAATAATAATAAATTATAAAAGTAGCAGCTAATGTTATCCTACAAGAACAAATTCTATTGAAAATCCATGTTGAACACATAATGCCACGACATATAAGAAGGCGAGGTTAAGACTGAGAGTGATTTGAATTAACAAGATTTACATATTTCTAACTAGATTTATTTAATAAACTCACCATCAATAAAAGCTTAATTTTGATAAAATAAAAGTTGAATATTTAATAAAAAATAAAAATTTAGTAATTCAATTAATAAAACATTTATAATTTAGCAACCAAAATATGCAAAATTTTCAAAAATGGCAAAAGAGAAGAATGATACACATTTGTAGTAAAAATAAAATACATCTCTTCAAAATAAAATACATTATATTAAATTAATTGATTATATTTATATATTATATATACATTTTTGGAAATTTTTATTTACAATTCATTATATTCATTATTATTATTATAAATAATTATATTAAATAATTATTGTATTTTATTTTAATTTATCAACTAAAAATCTAAAAATAAGAAGAGGTAAAAAAAAGAAAAATTATTTTTGAAATTTTTTCTCTAGTCACTAACCGGTTAGAAAACGAATATTAAAAAATATTAAAAAATAAAAAATATTTTTAGTATTTCTTAAATAAAATAAATTATACTACTATTCGTAACATTATGTTATAACTGCAACAATTAAATTAATTTTAACACAAGTATCAATTAGCTACGGATATTAGCTGATAGCTGCACCTTGCTAAACCAAAGAAAGCCTAAAATTAAAATATCACCCGAGCTGCACTCCCAATAAAAGTAATAAAGTCAGATAATTGTTGATTCTCGCAGTAGAACTAGAAATCTTGTTTTATTAACTGTCGTCCATTTTTGTTAAACAATACTATTATTAACTGTTATCCATGATGGCATAATTTAACACTCAATTTACGCGGGGTGTATGACTGCAAGTGCAAGCTACTAAATTTTCTTCACCCATGAGAATGAATCAGTCTTTAATCCATTTTTAAATTCAGAGAAAAAAAAAAGGTTCAAGCTTTATGTAATTTTCTTGATTTATTAAAATGGGGTACCGAATTTTTGATAATCTATAACAAATCAGTCTTTCCAAAATATTGATCAAGAGGATGGACACAGCCAGTAGCTGAATGTTATTACTGTATTATTGAGTATTCAATTCATAATTAACTACTGGGTTAGTTTGTGGTATAATTTCAGCAGGGTAAAGAGTTAAAGACTTAACTATATATTGGGTGGTAAGAGAGATACGAGTTAGCTGGACGAGGATGCGTACAGTTGGGTAGGTATTGTCAAGCGAAACTCTGAAGCAAAGAAACAGTGAAAGACAGAAGGGAGGGAATTGAAATTGAAGTTTGTTTTTACGTTTGACAATACTCTAAAGAAAACGACCAATCATTCTTCCAACAATATTCTTCTCACCAATCTCAAAAAAAAAATAAAAAATAAAAAGGAAAACTCGTTTCTCATGATCTCTTTCTACTTTGCAAAGAAGAAAGCAGCAAATAGCTATTCAATAACAGTACAAATAGTTATAGTATGCTAGCTAGTATGCCTGTTTGTTGCTTTTGAATTTCTTTTTACTGCAAACTCAAAAAAAAATCACTGAATATTTAGAAATTGTTAACCCAGAAAGAAAGTACAAAATTTTCCCAACTTTCTTCTTGGTTTCTTGCAGTTTAGTGACATCCTTAATGGGTCTGTAAAAGTGCTACCTATTTCGTTTTTATATGTAAATCAGCATTAAAAATTATTTCTTTAATAGAAAAAAGGATTAGGAATATTGGTAGTAAACATGGAGGAGAAGCTTTTGAATGAAAGCAGCAATCTTTATCTTTACGTGATTTTAGAAAAGATAGTAGTAGTAGACCCACACTCGGCAAATATTTTTAAAAAAAATTTAAAGCAAATGCGAGCAAGATAGATTCTTTTTGGTCACAGAGAGGGATTTTGGATTCTTTTCCACTTTGAGAGGCTCTTCTCTATCTTTTGCTTTTTTGCTTTTCTTTGCCTCTTCACACTCCCTTTTATGCTTGCTTGTTATCCAAGTGGGTATGTTTTTTTATCTCCTTCTAAAACAAGCCCATTAAGCTAAATAGCCTAAACGTTTTACGCCTCTTGAGTTGTTGGTTGTTTCTGGGTGCACTTTAAAGTTGTAGAATATTGTGTTTTTTTCACTGCAAATGCCAGCCTTTTGATTCTGCTTCAGGTTCTGCGTTATCTTGCTTGCTCTGTTTTGCTAACCATTTTTATAGGTTGGTACGCGTTTAAGTTTTAACAAAGCATTTGGGTGTTTATGTAGAGGGTGGTAGTAATTTTTCTTCTTTTTTCTTTTGGGAATTGTGATATCTGGGTTTTGGTGGGTTTCTGAAAGGATTTGGCATCAGAGTTTTGCATGGAGATTTGGGTTTTCTAGTGCAAAGACTAAGTCTTAAAAGGAATTTGTTACAGAGGGACAGGAAGAGAAAGCAGAAAGAGGGAGATAGTGAGAGAAAATGGCTGGAGGTGGAGGAGGAGCCGCGCCGCCGCCAAAACAGGAAGAGCTGCAGCCACATCCAGCGAAGGATCAGCTACCTAACATTGCTTACTGCATTACTAGTCCTCCTCCTTGGCGTGAGTTTCCTTTGTTTTGTTTTGTTATTTTTTCCTCAATTTTTTTGGCTGTGTTGTAATTCTTCATCGTTAAGTTAATTACCAGGTTATTCCAAAAGATATTATTTGTCTGTTAGTAAGGAACTACTAAACATGCAATAATTCCATTGCTTTGTTCAAATGATCATGACCCATTTAGCTACTGTTGTTTATTACTTGCCTGTCCTTTTCATCACCAATTTGTGTTATGATGCTGTTCCCATTTTGCTTTATTTGATCACAATTTGCACGAAGCATATATTTATTTTCAAATATAGTGCTCTTTTTCATCTTGTGATCCGCTGTTTTTTCTGATTGATTCATAGTTCTTGTTCATTTGTATGGAAATCATACACTTCTCTACAATTTTTTAGGGGAAAATCATATATTTTAACACTAATCATACGGAACGGAATTGCTTGTATTTTGCTTTTTTAACAATGCCCATAAGAACCCATTTATGTATATGTATTTCACAATTCAGATTACATGTGTTCTTGATTTGATGAATTTACATTATTGGGTTATGTCCACAACTCAGCTGAGGCAATTCTACTTGGATTTCAACACTACTTGGTGATGCTTGGAACAACGGTTCTTATACCCACTACTCTAGTTCCCCAGATGGGAGGTGGAAATGTAAGCTTTAGTGCCAAACATTTTTTGCCCTTTGATGCTTCTTATTTCTCATATATGAATCTTTTGTTCATAAGTCAAATCTCTGTTTTAGGAAGAGAAAGCAAAGATGATTCAGACATTGCTATTTGTTGCTGGACTGAACACATTGTTCCAATCGATGTTTGGTACTCGCCTACCTGCAGTAATTGGAGGCTCCTATACCTATTTGCCAACCACCATTTCAATTGTTTTGGCTGGACGATACAGTGATATATTGAATCCCCAAGAGGTCTCGTCATTGGAACTTCTGTCATTTGCATGTTGCCTCAGTTATTGTTTGTTTGATCACTTATGATATGATACTGATTTGGCTCCTCTATGATGATTGTACAGAAATTTGAGAAGATAATGCGTGGAATTCAAGGTGCTCTTATTGTTGCCTCAACTCTACAGATTGTCATTGGCTTCAGTGGCCTTTGGCGTAATGTTGCAAGGTTTATTTTATCCATGTCATTTGATTATCTCCTATACACACGAGTTTTGTTCCATGTTACATATTGAATGTGTAGGAAGTACTCTTCTTGGAATTTCCTCTCATATCCAATTGTTTATCTTTGGCTTGGGTGTACATCCCAAATCATATTTGCTTTTTCGTGTCATAACAACCTGATTTGTGGCAACAAATTTCAGATTTGCTTGTCAAAGCACTACCATTTCTATGGTATTTCAGTCATGGTTTTGTAATATTGAAGAAACAGCTTAAACCAGCTAATCAATTTATGCTTTGTCATATTTGACCAGGTTCTCGAGTCCACTGTCTGCTGTTCCTTTGGTTGCTCTATCTGGTTTCGGGCTTTATGAATTTGGTTTTCCTTTGGTATGTATGTGTGCTATAGTTTTGAAATTGTTTTGTGTCGCTATTCAATATTGACTTTGGGTTTGTGATTTCTAGCTTGCAAAATGTGTGGAGATTGGACTTCCGCAGATCATCTTTCTAGTTATTTTCTCACAGGTATAATCTAAAATATTATTATACATTTATATTTTCTTCCGCACAAATGAGAATGTTATTATTGGCTCACATCTTAAATAGAATATTTGTGAAATAGTGCATGTAATCTTGATAAATTCTTGCAGTATCTGCCTCATATAATACGAGGAGAGAGGGCTGTATTTGATCGCTTTGCTGTAATATTTTCTGTGGTTATTGTGTGGATTTATGCTCATCTCCTTACTGTTGGGGGAGCATATAAGAATTCAGGACCGAAAACTCAAATAAGCTGCAGAACAGATCGTGCAGGGATAATAGGTGCTGCTCCATGGTAAGACATTTTTGCCATTTCTTTCCATCTGATAATTAGGTTGATGTATTCTTGACACCTTTTGCATATGGATGAGTACTGGTCATTGTTGCTTCCAGTGACTGCCTAAAAGAGTGTTTAATCAGAGTTATCTAAACGGATATTGCAAATTAAACTTTTTAATAAACTTAAGTTTTTACTTTCTTGCGCCTGTATATGAAAAACAGGATGTCATGAATTGCTTTCTTTGCTTACTGATCCTCGTTTGTTCTCTTCTCACAATTTGTATAGGATTAGAGTTCCATATCCTTTCCAATGGGGAGCTCCCACTTTTGATGCTGGAGAGGCCTTTGCAATGATGGCTGCTTCATTTGTTGCTCTAGTAGAGGTTTGCTTACTTGAGCTTGTGACCTCGTATTAAATTTGGAGTGGTGCCTATTTCACTTAGTAGGCAATACTTCTGAGACCTTGAGCTCAGTTATGAAACAGGACTCATACCAATGCACATATTCCATATCTATGAATCCAGTACTGCCTAGTGAATTTTGTCTTTCTGTTAATAAATAAACTTAAAAATTTCCTAATGTATCTCTTTATTGTGTGTCCTAATCTTGTCACTTTGCTGAACGCCATAAAAAATCTATTATCCTTGTAATGCTTTTATAACTTGATTTTTTTGAAATCACATGAAATGTTGACGCTAATTACATTTTCTATTCCACATTTAGCGCATTATATTCATTTGTGATTCATTGAAATTCACTCACACTTTTTATAATTTATATTTTCAAAATCTACTGACTCTTTCAATGATTTAACAGTCCACTGGCGCTTTCATTGCTGTGTCAAGGTATGCAAGTGCCACTCCATTGCCACCTTCTATACTCAGCCGTGGTGTTGGTTGGCAGGTACAAGTTCTGTGATTGGTTGTCTTGTTTTGGCACTTTAAAACTCATTGCTTCTTAACAGTCTAGCGTTTTCCCCCTTTCTGTTAACTGCCCATATCTAGTAAGATGACTGAAAATAGGACTTAGTTGGATTTGATGGCTAAAGTTGTGTATAAAATGTTTTATTTTTTTGTCATGCCAAATTGGATTGACTGTGACCTACTTTGCTTTTGTCCTCATCTCAGGGGGTTGGAATTCTCTTCTCTGGGATATTTGGAACTGGGAATGGATCATCAGTATCTATGTAAGATTTCTGTGTGGCAGTCTCTTCTTTCTCTTTCAAATAATAACTGCTCTTTCTTCTCTTGCGAAATTATCCTTTTATTTATTATTTGAATTGGCATGAGAAGCTTTCTTGGTTTAACTGCAGTGAAAATGCTGGTCTGTTGGCATTGACTCGTGTTGGCAGCCGAAGGGTTGTTCAGATATCAGCCGGTTTCATGATTTTCTTCTCAATTCTTGGTAGTACTCTTAACTCTCTCTGCGACACTCTCTCTATCTTGAAAGAGTTACATGCTTATGCTTGGTTTTATAGGGAAATTTGGTGCTGTCTTTGCTTCAATTCCAGCTCCAATTGTTGCAGCTCTCTATTGCTTTTTCTTTGCCTATGTTGGTATGTCCTCTCAAATTATGCAATCTTTTTGTTGTCGTAATACACTTAAAAGTCCAAGTATTATGTATTGCACATGAGCAGGTTCAGCTGGTCTCAGTTTCCTTCAGTTCTGCAACTTAAATAGCTTCAGGACAAAGTTTATACTTGGATTCTCTATTTTCATGGGCTTATCAATACCACAATACTTCAACGAGTACACAGCCATTAATGGCTATGGCCCGGTCCACACTGGAGCTAGATGGGTAACACACTTGACCTTGTATTTTCTAACAGTTTTAAAACCTTAACTGTTTCTTCCATAGTGAACTTTTTTTTTTCTGTATGTTGTGGCAGTTCAACGACATGATAAATGTGCCTTTTTCATCCGAATCTTTTGTTGCTGGCCTGTTAGCATTCTTCTTGGATACCACATTGCACCATAAAGACAATCAAACAAAGAAAGACAGAGGTATGCACTGGTGGGACAGATTTCGATCATTCAAGACCGATACAAGAAGTGAAGAGTTTTATTCCTTGCCTTTCAATCTCAACAAGTTCTTCCCATCTGTGTGAATTTCGAACATGTAATTCTGGACCCAATTATTTCACTGCTAACATCATGGATCTTCATCTATTTTCAGCTCCAGAAAAACTAGAATTTGGGAATATAGATGTATAATACTTGTTTCGATAACATCTCTTTCTGATTTTTGTCAGATGGTTGAAAGTGGTACTGAATTAGCATGAAAGCAAATCTACTATCCTTCTTTTGGTTGTATGCTTTTATTGGGAATTTCATGTCTGCTGGATTAACATTCTTTATCAGATGGAATATGTGCCTTTTTCCGAGCGAACAGATTACCACGGATAATGAAGCTAAAGGAGCTAAAACTACATACTAATTTCGATGATAACAGCTAACTTTTGATCATATTTAGGAATTGGCTAAAAAAGAATCAAGGCTATCCATCCACAGAGATATGCAAAGACAACATGAGTTGGCCAGATGAGCTAGTTGTCTCCAAGTTTATGTCCCCAGCTACTAATAACTCAGATTTCAAATCCTTGAGTTGCAAGTGATTAAAGATTATATTATTATTACTATGAACATCAACATCTTTCCCACATCAGCTTGAACAGAACAAGTTGCTAGTTACCTATATATTTCTGCTAGATCCTTAATCTTTGGACTAGGCCAGAGCACTTCTGAAAATCTAAATTTCTAATATGAACTGTGGAAGAGTTCACATGATCATGTTTTTGAATTTTGGTCAATAATTCATGTTTCTTTAATGAAAATTTCAGTGGCATTCCATAATATGCTTCAAAAAATTTAGTGTTTGACCAGAAGTCTAATATATTGAGTTTGTATTTTTGTTGAAATATACCCACCAATTTGCTGGTGGGTTCATGCATTCTACAATTAAGCATAAGCATGACACTAAATTTGCGATAGTATCCCTAAAAAAAATTCCCAAAAGGGTTCTATAAACCTCTTTTTCTTTTTTATTAAATATTTGTTTTTAATAATTGAGAAGCATGCTGTGAGATAATTATTTCATTCTCCTTTTTTCATTATTTGCAAAGGAATATCAAATATGCATTAAAAACTAAATTCTTGAACTTAATTGATGAAATTATTATAGGGCATGGAGGCCCTATCCTTTTTTTGGAATTGAAGGAAAATTTCCTGGAAGTTCAGAATTAAAACAAGAGAGGAACTGAGTACAAAAAAAAAATTCTGGTGATCAATGACAAATTTGGTACTTAATTTAATTAAAAAAATAATTTATCTGTGACTGACAAGTTAGTGAAGATGATATAATTTGGGCATTATAAATCTCAAAGTGTCTCCAAAAAAAGAGGCAAAGCAGTAGTTGATTTGATAAATCATAGAAGAAATAGGTGACAAAGTGACCACAACAATTCGCCATGTCTATTTCTGATATATTCATGAAAACCATAGACATCTTCCTGCCTAATCAATTATTCAAATCAATGTCTCAATTGACTTTTAATCTCACATACAATGCATAAAATCTCCATTTTAAAAGTTATCAAAAGTGAAAATCTTTTGTATCATGCATGAATTTGCCTTTGTCTAGCATTCTAATATGTCTTACCATAAATACTTTAGTCATAATATGTTTACAATAATTACTGTTAGTAACAAGTCTTAATCCATCATTCAATTTTGGGGAAAAAATGTCATAACCCTTCAAATGATTTTTTTCTTAATAAATACAAATGCCTTAACAACAATAATAATGTCCTTTTGATCTTTTTCTTTTCTTTTTAATTATAATTTCCAATTGATTAGAAAACCTGATCTACAAATGGGTGTGTGAATTATTTTGTCCAGTTTTTTTTTTTTAAGAAATATTTTTTCAGCCTGAACTTTAATTTCTATTGATACTTAATTCCAACAAGGCCACTGAACATAGTCTTTGCCTCGAGCTCATAACTTATGTTGACCCAATTATGGTTTCATAAAGTTTGCAAATATATGATTGCATAAAATCACATACCAAAATCTGATTATGATCATGCCAAAAACATTAAAAAAAAATATTTTCTTTTCTTTCTTTATTTTTGTTTGATTCTGGAATTTAAAAATGTAGCATAGGACACGATTTTTTTTTAAAAAAAAATTAAAACTTTGCCACATGTTTTGGTGTTGTTCCAATGCAAATCCCCATCACAATAGCTAAAGTTGGTGAGTGATTCCAATTTTTTAAGTTAAAAAGTTAGGTTTCCACTAGATGGAATGCAGTGTAGATGCTGCATTATCTACTTAAAGACCTTTAAAATGCTCCATTAATGAGTACAGAATATACCAATTCTTGATCATCACACTTCCAAACCTTATTTGACTATTCAAGAGTTCATGGAGATTATAGTTCAATGGATTTTCCTTGTTGTTTTGTTTTCTTTTTCCTTTTTATTTTGAACTTATCCATTCGAATTATTAAAAAAATTCTGAAATTTCTGGTTCTGTAAATATATTATTAATTAACCCGCTTTGAATTTGAATATTTTCATTCCTTATATACATAATGGAAAAAGTTTACAATGATATATATATATATATATAATACTCAGATAAATGGGAAATCAGCCCACATCTTTGAGCTTTAATCTTAGTGATACTGACCATATTGTGAAATATATTAAGATTAATCTAAATCATCTCTTCTCAGTGCTCCTATCAGAGCTTCTAATACATAGAATAATAACAACTAATTAATCTTTTTTGCTTTATATATAGTGAGTAGAGTCATCAAATTAAAGTTAGCATCATTTTAAAAGTAAAGTACCATTTTCGTTTAATAAATCCTTTGTGGGGACTGTGGTAATGTTTTGACTTTCTACTATGTTTGCCAAATACAAGGCCACATTAACATAAGCTACATCATCCCCCCAACAAAAATTAAACAAATATTTTAGGAAAATTATTTCTATTTTTTAAATTTTATTTTAAAATTGAACTTCATTTGAATTTTGATTTTTTTTTCTTTTAGACTTAACAGAATTTACCATCAATTTTTAGCAATTTAAAAACATTAGAAAAAAAAATGAACAAGAAAAGTAACCCAACAGAGAGATGGTAAAGAAATAGGGGACAAAGGCCGGCATTATACATTTCTTGAAGAAAGGGATTGATGAGCAAAGAAACGCAAAGTAAAACTAAGTGTGAAACATATATTTGTTGTCATTTTATTTAACCAATACGGACAACGGACAGAAAGTTGCTAATATATATGACTGCCTCTGCCAGGTTTTTACCCACCTTCTTGTAGCTATATTTTCTCAATCTCAAAATTATATATTTTTTTAAAAAAAAAAGAAAATGTATAAGAACAGACAGAGAACTTTTATAATGGTTGTATTCTTTTGTTTTAGCTGTATAGAGTTTGCAGACTAATATAATTTAAGACGGACAGATCGAGTAAAACGTTTTATCTCAAATTTTAAAAGTTTTTTATACATAATATTTGAATTTGTGACATTTAGTTAAGAAAAAAATACTCCTACAGTTTTATCTCACTCTTTAAAATTAATTATTTCTTTTTCATACTAACCATACTTAATCTCTAACAGAACATGCTCCATGTTTCTATATTTGGAGCTTTACATGAACATATATCCCTCCAACAGGTGACATTAGTTGAGACTTTCCTTCTTAATCCTCAACATCAATTAGTCATCTTTTGTTTGTGGACATTCCTTAAAATACTATTGAATGTATAATTATTATTTGTGTTATGCATTAAAGGGGGAGAATGTAAAGAAAACAACTTTGAATATCATATCCTTGGCTAAAAATAAAACAAATAACCCCACTAGACCAACGTTTGGTGACAATTTAATTAGAAAATTAGAATGTTCTTGAAAAGGAAGTCACAAAGACACCATACCTAAATTTGTTGCCCCCACAAGGCACACTTCAGAAACATTTTGTTTATTTTGGAATTTCATTCACTAGTAATATGCAATTTAATTAGACCCCAACCCATTTAATATTAAAGTATGAACCAACCAGTTTCCATTAAAAGTTAGGGTATGCAGTCCCCTACAAGAGTCATCTTTCACGAAGAAATTGTTCTTTCACCATTTAATATTTGAACCAACATTGCACATGGCTTACATAGACTGACATTAAATCAGAGATGTTTACACATGTGAATCATAGAAGAAAATTTTCTTCAAACATTGGGATTCAAATAGTAACATCTTGTGCCAGATTTACATTAGTCAAACCAAAATCCTATCATCAAAGATTACTATCTCTTTCCTCACCTGGCCAAGTCATTTTGCTCTTAATCCAATGATAAAACATGTATAATTAGTACTTTTTGGACTTTGAAATGACATATTTCGTGCGTTGAACCCAATTAATTATATGATATTTTTGGATTGTTGATTTTCACTTTTTTCATGATATTAAAAAATTGTATTTTTTTTTCACCGATTATGAAAATTCAATTGGAATTCATTCGTAAAATTGATTTGAATACAAAAAAATTCAAAATATTTCAATTAAAAAAATATTAAATCAGAGTAATGAACTCCAAAATCAGTTAGAATTCAAATCAAAACGCAACCCAATTTTTACATTGAATTTTTAATTAATAACCAATCATAATACTCTATATATTTTAATAATTTTTTTAATTAAAAAAACCCTGGTAATTAGTAGTTAACTAGGCAAAGTAAATATTTTAAATAATACAGTGACTTTTGAAACTATGTATTATATGATTATATCATGACTCATTAATAATATCCAATTAATCTTTCATCTTTTAATTTTATCATCTTTAGTGATTCATTGGAATTTCTAAACTGGTGTTCAAAAATTAAAATTTCTATTTCAATATAATTTTTAGTTAATCAAAGAAATTGAAAATAATTTTATTTTTGAACCAAAATGTCCAGACAATTGGAAGGCAGGCTGCCACCTTGTTTAATGATAATATATAATAACATATAAATATTTGAAATATATATTACAATTTTGGTTAGAAATATAAAAATATGAATATGAATGCATTTTGTTCATTTAATTGGATATGGGTTATAATGATTTGTTCCACGTCGCCTTCCACACAGCTAGCAAGAAGGAGCTGAGACTTTTGCTTGTTCATGTAGCCAATAGAATTAGAAAATTCATCTTGTGAAAGTCTTGATTATATTATATGTTAAATTTGAATTGCATCGGACTTTGGAGCTTAAGAATATTTTTTTTGGCTTAAAATGCTATTAACAATTTTGATTTGAACATAGTGGATTTGCTTTATATCACAACCCACTCAGGACTGAATTACTAGTGCTAATCCAAGAAGGCAAATTCAATTTCATAAATATGCTAATACAATAAATTAATGATAAAACAGAATCTTAAGTAGAGAATGAAGTTTAATCACAGTAAAAGGACACCAACCTTTCTTTATTAAAATTGGAAATTTGTTTGCTTTCAGAAAAAGAGAAGAAATTTGTTTATTAGGAAAAAAAAAATGAAGAAGAAGAAATGATAAAATTGGGTACAAAGGGCATTGGCAAACGTAGATAAGGTGGTGCCGTGATGGGGTGTCGTTGTCCTTCCAAAGGAATCTGTCTCTCACGCCTCCCCACAATCCCTTCCATCTTTCTATTCTACCTCTGCCTTCTAATATTTATTTTAAACCCACACAATAAGGCCAAATTGCATAAAAAAATATTATTCCTTTTGTATTAATATACTTTTAATTTCATATTAAATGTAATCTTGTAAAAATTTTAATTTAGTTTGACAGTAACATAATACTCTAAGCCTATTTTTTTATTTGACATTGATGACATATATTAATAATATACAAAAATATATTGATTTGCGCATAATTAGTTCAAAGATCAAAATGAACTAGGCATTTAAAAATATACCTAGATATGCAGAACTAACTATCAGAAGACTTAGCTAAAAAATTCAAAAATAATTTAGGTCTGTGCAGATTTAAATTGATATGTTTAAAACTAACATAGACTAGATTTATTTAAACATAATTAGATTCGTGCAAACGTAATTTTAGTATGATAATAATTTATATAACTAGATCAATGCATACCTATTTAAAAAAATAAATAAAAACTAAATGTCACATATATTTATTAATACATATTAGCAGTGTCAAATAAAAAAAATTAAGTTGAAAGTGTTACGTTACTGTCAATTCAAATTAAATTTTTTCGAGACTATATTTGATATAAAATTAAAAATATATATATTTAAAAGTAAAAAAAATGATTATTTTGATAGAAAAGGGAAAGTAAAAATTGTCATAATAACAATAATAATCTTTTAGTAATATATATATGATTTTTTATCTTAATTAATTTTTTATGAAAATAGAATGATATTCATTTCTAATAAAAGTATTAGTACAAAAATAAAAATATTAATACAACTAATCTCTATTGTGGATATAAATCATTAATGAAATGATCATCAGAGATAATATTATTATTTTAGGTTTGACAGTTTTTTTCAATATCAAAAATAATAAGAATTTGGGGTTGATAGTGAAAGGGAAAAAAATCACAATTGTTGTAGTTGAGAGATAAATTGCCAAGTCATTATAATGCAACTTGACGATTATCGGGGGAAAATTATACAAAAAAAGGTCCACTGGAAAATACCAAAAAACCCACTAAGAACTGCCAAAACCGATAAACCCTAATTAATCTTCTTACCCATTTGTAATACTTTTTTTTTAACTAAGAAATTAAAAGAAAAAAAAAAGTTAAAAATCCATTGACTCCGTGGACAACGCCGGACATGTCCGGCCATGCTTCCATCACCTGACGTGTCTCCACGTGGCAAACCCAGCAGTCCCCGAGGGAGTGCCGGTGTGAATTATTTTAATGTAAATTATTGTATAATAAGAAGAGAATTTAAAATGTCAATTTTTATGTGAATTGATAATTAAAATTTAATTAAAAGATAAAATTGACCACGTAAGAATTTAGTTAGTTGGGAAATGAGAGACGGCCTGCTTAGCCTTTGCCTTTGCAGCTTTGCTTGAATAAGAATAAGACACCACTCTTTAACTAGTTGCTTATATTTGTTAGGGCCTGATTTGCTGTCTTTGTAGGAGCTGTATAGAAAGAGACTGCTTCTTCCTTCTCTTCTTCCTTATCCATCTTCTTCATCTTCTTCTTCTTTCTTCTATGAAATTATAGTTAGCAGAGAGATAAGACATGGGAAACTGTCAAGCCATAGATGCAGCAGCCTTGGTCATTCAGCACCCTAGTGGCAAGATTGAGAGGTTTTATTGGCCTATTCTAGCCAGTGAAGTCATGAAAACCAATCCTGGCCATTATGTTTCTTTGATCATTCCATTGCCTTCTGTTTCTGGGGAACCTACTGATACTGATCAACACAACAAGACTGTTCAGTTCACTCGTGTTAAGCTTCTTAGGCCTACTGATACTCTTGCTCTCGGCCATGCTTATCGCCTTGTTACTACTCAAGGTCTGACACTGAGAATCTGAAATTCATAACACATATTATTTAATTAAATATTATGTCTGTTTTTGAAGTTTTCAGTTTTCAGTTTCTAATTTTTCTGTATTTTGTTTTTGGGTTGTAGAAGTTATGAAGGTGTTGAGGGCAAAGAAGTATGCAAAAATGAAGAGGCAGCAAACAGAAACAGTTAATGAAAAGCCTCAAATGGCTTCAGGGAAGGAAATGAGTTCGGATTGTGAGGCAGGAAACAAACCCGACATTCACAGGGATAAGAACAAAATTCATCAGGTATATGCTCACTATAGTTCTCCATCATTAATTACCAATTCCATTCTAATCCTTTGATCAGAATGATTATTATTCATTTAGACATGAAGTTAATCGAATAAGATTTTGTCTTTTATTATTATGTTGTTGTTGTATCCGTAAAAGCTGGAGAACACAACTGTAAACCATACCAAAGACTATAATTCACTTTTGAAATACTTTCATTCTCGTTCATGAAAATTGAGCATTGTGATAATGCTAATTTCAGGCCACGAAACACGAAAGACACCGACCGAGGGCGCCCGCCAACAACTCCGCTGCCGTGACGAGGTCAAAGTCATGGCGCCCGTCGTTACAGAGCATCTCCGAGGCTGCGAGCTGATTGCAAAATTCTTGGATAGCCAATGAAAAATTACATCAGATTGCTTCCACAATTTAAGGAGGCTGGTCAAATTTGGATTCCTCGTACAAAAAAACAGGGGTTACCAAATCAAACTATTGTAAACCATAGCTGCCAATTTCAAACCATTTTAAAGGAATAAGAAATATGTATAGCTACCAAAAAAAAGTGATGGATCTGACATTGTTCTACAAGAAAATATTTTCTCAGTGAGCTTTAGTTTAACAGTATTAGAGTTGAATTATTTCCAGTATATGAGGTTATAAGTTCCAGCACTAATTAAAAGGAAAGAACTTGTATTGTACCAACAAAAAAAAAGGGAAAGAATTTGTAAATCCAAAAAATAAAAATTCGTTTTGGTAGGTTTTTGAGTTCCAAAATTCCCAATCCTGATCAACATGTCTCTGAGCCCACAACAAGGATTCTCTAGCAGCTAAAGGTGCTCCAGGCAATTTCTTCTCCTTAAGGGCAAACAACATATCAGTGAATGGCTCCACCAATAATGTTCCAGGTCCTCCGTACCCCATGTGCAAGAAGTCACTAAAAATCTATTTCCAATACCACAAGCTAGTTAGCATCAAAAGAAAATTTGAATTTTTGTGCTTTAATCTCTAAGGTTCAAACACATAGGTAGCACATGTACATGCTGATATCGCTAACGTTGGACTTAGCATGCACAAAAAGTTAGAATCAATTAATGGTGCTCTCTTTGTTAAATTGCCTATATTATTGTAAGCCCAGATATTTCTTTTAGGGATCAATTGTTTACTATTATCAAGTCAAGCAAACGCAAGGCTCCTATGAGATAAGAAAAAGATGGTTGACCATGTTATAATGAATCAGTACTTGAGAAGTCATAATTGAATTAGTGGTAGTATGGGCTAAAAAGATTTGACTATGGATTCAATCCTGATGTTACCATCATTGTCAACAAATCATGTTGCCTTAAAATACTAAGGACCCATAGGGGTTATTTAGAATAAGGGAAATGGGTAGCAATAGTGTTTTTGTTCGAATTCAGCAACGCCAAGATCTAGCTTGAGATCAGGTAAGGTAATCCTTCCCTTACTATGGTTTCCCATTTCCATTTATCAGGTCCAAGAGTTGAGTTCTGAGTACCAACATTGACAAGCACCATGTACTAACCTAAAACAGCAACTGTAAATTCAAACATACAAAAGGAAAGAAAAGAAAAAAGAAAAAAGAAAAAAGAAAAATACTATTTCCTCACTTCTGTGTACAGGCATCAAAAGCAATTGTTCACCACGCAAAGTCATTCCTCTTCTGTGTTTTCGTTGAATGTTGTTAAGATTGGGTAAAATGTTAGAATTGTTTAACTTGACATTTAATTTTCAAGAAATCAAATTTAAATCAAAATCTCAATCAATGTCATTTTCTTAAGCAGAAAAATAGCATGAAATGTTTGATTTTTTCATGTCCAGACAAAGAGGGGAGAATGAGGATGGGGTTGGGGTTGGGGTTGGGGTTAGCCGGTGGGGTGGGCTATTAACAACTTAAACCACAAAACTTCAAAGAGATACAAGGAGCTGAAGGGCCAAAGGTTCAGTGGTTTTAGCAAGAGAAATTTAAAATGTAATTGCCCCACCAGATGCTCACAGCTCTTGCTTACAGTCATTCCCACCAAATGGCCATACCATTTTCATTAAGCATGTGCCTCAAACGGTTCTACCAAGTGCATGACAATATCCACAAAATTCCCGGAAAAAACAAATTCTGTCATTTATCGTGCGATCAGATTTGAGCCAGTGATCGTGGTTTTGGGCCAAAACCCTTTTTTGGCTATCGGAATTACGCATTACTCGTCTCAGTTTATGAGAGAGGCGATTTGGATTTTCAAACAGAATTATTTCCTTGCCCTTGTGCTTCCACCCTCAACACATGCAATATGACTTCTTGTCATCATACTCAGACAATATCTTCTCCAATAATTTTCTCAACAGACTTTCAGTCTAAGGACCACATATCATATCAATGGAAGGTTAAAACTTGACCACAACGCATGCTGAAAGGCCCAAACAACTTGCACTTAGTCCTTTAAATACATTTAAAAAAAAATTGCTGAACATTCTTTATGTGTGGTTTTCATTTTAATGTGTGGATGTTGACATGAATGTTAATCTAGGGCTATAAATACTAATTTGGGCATATTTTTACATATCAATGAATGAATAAAAACAAAATTGAGTATTCTTTTTAAAGTAATGCAGATTTGCATATTTTATTACTTTTAGAAATTAGTTATTTATCAAATGATATTGCTTGTATCGTGATTATTCTTAATAAATCTTATAATATTGGTTCTTTACAACATTGGTTAGCTTTGGGTCATATTCAATTTATGATCACCACAGCTTAAAGTTTTTTTTACCTTGTTTTGTTGAGAGGTTTCAAAACACTGTCTTTGGGGTTCCACATCGATTTGGTATCAGAGTTTTTCGTTAGATAATCATTATCTATCCTTTAAAATTGTTTTTTAGTTGTTAACTTAGCTAAATTTAAATTCTGTCATTATAAGTATCTTAGAAAAAAATTTGGTCATAAAGAGTAAAATTGCATGTTTGGGTTTTTTTTTCAATTCTTTGATATGTTTGAGGTTTATTTAGTATTAATAGCTTCTAATTAGTGTTAATTGACTAAAAAAAAGAAAAAAAATCAAAATTTCAAATTTAACACCAAAATTGTGAAATTGTGTTATTTTGAGCTTCAAGTTGAAATCTTGTAATTATTAATTGCTGGAATTATTTGGTATCATCATACTGCAATCCAACTTAAATAATTAGTTCTGAGGTTGAAAAGTACAACTTTTGAATTCAGATGCCTTAGTGATCATATTGAGCATTGATTTAATATTGAGGAATTGAGTTTATCTATTAAATATACCTGGAGTTTTTGCTAGTTGGTGATAAATTGAGGTTAATTAGGGAAAAAATAGGCTACTCACTAGGAGGAAACCGACTCTGATATTTTTTTTCATATTGCTTTTTTTATACTCTTTAGTTATCATTGTTTTAATTTTGTCCTATTTACATATATTTACATTAGTTAAGTCTAATTTGCATTCTTAGACTTAAAAATAACAAAAATCAATAATCATATACATTTTTGCATCCGTGTATAGCTCTATATACATATATTTTCTTTCATATTAGCTTGCTTCTAGATTTTGCTCCATTCATTCTTGTTAGGTTTCCTTGTTTAATTCTTAGCATAGAACACTAGCATATTGCTTGATTTTGTTTTTAGTTCTTGATTGTAATTTTAAGATTCAATCTTTGAGTGGTAAAAGACAAGAGTGGTGAGCTCAAAAGAGGGCAAAAGCTATTATTTGTGTGAAACATGAGATTGGTTATATTTTGATTTGAGTGAAACATGGGAGCGAGTGATTGTAAGGATTTTTTATCTTCAGTAACTCTTTTTTGTAGCTTAACCATGTCTAAGGGAAGTATGAGAAGCAGTAGTGGACATGAGGAACATGGTAACTATGTGCCAACGAATGTTGTTCAATCTTACATTCAAATATTTGAGGTAAAGATTGGAAAAATTATATATAAGATGGAGAGACAAAATCAGAAAATTAAAGAATTGAGGCAACAAAGCATCTCCAACACAAAAAGATCAAGAAAGGGGTCTTGGCCTCAAGGCATTGGGAGGTTTCAATCCCAAGAAGAAAAAGACTATTTTGAACATTATGATAATGATAGACAAAAAAAAGAAAGAAAGAATGACAAACATCTTCTGTAAGTGTCTTTCAAAAAGAAATGGACAAGATACATACTAGGATTGATAGGTAGGGGCATAAAGAGAAAGAGAATGAAATGAAAAATACTTATCCAAGGAGGTGTGAAATTCAAAAATCAAATTTTCATTATGAATTTGATTTTGTTCCTAAGTTTAAAATAGTGGATGATGGTAAAAATCAAATTCATGAGGAGATTAATGATGTTCATTCTAGTGAAGTTGAAATTGTATATGAGAGTTTTGATTCTTTATCATAAGAATAATTTAATGGTGTTAGTGTTATTGAGAGCATTGCAATAGAAAGTGAAAATATCATTCAAGATGAATTTGTAGTTAATGATAGTGAATTCATAGAGATGAATGATGAACATGAATTGGATGAGCTTGAGAGAGTATAGGTGAGTGAAAAAGAGATGAAAGAAATGGTTAATTGTAATGAAAGTAGAGAGATCATTGTGAAAGAAGAGTTTTTGAGTGATCAAAATAAAAGTAATGTGCAAAAAGGGAAAATAGTAAATTTGTTTGAAAAAGAAAAAGGAGGTGAACATTTAGATTTTTACTTTTAGGAATTGAATTAGAATATGACTTAGTTATCCTTTTCTATAAATGATTTAAAGACTTAGGGTTATAAATACTAATTTGAACATATTTTTACATATCAATGAATGAATAAAAACGAAATTGGGTATTCTTTTTAAAGTAAGACAGATTTGCTTCTTTTTATTATTTTTAAGAATTAGTTACTTAACAAGTAATATTACTTGTGGCGTGACTATTCTTAATAAACCTTATAGTCTTAGATTTTTGTTACATTGATTAGCTTTGGAACAAATTCAATCTATGATTACCATAACTTAAGGTTTTTTTTACCTTGTCTTTTTTAGGGGTTTGAAGGCACGATTTTTGAAATTCCACATCACTAGGTTTTTGCTAGAACTTAGTACCTTAACGAATAAGAATGTTCTCTCTAACAAATACGGATATCTTTCTGCTTCTGTGCGAAGATGTTGGCATAAATGAGGACCCTACGGTTTGTAGAAGCTTTAAATATGCTAATAAATGGATATATTCTCAGACATCCCTGTAGAGATCAGTCGGCCCCAATTGTTATGAATTTTAAAACATGTTACAGCAAGAATTTTGCTATGTGAAAATTTCATCTGTTAATTCCATCAGGATAGAACACCATATTATAAAAATCACATTATTGGTAATAGATCCACCCCATCAAATTTTTGGGTGAAAAAATCAAGGTTGTTATACATTTGTAAGACATCAAAATATGTCACAAAATAAATCCTCCAAAGAAATAAATGGATTTGAATTCAAATTTTTGTTAACTTCTTCAATGAGATTTGTAATATATATGTTGCATGTGGTTGGATATGTTGATGCAATTAGAAGTGTTATTCAAATAAATGTCAGTGTACATATCTTCTTAGAGTTCATGTCAACCTTCTTTTTTTTAACAAATGTGTAAATTCCATTAAACTAAAGAAGCATCCATACAAAGAATATTTTTACCCTTTACTTGTCAACCCTGTTGAAGTAATTTAAACTGAAAAACAATTCCAAATCTCTTCATTGCAAATTCCTCCTATCCCAATGCAACCAACCAAAGTGAAAATGACTGAAAATATTCTTTAATAAAGCTTTCTTTCACATGAGGCAAGAAGCAAAAAATAATATGAAGCAGATATGATCATACCATATTAATTGGTACTACAAATTAGTAATGAAAAGAATTTCACGTGAAGATGAAGGGGGGCTCAAGTCCGAGCCCCGTACCTTGAAAATTGAACATATTTCCTCTGTTTGCAGGGTTCAACACTTGGTTTCCTCTTAACTACTAACTACGCTAATGTATTATCCCAGAAAAAATAAATAAATGAACTTCCTAGTCATTGGTCAAGGAAAGTGCTAAACTCCCCCAAACTCTATAACTTTTATTCATAGTTTCACTTGCACATTTTCTCGAGTAGGTCATATGCAAATATCTGTTTATAGGTCATTGCTTAATTGCAACAAAATTAACAAGTTATCCACTTAAAAAAGATCATCAACATTCAATACCTCCTTAGACACCGTAACAAAAAAAAAAGAATAACCAAGATAATAATTGACCCAAAAAAAACAAAGAAAAGAAAGAAATTAACCTCCGTGCAAACATCAGCTGCTTTATCAAGAGCAACACCAAATGTTTTCCTCTCCTTGGACAGTTTGCTCAACAGCTCAGCTCTAAACTTCTGGGTCTCCTGCAATAACCGAAACCCAATAACGCATACAAGAAAAAAAAAACGTGGATTCGTAAATCAGTTTATAAACACTCGCTAATTGAGCAAATCCGGGGATGAGGTCAAGGTAAACGTACTTCTGGGGAATGGAGGTGGCCTTGGGAAGGTTCCTTGATATGGGTTTTGAAGGAAGGAGTAGCTGGTTCAAGTATAAAGCAAGGTATCCGTTGGATATGAGGAATGGTGGAGATTGATATTTTGGCGGGAGAGAGAAGTGAAGACGTAGAGAAGGCCGAAGGGCCAAATGAAGTGAGGAGGTGAAAACTGAAAAGACAATGTTTGCCGCTGATTTTAGAACCCGCATTATCCCTTAATTGATTCAAATTATATTATGATACTATTTTTTAGGTATGTATTCATCGTATTCTCTTTTTTTTAGTTTTTTCTTTTTTTCTTTTTTTTATTTATAGTATTTTAATTTGTATATTTGATTTTATTTTTAGTATTTTAAATATTATAATAATTATTATTATTGTTTGGGATAAAAATATTTAATTTTAATTTTTTTAAAAGAAAATAGTTGAAAATAAAGATATTTAAATTAAAAATGAATAACATATACTAGAAATTGAAGACAATAAGTTTGGAAAAAATATTGAACTTGCAAGTGATAAACTTGTAAGTTATAAACTATTAACCTGTAAATAATTAATATGTATGTTTAAAATAATAAACTTGTAGTTTCAAAAGAATAAACCTGTAAAATCAAAATGATAAATTTTCAAATCATAAATGATGAACTTATAAGTGAAGCAGTAAGTTGTAAATGAACATATAAAATTTAAACAATAAACCTGTAAGTTCTATACGATAAATATATAGCTTCAAAAGAATGAATCTACAAATTCAAAACGATAAATCTACAAATTTTAAACAATGAATTTTGTAAGTGATGAGACAAAAAATTGTAAATAATTAACCTATAAGTTTTAAATAATCTACAAATTTAAAACGATGTACCTGTAGTTTATAAATGATAAACATATAACTCTAAACAATGAATTTCAAAACAATGAATTTGTAATTGTAAAACGATAAATTTATAAGTTCAAAACGATGAACCTGTAAATTATAACTAATAAACTTCTATGTATTTATTAGTTTATCAAAATCTAATTCCGGAAAAGCGTACATCATTATGAAAGAATAAAATTCATAATACAACATGAATCTGGATATATGATATAACAATATTTAATAACATACATAGTTAGGAGGCCCATTATTATGATAAGGCCTACTTATTTCCGTCCATTATGAGCCCAATAGTGGGCTATGCTAGCTCAGTGGATTTATTTAAAGCTCAGGGAACTAAGACTTGCCCAGCCCATGGATGTAGGAGAAAAAAAAACATATTTTGCCACTTAAATTTATTTATTTATATAATTTTATTTATTAATTAAATTTTTAAATTTATTCAATTAACTTCACAAACTATTAATTTGAAACTATATTAGTCCTTATATATGAAATATTTGATATTTAATTAATGACAATTTAGAGAGTTAATTGAATAAATTTTCAGTTAATCTCCATATATGAATTACAAAACACCTACCGTTTGATCAATAAGTTAATTGGGAAAATTTCCATTTAAAGGATCAAAATTAGTTTGGAATAGATAGTTAAAAAGGTCAATCAAATAAGTTTTGATTGAATACTTTAATTGCATAAGTTCATACAAAGTTTGTAATAGTGCAATTTTTATTATTAGTATTATCGTAATTTTTTTCAATGTACAAAGTCGATGAAAAATATAAAAATAATAAAATTGCCAAAAAAGAAAAAAAAGAAGTTGTGACAATGATTATAACAAAAACTGTATAATTAGAAATTTAAAAGCATATGCTTGACTTAAACCTATGTGATGTAAAGTCAAAGCACTTCCCTGTTTCTCCATACCTAAGATGCTAAACAAATCAGTTGCAGTTAAAACTTTCTAATTCATGTCATTAAAGAAGTTCATAAGTTGGATAAAACATGTTGCTTTTAAATATATGCAAACATTTGTCGTAGCATGTAGCATTTACTATATAAATGTCTTGAAAAAAAAAAGGTAAATCTTTGAGGTCTAAATCCTGATTAGATGAGATTAATTATTTAAAGATTTCACTAATACAATTAATTTATTAAATTTAAACCAAAGGAGGAAACCACTTTAAACAAAAATTTCAAAAGTTGCATAAAAAGGGTGTCTGATAAGTAAACATATACTTTATTTTTGAATTAACGAATAAAATCCAATAGAATATATCTCTTTTGCTTAATATTGGATATCTTTTGAAGCCATCAATTCTCTTATATATTCCCTAAAGTGGGTTACAAAACTTTGGATTCAAGTGATTTTATTGTGTGTGCAATTTGTATTGTATATATATGCTCTATTTTATTTTATTTTCTATTCCTTTTTCTATGATAGTATTAAATTATCATAATTATTGTATAATTAATTATAACTATTAGATTTTTTATCTAACAATTGAAAAATAATGTCTATAAATTGATAAATAATGTAGTAACCATTAAAATTACACCAATATATATATATATATATATATATATATATATATGAGGAATTAAATGGAATTAAATTTGATAATCTCAAAGACAATGTAAACTGGTATTAGGAAATTTCACTGATTAAATTTGATACTTTTAGTTGGAATAAGATTTTTAAGGAGGTTTTTTTATAATTAGTACTTAGTATTTTTACATTATATATATATATATATGACAAACCAACAATATAAATAATTTTTTCCATAATATTATATATAATCAATTATATTTGCATAATATATATATTAGAATTTTAATTTATAATTTTTATTTACATTAATAATAATATACTTAAAATTCGGCTGGAGCATATAATGCTTAATTGGATGCCAATTAGATCCAAAATGTTATGTATATATATATATATAGAGAGAGAGAGAGAGAGAGAGATCAAGTTGAGAGGTCAATATCTTCACTTCATACTTTTTATTTTATTTTATTTTATTTTTTCTTGTCGTCAAGTTGAAAAATAATTTCACTTTGGGAAATTGATGTGGAATGCACTATAAGCTCCTATTGCTTTAGTTAATTATATCTTATTTCACATGCTACAAAAAAAATTAGGAGTCGGAATTATATATATGTAAGTACATTGGACCATGGAAAATGAGATATATAGATTGTCATTAATATGAACTATTGGGTCTTTATTTATTAATTTATTGATATTTAATTAGAAGCAAATCTTTTTAATAAAGCTTGACCCCCTTATACAAAATGGGTCTTATGATCTTAATTACATTTCTCGATGCACATTTCTAATTTTCTATCCCTTGAAGAATACAAAAGTTTTCGGCTAAACAGAAAATTTTCTTTTATATATGTAACGAATCAAATCCGCCCCTTTTTTCTTTTTCGTTTCTTTTTTACCCTAATCACCGAAACCCAGTAAATTCATGCCATATTTGGAAGGTTGTGCAATTATGGTAACTTGTAGTACCCATTTCCCTTTTCTTAATTATCACTGGATCAGCTTTCATTTTAGACCATTATATATATATATATATATATATATATATATATATATATATATATATATATATATATATATTATTAATGTTTGACTCTCTAGTAATAAAATAGTTAAGTAAAAGTAGATAAAGTACAAATTTTAAAATAATATATAATTATCTAATTTTTATTGAATTTTTTTACTTGACTTCGTTTACAATAATGGAGAATTGTTATTGTTTATATGCTTTTATTTTTACTTCCAAAAATTATACTATGTATATATTTAAAGAGAAAATGCAAAATTAAATATAAAAATAGGGTTTTGGGTGGTGAAAACATTTAATTTTGATGATTGAAGAGAAGACTCTTTTTGTGTCCACTCTAAATGAAAGGAAAGGGCACTATCAGAAAAGAAGACATCAACGCTCCCTCGAGAGAAGTCACTCCCATGCTTTCCCTTTCAGCTTCTTTTCATGGCATCCAAAGAAGGTTTTATGAGTTGGAAAGCCTATTTCCCAGCAGGCTCCTTTCTTCATTCTCCCATAAACACTTCTCAATTCTTTCAGTATATATTTTGTTCTTATATATAGAAAATTTTCACATCTATTGTAATATATAAATAGAATTTTTCTTCCCTAAATTAAATTTTCATTTACCAATATTTCGTCATGTATGCCAATTAATAACTATTGTTAGGTAACAAAATGATTAAATTTGTGTGTAATAAATCTCATCCAGGTAAGTATTATTGTAACGTATAATAAGATTTTCTTCACTACGAGTTACCTAGCAAATTATTAGAAAATTATATCCATAGCTAATGAGTTTCGTTACTGGATGACTAGCATTTATGTTTATTTGTATAGTTTTCTTGACAATAAAATTTTCTTATTGAAAAAAAAAATTATCTTACACAATTCATGCATATCTGAAAATAATATTGGTTTAATCTTAAATTGTAAAATGGATGAAAATACGTATAATATAAACACAAAAAAAACAAAATGTAAGTTTTACAAGGGTATATATATATGACGTGGTATGATTACATATTCCTTTTATTTATTGTTTTCTTTTTTGCTTTTTCTAGCTATCTAAATATTAAAGGATAAAATTAAATAAATAAAAATGGCACATGGGTTGGTGATATTTTGAATAGCCAATGGAGTCGAGAGTAGACGTGATGTCTTGCATTCAGCAGAAAATCACAAAAACTATATCTTCAAAATTGTGTGAATGATTCTTGCTTTTGAACCCTTTAGTTCTAATGGCCAATGGGCCTATACACCTTTTACAGCAACCCCACGATCACCCTTCTTGCAACTAAAAATCATCTTTAAAAGCTGAATTTTAGGGTCCTCCATTTATGTCATGCCCACCTAATAAAGTTGAATTTTTGCATTAGCTCAATTGCTACATGAAATAATCATGATAAGGTAGTAGCTAGATTATGAGTTTAATATCCGGTCTCTATTATATATATATATATATATAAAGTTGAATTTTCCCTTCAAATTCTTTGTTAATTCCCTAGTAAATTAAAAAAATAATGATAACTTAAATCAAATAGATAAATAAAAAGCACAGGAGGTAAAGAGCCAAGACATCACTATTCTCCTTCAGCCCACCTTTCACTGGGAGGCATAAAGAAATTTTGGCTTTTTGGTTTATACTTAGGATTCCTCACTTTAAAGACCATTTTGTTTACCTTAAAGAAAAAAGAAATTAAAAAGAAAAGCCTGTCCACTGTGCAGAAATATTAGATAAGACCCAACAGAATATGAAGGAGAAGGGTATTAGCCGTATAGGTCACCTCTTCCAAATTTTAGATCTAATAAAGTAACAGCCATTGGCCGTTGGGTCCTTTTCTTTTTGTTATTATTTTTCATGTATACGTGTTGCCCTCCTATTGGTTCAACGTCCAAAAATATATTCTAAAAGCAAAAAGAAAATCTTATTTAGATTAATTGAGTTGTGAATCCATGTGTGATTATTACTTTGCCTGACACATCCATGTTTTTTCATATCAACCATGATAAGTGAATTATGCCTAGGAAATAATTAATTAGGAAACGAAGCCTTAATTTGCAATGACACTATTTGGTATCATGACACATGATGGTGGGAACCAATTGCTAACAAAATCCAAACCCTAATATATATCAGCCCACTTTTCTTATATCAAATAAAAGACCCAAAGTCGCCATCTTTCTGTGTCAGATTATTTGTTGTTTTCATAACCCGCACGGCAAACCATGCCCTACTTACCCCTAATTAACTATTTATCATGCCTCGTGCAATAAAAATAGGCTCGATCATAAGAAATTTCAATTAATCTGATTGAAATTTATACTTTTTTCATATATTTACTATATTAATAAAAAAATGATAAATTTATATTTATTAGATTCATTTAGCAGAAAAATTAACATAACTACATGTATTTTTTTTTAAAAAAAAGAAAGTGACTTGTCATTTAATTAGAATTGATAAAAAAAAAATGAAAACCAAAGGAATATTTATTAACAGGCATAAAATATTGTCGAGTTTACATATTTAAATTTAGGTCATACGAATGCATTAATACGCACACCCAACATGACTTTGTTAAATTAAGGGAGGGATGCTTGTCCTACTCTTTGTCATTATAGATATTTTGATTTTTTTTAAATTTATTTTTAATTATCTTATCACTAATCACTCAAGATGCTGGCTATAATGATTTAATTATAGTTATCACTTTCCTAATCTCAGTGATCATCAAACCATAACTGCAATATTTTTAACTTTTTTTTTCCTCGTTTTGGTTTCTAATGATTCCTAATTTCTTTTAACGAGTATGTATTTTTAATAAATCAAGATAATTATACGACATCTATGATATAAATCAAAACTGATATTAATATGTTAAAATTTAATAATAAAAAATAAATTAAAAATTTTAAAAAAACTAAATATGATCATTTCTGCGTGGCTATGGAAGAGTTTTGATATATCAGTATCTTTTAATAATATAGTTGTTAATTAGTAGTTGAGTTTATTTAAAAATTATTTTTATTTTGTATTGTAGATTAAGAACAATTGAATTAATTTATACCAATCTATAAGAGAAATTTTACAAAAATTAATTAAAAATATCATTAAGAGAATAATAACTAAAAAAATAAAGTTTAATAAAGATAAATAGACTAAAACTGTAAAGATTTAAATTTACTAAAATTAGAAAACAAAATAAAATAAAAACACAGGATTTGGCCTCCCAAGTACAGCCTTAAAACTACGAAGGGAGAGAGGAGTTTGAGAGAGAGAGAGAGGGAGGGGGGAGGGGGGGGGGGTGTTTCCTTATTTTCATTAACATTAATGATTCCTAATTTTTAGTGGGGAAGATGTGTGCAATTTTCATTGGCCATATAGTCTAAATCTTCAGTTCATATAATATACACGGCTCCCACCAAGCTTATCTAAATGAGGAAACGCCACGTATTAAATTAAATTTAATAGGCCAGTAAGCAGCTACCGATACCATAGTAACACATGCTAACAATAATAATAATAGATTCAAAAAGATATTAAATCGCGACACCATTGCAAGTGGGATCCACACATTGTTGAATGATCTAAAAATATGAAAACCGAGTTTCTAATCCATTTACGTCGTTTCGTTTGAAATATCTTGTGGGAACCCTAATTTTGTTTAAATCAGGCGGTCCTGAATCTGTCCTAAATCGATCAGAGGCATATACAGAAACGCAGATCTTAGGCAAATCCAAGAGAAACGAACTGCTAATTTGTTTTCACTGCTGTGGTCCATATATATATATTGGCATAATTTGGGTGTCTATGCCAATGAATAAATCGTGTATGTAAATTGTAGAGTTCAAATCCAGCGAATAATATCTTACAATTTATTCTTTTCAAAAAATATATGTATATATAATTTAGCTACTTCCATGGGATCGAAGTGGAGGATGAAAAGTATGGTATGATAGAATGATGGGGTATTTTTTGAGATGCATGGTTACTTTATAAAACCATATATGAAAAGGTACATTGTGATACGTTACTGCATGCTAATAATAATATACCATATGTCGGGGAACTAGGGCTAAATGACAAACTTGTTTGTTAGTCCTTTTCTATTTTCTATTTGTATCATTCATAGTAACTGTAAATATGTATATATATATATATATAAAGGAGCCTTTTATGCTGTTGGCCTTTTCCTACAAAAAAATAAATTATGCCATTAACTATTATACGGCCGCTGAAATGTGTCCAGCCTCGCAGCATGTACATTTGCCTGCAAGAAAAGCTACCTATGCCCCAATTGAATAGGATGAATGATGGATCAATTAAGGGATATATATGTGGTGATTGATAGTAAATAATATTAGTTGAGCAATGAAGATGGGAATGAGTCAGAGCTGTCTGATATCTATAGGGAAATAAAAAAAAAAAAAAGAAGCCATAGATTGGTCACGAAAGTGAACTATAGCTAATAAGGTGCAAGCAGTCATATTCATGAAAGAAACCTCTTTTATTGCTAGAGGGGCCGAGCAGTCGCTTCAATATTGCCCAGGACCTTCACTGCCTCGCTAAATTCCACACCTTGTGATTAAAAAAGTTATATGATACTGTAATAAAAACAAATCGCAAAGCTACAAAGTTTGTATTATCAATCACATGCAATTCATCACATAAAGAAAAAAGCAATTAGAAAAAGCAAAAGAAATATATATTCGGATTATTATATTAATCAGAGAAGATGATCAGATACAAACTCGCGTGAAAGGCCCCAAAGACCTTCGGGTATTTGTCAGGCCAAAGTTAATTTAGGCCCCTAAACGAAAAACAAAAAATGAAATTAAGAAAATGTTTACACACGTGTAACCTCCACACACGTGGTGAGAGTCTTAGTAATATATAGATATAGTATGGTTAGGCCTAGAGTAAGTGTCAAGGCCATTTTAGAAGAGGCAATTCCCGCCAAAAAAAGCACACATACACACATGTGAGCCATGCACCCAAGAGCATGTGCACACAAACCGCTCTTAAAATCTATAAACATATCTTGTGTTTCACAGAGCCTTTTTATTTTTCCCATCACAAGGAGGAGAGCTGAAAATGATGGTGGCCGAGATGAGCTTTTACCTGTTTTCTTCTCTCCATTAATTAACTCCAACTTCAAAGTTTCCATTTTTAATTTTTCAACCCCGGCCTTATTTACGCCAAACCCCTTCGATTTTTATTTTCCTTTGCTCGTTTTTCCCTTTAAAGGTCCCACCATCTCCTTCCTTTCAATATTCAATAATCAACGCTGCCATCGAATTTTATCTCTCCACTTCATTTCCACTCCATGACTCTCAACTATATTTAAAAGCAGGGAGCTTTCTCTTTCTTCAATTCCCCTAACTTTTCTCACACAAAAATATTAAGCTAACAATTCCCATTTCCCTTGGGAATCTGCAATGCCATTAATAATGAATGGCAAACCCCACTAAAAAAAAATTAAAAAATCTGCTCCAATCTCACCAAACTCTCATTCACACGTATATACACAAAATAATCTACATCATTCGAGCCAATTTGCCCTCAAAACCCTCCAAGAAAATATTTTGAGGATGCTAGATAACTTGGACCACCATTTTCCCTTATTTTTTCTCTTTTCTTTCCTTTTATTTCTCTTCCTTCTCTTTATTATTATTTTTTTGACATTTTCTCTTTTGCCTCACTCGGAGTTTCCTTTCTCATCATCCATCCATAAGCAGCTATTTAATTTTCTCCTTTTATAAGTTGATGACAATGATGAGGAAGAAGAAGTTGAAGAGGAAGATGAGTCACTGGACCTCATTCTAGCCCGGATTGTTACTCTAAGCAGCGGTAAGACTTTGGGAGTCTTCCTTCGGCTATTGTCAAGCACTAGATCTTGCATTAACCGATAGCAACTGACGATCCTTTCCTGCAAAAATTAAATATATTTTAGAGTTGGAAGTACGAGTTTGTAGCACTTATTAAATGCTTAATCACAATCATAATCATTTTGTATGTATCTTATGTAATTGTATTCATCTCCTTACTTTGCTTAAACCATCACACCATGATTCAGCATGTTCAGGAGTAACAAGAGATAAGTTTGGTATTTCATTGGCTGCACAGAGTATCGCCGCAGCTGCGATGCTTGATGGCAGATACTCAAGAAAGCTCGCTTCTGTTGATATTGACCATAAAACAAAAACAAAAACTTCAGCATTGGCCAACCATATATACGTATTCAAGCATGCATGGTTTTCCATACAAGAAATTATTCACCTTGCATATTTGATAAAATGATTTCTGTAGCCCGTGAGATTAGAAACCCAATATAAGCTCCTGATGAATCCATCTTCCATGCGAAGAAATCAAGATAACTAAATGGTGTTACAGATCGCAGTCTCCAGTCCAACACAGTGAGAACTATAAGTTCCATTCTCCGTATTGTTCTGGGTTCAAAGATATACTTCGCACCTTCAACCTTTAAAGCATTATGCCTATTAGGTTAATTAAGCTATTTTACAAGTATTAATCCAGGCTTAATAACCATTTATCGATTGTAAAATATACAGTAATGACCAGAATGAAAATAAGTATATGTATATATATACCTGGAGATCTAATAAGGAAGGAACCATTGGTTCCTCCATTTTAGCTGCTAATGACAAGCAAGCAACAGACAGAAGTTGCATAGGCCATCCATTTGTTTGCTGCAATGATAACAAAAAAGGAATTTAGAAAATCAACATAATTAATAATTCATTATAATAATGCAATAATTAAACCAAATTTCTAATTACGATGATGATAATTTCTGTGATTGAGATTAATTTAACCGAAGGATATTTTGTTTGTACGCGAAAAAGTAAAATGCGTTGCCACGTGCCAGCACATTTTTATGAAAGAATAATGTATAATAGTACAAGGCTTTACGAAGGCATAATAAATACTCACCACAAAAAAAGGCGTAATCAATACTCCAATAAAGTTTTTACACTGTAGTTAAACTACTAACACAAGCTTAACAAATTAAACTACAATTATTATCCGGTCATATCATGTTGTCAACGTAATATCGACATATGCTAAGAAAACTTTATTTTTCAATATTTTTTATACTCATTTATTAATTGAAGTGAATAGATTTTATATTTTACCAAAAGGAATATCAGAAAACGGTTAAAAAATGAGATTACCCACCTATTCCCCATAAAATAAAATAAAATAAAACAAAAAGGCACAAAGTCATCACCCACACTAGTACTCTTTTTGGCAGTGTTAATTCCAACTTTATTAATTAATTAATAAAAACTAATCAAACTAATTAATGCATGATATTACGGTTGGGATTTTAACTCAAGGTCAAATTTAAAAGAAAAGCAAAATAGTAAATACTTGCTAATAAAATAACGAAAAAAATATTATTTCATTTTTCTAATTTTGATAATTAACTTTAAAAAAATACAAGCGCGAGATACACAATGTAGACTTGTGGACTGTAGTTAAGTACTCGTGTCATTTTCATGGTTTGAAAAGTCAAACTACAGTCATTTTGTTTACTCAACATCGGGGGAGATAAATTTACTGAATGTTCTTTTTTCTTTTTCTGTTTTTTTTTTTAAAAAAAATATTATTTAAAACTGCCAGCAAATTCAGCGAGAAGCTCACCGGCAACGAACGAGAATAAAGGAAGCGATCCAAATAGTTGACGGAGAGATACGCCGTCAAAGGCTGGAATCTATAGTATGCTTGCACCTGTAAAAACGAAACAGTGTGAGGATGCACGATAGTACAGTAGAGGCAAAATTCTGCGCAACAAATATAACATGCGCCGCCAATCATGAATTATATCAGCGGATCCAACGGCGGATCATAAAACTATACTTCAACTTTGAATCAATAGCTACGATGAAGTGAGCGGACGGCTCAGATCTCTTATAGCTGTAGTGGCAATATATTAATATCAGCAAACATACGATTGTTTTGTTTACCTTGAGAATCCATGCAACGGATTCTTCTCGAGCCGATGCATCGAGAGAGTGAGATTGGAACCGAGATAAGCAATCGAAACCAGGCACGAAGTTCCTTTCATCTTCAATGAAACTGGCAATCGATTTTTCGATACAGGCAGGAGATTCGAGGTCCGACGAACATTCCGGCGAGCCGCCGGAGAGTATTTCGGAGGAATCCTCGCAGCAAAGAAGGTCGTTGAAGCAATCGGAGCACGAGAGTGACATGATCGCCGTCGATTGTTTCTCATTCTCTTCTCATGTCTATTCTGTATATAAAATCGAAGCCAAAAGACTTCGATCAATGAAAGAGTATTGGCGGGAATTTGTCACCGGGAAAGGGCCGGAAAGAGAAGAGAAAGAGGAAAGAGGGATTGAGGGTTTAGTTTTTGTTTTGT
Organism: Triadica sebifera; assembly: GCA_023653625.1. Taxonomy (NCBI): domain Eukaryota; kingdom Viridiplantae; phylum Streptophyta; class Magnoliopsida; order Malpighiales; family Euphorbiaceae; genus Triadica; species Triadica sebifera. The sequence continues at coordinate 8,604,584 of CM042895.1, forward strand.
GTTGAATGAATATGAATGAATGTGTATCAATGTGTTCCTTAGGATATAAATATGAGGTGATGTGATTTTTTTTTTACATTATATTTTAATTTTTTTCCTATAAAAAAATTTGAAAAAGGAAAAACGGAAAGGGAGTGTGGGGGCAGTTCGGTTTTCCCAGGAAAACGGATTTCCGAATTAAATTTCAGGTCAAGACGGAAGCGTGAAGGAGCGTATTGTTGAGATGATAGGAGTGACAAATTTTTGGAAGAAGATTAGTGTAGAAGTTAACTGTTTACGCTTCTAAGTTAGGTCAATGGCTGCTCAACTTTTGATTTTCTTGATTTCTTCCTCCAATGAAACAACTTTTCGGAACTTTTTCGAGGAATCTCGTGTTCTCATATTTTCTTCTTAAACCTATGTTTCCGATAATATAAATTCCACCTAATTGATAAATTTTGGCAGTAATTGTTTTTTTTTTTAAAAATGGATATAAAAGTTTATACATTCATTATTTTATTTCTCTTATATGTATTTGAAAAATAAATAAAGATATAAATTTTTTAAATTTATATAAATTTTTTTATTAATAAAATCTTTTAATTTTGTAAAATTCATTTGTATCAAATATCAGCTAAAATTTTTAATATTACCATTATTTTTTTCAATCTATATACTATCCCCTCCATTCTAAAAAAATAGTTCTTTTTTTTATTATTTTTCATCTGTCTCAAAATATATAGTATCGTTTTCAATTTTTACACTATAATTAATATGTGAATTATTTTTTATACTCCTATTTAATTACCTTATAATCAATAAATTTTTATTTATTTTTTAATTTTCAAGTGAAAATTATTTTAACCTATGTGATATTTAATATTATGGACTTAATTTTGCCTTTTTTTAATCAAATTTATTGATGTCAATTTAGATTTTTCATCATTAATTTAATTTAATTGAAGGGTATAATAGAAAAACAATAAAAAGTTATCATTTTATTACAATATCTATATTTTATTAATGTGTGTATAAAAAGAAATGGAATTATGTCTTTGGGAGGAATGGAATATTTAAACGGTGGTTGCTCAAGCTTTTGGTGAAAATGGTTGAATAGAATAATTAATACAAGGCATTTTTTTTATTTTCTTAGCATTTAATTATTCGATGGATGATGGATAAAATTCCAAAGCTTATAAAGTTAAAAGAGTGTTTGATTCAACTAATTGGAACAACTGATAATTTTTTTTTATATTTAACTGCTAATTTATAAGTGTTTATTAAGTGTCTACTGATAATTGTTTAGCGTCTCAAACAATTACTGATTGAAAAAAATTTCAAACAACATTATTGATTAAAAATATTATATTTAATTTTTTTTAAACAATTGAAACTTTTTTAAATATAATTATTAAATTAATTTTATATTAAATTACCTTTATATATAAATAAGTATTTTAATTGAATTATTTTTTGTTTAGTTGCTCTTGCATTAGTAACTATTTTTTGTAAATTATATATTTTTTTGCAAATTTTTTGTTTATTAATTAATATTTAATTATTATTATTATTAATAAAATAAATAATTACATTAAATAACTACTATATTATAATTTTATTTATTTATAAATATATACACTAAAAAATGCATATTTTGAATTAAACAAATTAAGTACATATTAGTAATTTTATATTATAATAATAACTCAATTAATTTTATCAAACATCAATTACCAATCAGATGCTAGTCACCATATATTAACTATTAGTTACTAACCATAAGCTATTAACTACTCCTTCCATTCAATTTTATTAGTCATTTAAGGTTGTTTCACATTGATCAAAAAACTATTATATATAGCTCAATTATAGAGAGAACAAACTCTATTATGACTAAAACACCCTTTATTAAAAATATTTAAACAATTCATTAATTATTTTTTAAAGATAAGGATAGCTAAATCTATAAGGATAAAATTGTAAAACATATTGCAAAAGTATAATTAATACTCATTGATAATTTTAAAATGACAGATAAATAAAATTTTAAATATTCTCTAAAACGACCGTTATAAAAAAAATGAAAGGAGTACAAATTAATAGTTGCATTCAATAACTAAATCAAATAGGTCTAGGTCTAACTTTAGTTATGTTCTTATTAAGTAATTATATTAATTGGTCATGATTAAATATAACTTGCTAATAATATTAACCAAACACATGTAATGTGATTAAAAATGGATATATATATATGGTTTCATGCTTTTACAACTTTAAGTGTGAGTTTTTTTCATGTTAAAAAGAGTCTTATGACTCATGTTATTAGTAAATTTAACTTTTTAAGGGTAATGGTATTAAAAAAAAAACTGAGTTGGCAAAGAAAATCTAGAAAAAATTTAAGTTTTTATCTCTCATCCCTCTCTACCTTTTTTTCCTCCATCTCTCTCCCTCTTTCAAATAATTCTCAAATCCTAAAACCCTAGAAATAACATTCAAAATCAATGAAAATTATTCAAATAATTTTTCTTTCACAATGAAACTCACAATCAAAATTTTTTTCCATCAACTTAAACATCAAAATCAATTGAAAGCTCAAAAAAATGATGAAAAAAATATCATAAGAAAAACTAACGAGAAAATAAGTAAGAAAAAAAATTTATATTAATGGATTTGAATGACGGAAATTGATGAAGAAAGTATTGGTAATATTCTTGATCCATTCCAAATACAGTCCTAGATATTTCTTAGATGGGTATCTGAACAATTTCACCTCACTTTGATATTAATCAATATCAAACACTCAAGCCAATCTGAATTTAAGAATCCTTCATTTCCATTAAAGAAAATAAGGAGCACATTCAAGAACTAAACAACTCACACCATTAATCTTGTTCAGCTATACTATTTATACTATTTAGCAAAAAATAACTGCCTCCCAGTATTACTAATCTTACATAACTATAAAATAAATAGATTACTATAACTAATAGGGAAATGACATGTGTACGAACTATGAATGATGTTGTTATTAGTTACTATAGTATCTCTTCATCCCCCCTCCCTCAAGTTGGTGCCTTGTAACAATCTGCAAAGCCTAACTTTGAGAGAATTTTGTTAAATTATGATGTCGAAAGTGCCTTAGTGAAGGCATCAGCCGGCTGGTCAGAAGAAGAAACATGTGTAGTGGTAATAAACCTTTGCTTCATCTTGTCCCGCACAATATGGCAATCAATATCCAGGTGTTTTATACATTCATGAAAAATTAGATTTGCTGCAATGTGCATTGTTGCCTTGTTATCGTAGTGAAGTTGAATAGAAAGATGCAAAGGAATGTCAAAGTCTTGAAGAATATATGAGAGCCACTGAAGCTCACAAACAGTTGAGGTCATGCTTCTATATTCTGCCTCAGCGGAAGATTTAGACACAGTCCCTTGTTTTTTTGTTTTCCAATATATCAAGGTTGAACCAATATAGATGCAAAATCCAATAACAAATATTCTAGTCAGTGGGCAAGTAGCCCAATCAGCATCATAATATGTTGTAAGATCGAACAAGAGAAGAATAAAACCAATGATGTAGAGCCCTTGAGGTACCTTAGGACATGTAAAGCCAGTTGCCAGTAGATTTTTCTTGGGGTCTGTACAAACTGGCTCAGCTGTTGTACTGCAAAAGTGATGTCAGGCCTAGTAACGTTAAGGTATAATAATCTACCTATAGGCCTTCTGTAAGACTGAGAATCCTCCAATAGATCCCCCTCATCAGCTGTGAATTTCTGGTCTTTAGGTAAAAGAGTTGTTGTTGCCTTAGCCCTTGCAAGTCCTGCTTCTTTAATTAGATCAAAGGTGTATTTCCTTTGATGAAGATAAATTCCCTGATGGGAACGTGTGATTTCTAAACCAAGAAAATACTTTGCAAAATGCAAGTCTTTGATAGTAAAGGCATCATGCAAATAAGGCTTGACTTCATGGATTTTGTGTTCTGAATTGCCTATTAATAAGACATCATTTACATAGACCAATAAGGTAAGGAAAATGGTGTTACTCTTGTAGATAAATAGGCAATGGTCATGCTTTGACTGCTGGAATCCATAAGCTTGCAGTTTCTGAGTGAGTTCTAAATTCCATTGTCTGAAAGCTTGCTTCAAGCTATATAAGGACCTGTTAAGTTTACAAAACTGCCCTGGTTTAGCTTTATGATAACCTTCTGGTGGTACCATATAAACTTCTTCATCAATATGCCCATGTAGAAAAGCATTATTGATATCAAGTTGATGGATATGCCATTTTTCAGCAGCTGTAATAGAAAATAATACCCTGACAGTAATAGGCTTAGCAACTGGGGAAAAACTATCTGTAAAATCAACACCTTCCACTTGATTATATCCCTTTGCCACTAACCTTGCCTTGTATCTATCCACTGATCCATCTGGTTTTAGTTTCAATTTATAGACCCACTTGGATCCTATAGTTGTCTTATCCTTAGGGAGTGATGTTAAATCCCAAGTATGATTTCTTTCAAGTGTTGTAAGCTCTGTCTCAATTGCTTCTATTCATCGAGGATGTGTCTTAGCCTGCAAATAAGAAGAAGGCTCTTGGACAACATATATGTTATCAACAAAAGATAAGTGTGTTTGTGTGAAATGATTTGGTACAACATAAGGATAAGTTGGTGGTGAGTAACAATTAGATGATGGAGAGACATGGGTAGAATCAGAATGTGAGAAGAACAAACAAAATCATTGAGCTAGTTTGGCTTTTTTTTAGATCTAACACTGTGTCTGAGAGTAGGAATGGTCAAAGGTTGATGTGTATCACAAGAATCATTTGACTGATCAGTATCATGTACAATTAGTTCAGTTACAGTATAAGGTAATGGACCAGTAATAGGAGTAATATCTGATCCTATGTCAACTATATAAGGTACAATAGGAAGAGGTATGGAAGTTTTTTTGTTATATTTATTTTTAAAAGGATAAACATTCTCATGGAAAAAAAATCTCTAGAAATAATAATTTTGTTTGTAATGAGATCCAACAACTTGTAACCCTTGTGACCTGGAGAATGTCCAAGTTAAACACACTTGTGTGCCCTAGATGACAATTTGTCTTTATTAGGAGTGACAACAGTAGCAAAACACAGACAACCAAAAATCTTTAGAATTAAGTAATCTGGTTTTTTATTGTATAAAAGATAATAAGGTGGAACTTGGTAACCTATTGATCAGATATGTAGCATGTAAAAGAGCTTCACTCCGGTAAGTTTTTGGCATTTCTGACTGAAATAATAAAGTTATGGTGATCTGAAGTAGATGCCTATATTTTCTTTCAAACTCTCCCATTTTGTTGGGGGGTGTAAGGACAAGTTTTATGATGAATAATTCCTTACTGAGAGAAAATAGATTGACATGTTTAGCTTAAAAATTTGCTCCCATTATCAGTTCTGATAATCTTAACAGATACATGAAACTGATTATTGACCATGTTAAGGTAACTGGTCAAAACATGTGGTACTTGGCTCTTTGTTTGCATAAGGTATGTCCATGTGCTTCTACTATGATCATCAACTAAGGTCATAAAATAGAGAGCTCCAAATTTTGAAGCCAAGTGGTAAGGGCCCCAAAGATCCACATGCACAAGTTCAAAATTGTAATCAAATGTAATTTTATTACTTTGAAATGACACTCTAGTCTGCTTGGCTAATAGACACACCATACATGAATCAAAAAATTCATTTGTTGTATTAGTAGTAAAAGGCAAATGTTTCAACACTATGTTGAAGGGATGTCCTAGTCTTGCATGCCACAAAATACTACTAGCATCTATGACTTTATTCACACTATTTACATATACCAAATCGGTATTCATATAGCATGATGTATGTACAGGATTAGAACCACAATTAAAAGAACTAGAATTTAGTTAGTAGAGATTTCCAGCAACTTTGCCAATAGCTAAAGTCTGATAAGTCTTCTGGTCCTGCAATACACAGTGATTAGGGTAAAAAACTACTTTAAGAGAATTTTGCAGAGTCAATTTGCTAACTGAAAGCAAATTATGTCTGAAGGAAAGAATGAATAGGACATTTGGTAAAACAAAATTCTCATGTAACTGAATACTGCCAGAATGTGTAACTTGTTTAACTGAACCATCATGTAAATAGATTATAATGTTGTGTTTGTTAGGATAAAGATTCTTGAAAGCACTTCTTAAAACACAAATATGATTTGATGCACCCGTATCTACTATCCAATTACCATCTAACTTATTGCAATAGCTAAAATTTTGTAACTCAACATTACCTACAAACTCCTTCAGTTGAGAAAAATTAACTTGTTCCTCAATGCTATTCCGGTTTTGCCTCATGTACCTTGCCATCTCATGCCTGAACATTTCAGAGAATGATGACATCAAGGGCTTCATATTGTTATATGCCATCATATCCCCATCCAATGGTGTACTAACCATATTAGCCTATCCTCTCCCTGCATTTCTTTTTTTTTTGTCTCATATGTGTATACCACTCAGGATATCCATTTAATTTGAAACAAGTATCCCTTTTGTGTCCATTCTTCTTGCAATGGTTACAATATTTATCCTCTCTGTTTTCTTTTTATTTTCTTTTAACATTGCCTTTATTCACCCAAGAATTTTATCCTGTTTTCTTTTGTGCCAACATAGTACTTCCTTCTGTATTTTCACCAAAAACCATATGCACCAACCTCTATTTTTCAACCCTTAAGACCATTAAATAGGCCTTACTGACATTAGGCAACGGTTCTAATACCAAAATTTTATTCTTAATACCATCATACGAGTCATTAAGATCCATTAAGAATTGTATAAGCTTGTTCTGAGTATTGATTTCTATAACATTTCGCACAATCTCACAGGTACATTGCCTAACAGCCCCACAGACATATTGTGGTACAGGCTGTAACACATTAAGCTTATCCCATAATTTTTTCATTTTGTTGTAATACACTATTGTTGTGGAATTACCTTGCTCAATAGAGCTTAACTCCCTTTGTATTTGATAAATTTGGGGTTCGTTACTCTTTCCATACTGTTGTTCTAGCTCCTCCCATAATTGTTTTGCACTTGATGTATAAATGAAGGATTTAATGATTTCTTTACTCATTGAGTTTAGAATCCACAAAGTTACCATGAAATCAACTTTTCTCCATTTTTCATACTCTGGATCCTCCTCATTTGGTTCAACCATTTTACCATTGATGAACCCTAGCTTGTTCTTAGCTCCAAGTGCAATCTTTACTGATCTACTCCAAGTTAAATAGTTCAAATCGGTGAGAGGTGCAGATACAAGCATCATTCCAGGATGATCAGAACCTTGAAGATGTATCAGATTGTCTTGATTAAGTGTTCTTGCCAAATCATTCCTCTGTTCATTTTCCATTGTCTGCTTTGATACCATGAACAATTTCACCTCACTTTGATATTAATCAATATCAAACACTCAAGCCAATCTGAATTCAAGAATCCTTCCTTTCCATTAAAGAAAATGAGGATCACATTCAAGAACTAAAAAACTCACACCATTAATCTTGTTCAGCTATACTATTTATACTATTTAGCAAAAAATAACTGTCTCCTAGTATTACTAATCTTACATGACTGTAAAATAAATACATTACTATAACTAATAGGAAAATGACATGTGTACGAACTACAAATGATGTTGTTATTAGTAACTATAATATCTCTTTAGTATCATACTCTTTCTTTCTTAAATGGATTTTTTAAGAAAAAATGCAGAGAGAGGGTATCAAACATAGATGAATATCAAATGCATGTATTTCTCAGATGGGTATTAAACACAAATATTTCTTAGCTGTGTATTAAATTGATGAAAGTTTTAAGAAAGGGAAAGGGAAAGAAGAAACGTAGAGAGAGGTAAGAGAGAGAAAGAGGCAGAGAGAGAAAAGGGCACAAAGAGAGAGACATTAGTGCAAAAAATACTTTAGGTTGAAAGTCATATGTAACACTTAATATCTTATACTTCTATATACCACATATGCGATTTATATATTAAGTTATCATATATGGAACAATTATAAAATAAAATTCATATTTATAGCGAAAGTAAAATTTTTTTTAAGTCATCTCATGTTATCATTGATAATTTTGCAATCAATACAGATATTTTAATCATAGCCTATAACATCACATATATTAATAACTTAAATATTACATTTAAAAGTTAGTAAATTTACAAGTTGAATTTGTTTATATATCCTAGTACATATTCAGTGTAATTTTACATATGCAAGTATTCAACCCCCAAATATAAATAATTTACTCTTATGCTTATGTGGAATGCAATGAGAGAGAGTGAGAAGTCTCGACCGGTAACATTTGATATATGACTTTTATATGCACCTCAATATAAACTACTAATATTCTCTACCTAAAAAATGACATAATTTGATGATTTGCGATTAAGTGAGAATAATCATCAAATGAACTTTAAAGTACTAAGTATTTCATAATAGCAAATAACAAGTATACTTAATACATACTTTATATTCTATTTCATCAGTCAATAACATATAAATGTAGATAAAATCAAGTATTCAATAATTGCTATTTATTTATACTTTTGCTTATTCATTTTATTTTGTTGTGACCAGGTTAGAGAGACATTGCCCCAAGTTTTCATGTGAATATTTGCATTTGCTAGCTAGTTTGATCATTTGTTTCTTTACTCATTTGTTGGGTCATAAACTTCTTCTTTTGTTTTGCAATGCCGATTAACTAGTTACAATGTCTTTTAAGTCATTATGCATATGCATTTGTAATTAAGCATTCATCATCCATTGTGTCATTATATATACATGATATATACTATACATATACCATATATATATATATATATATATATATATATATCAAACATATACCTCAAATATATCATACATATACCACTTATATACCATATATGTCATAAATATATAAAAATATAGAATTTTAATAAAAATAAAAAATAAAGAATATATTAATTATTTTTTAATTTTTTAAAATCAACATTTAAAATAAAATAAAAAAAATCTCAAAATAAACCTTGGGAGTAAAACTGAGTAATTCAATATAAGAAACCTTCTTCTAGGAAGCAATTAATCGACCGTATATCATTATAAAAATGACGATTTTAGTTCAAAATATTAGTATATTAATTCTGTAACAGTAGTACAATAACATAAGGTATAGATATCAATTCATTCTACCTTTCATAACGCTACGGTATATATCTTCAAGTTCTTGTAAAAAAAATATTTAATTTGTGAAATTAAATTTATCTATTTTATTATTTTTAAATACTTGTAGCTGATAAAAAAAATGTGACACTGGTGTTATAAATTATTTACCATAATTAATTAAATATTTTTAAAAATAAAAAAATTTAAATGTTTCTATAATTTTCCAAAAAATTTAAATATTTACATTTTTTGGGTCAAATTCTATGCATATTAAATTAAATACTATTTGGGGGTGTGAAAGAATTTTTTGCCATAAATAGCCATACAGTACTATATAAATGTGATTCTACTCTCATGATCAACTTATTAGTCAAGTATTGGAATCATAGACCACATGTTAAAAGTATCAATCAATTTTGGCTTATTTGCAATCAACTATTATTATTATTATTATTATTATTATTATTATTATTATTATTATTATTATTATTATTATTATTATTATTATTATTATTATTATTATTATTATTATGTCATGATGTTTAAAACCTCTAAGATTTTAACTAATCCGGTTTGATTATAGAACCCTTTTCGATATAGATTTTTTTCATTTATAAGAATTAAATTTAATATATTATTTGAAGAGAATAAATATCCAACCACTTAAATCAATCTATTTGACAAAAATTAGAAGCCTTTATTTTAACATTATATTCAAGACTGCTACAGCTAAAGTAAAACATTCATTATGATTTTATAAAGTAAAAATTATATTAGTCTATTTATGCATCTCTCCATCCCCCATTGAGTTAATCAATCACAACCGTACACTTGTAATTAACACATTTACATGTCAAAATTCAATTTTTGGGGCTTCTGCATTAAGATTTGGGAACAACTAGCTAGCTAGCCTAAGACCCAAAAAAAAAAAAACTCGCAGTGAAAATTCAAGCTAAAATTGATAGCAATTAAATGATGGCACAACTCGTGGGTATGGCAGCAAGCAACACATCAAGCACTCCCATATACAACAAATAATTTGAAAATAACAGTAATTATTCTATAGTATAATTACTGCTTAGTCCAATGAAGCAATTTCCATGGCACAATCACTAATATATAAATTTTTACTTATTCTCCACCAATAACACTTTTGTTTTTGTTTTTTGTGCAATAAATATATGAAACAACTTTTAGGAGTAGCCTTTATAGTTCATGACATACCTAGTGATGCAAATTTATCGTCACTCGAGTTTTTTTTTTAATTTTTATTTTATGTACAATGAAGGAATGCCATTAAGAGAATTTTTAATTTTAATATTATCCAACAATTATTTTTTAATTGATTAGTAAAAATAGATAAATTTTAAAAATATTTTTTTATTTTTTTAACTAATCAATAAAAAGATAAGTGATGGAGAGTGTTGAAAAATAAAAAAATATTCCTTATCATTCCTCTTGTATAATGTGTAATTGGCAATAAAATTGAGATTTTGTTCAACTAATTTAACTAATCGACTGTAAAAACAATTTTTAATGATTTAATGTCAAATTAGCATCAACAAAATTAAACTCCATATTTATAAAATTTCAATAAATATTTTATGTCCTTTTTAATTAAAGAAATTGACTTTTTAGGTTATGCATTTTCAATGTTTCATTTTATGTTGATGAAACTTGTCGGGGGGAGGGACCAAGCAAAGTAGGTAGAGCCGGCTAAATTTGATATATTTTCTTTCAACTTAATATTAATGTACGATTATAATTTCTATTTTTTAATTTATAACAATTATAATTCATAATTTTAATTTATATAATAAAAATGTCTCTTTTATATATTTTTAGAGATTTACAGGTTATTTTTTTTATAATTGAGCATATACTCGGTGACTATACTTCGTATTGCCACTTACATTAAATATATATGAATGCTTTTCTATTTTTTATGAGTAATTTTAATAAAATAATATTTTAATAATCACACGATATAATGAATTTATTTTAAAAAATTAATCTAAGCAAAAAAAAAAGAAGAAAGAAATCCACTTGAACACAATTATTTGAAAAATTGTATATTTTATATAGTTGAAAGCCTAGTCATCAAGTGTATTTTATATAAACGATGATGTGATAATAAATTATCAAAATAATATGTAAATTTGTAAAAATATGTAAAAATAAAGTTTAGATATTTCTATTATATGAAATCAAGTTGAAAGATATTAGTATTACAAATTAAAATTAAAAGATATTATTATACATTACCGATAAATTGAAAGACTGTATAAAATTTACTCAACTACAACCTACCCTTTTATGATTCTGTTTCTATTATTATATATGGGAGCATTTGATGGATTCATCAAACTTGATGGGATGAAAGTATTATTTATACACAGTCCATATATGGATAGATAAATAGATTTGGTTAATGGGTCATTTTTTATAATGTACGTATATATTGAGAGACAAGCATGTCATGTCTTTTAAATTTCTGGAGATCGATATGAAGTTGTAGTTGCCGGTTTTAAGATATGGACCCATATGCTTGGTTAAGTGCTGTCCAAACCTGAAAAGAAGAAGTTAGTCCAATAACATACGAGTATACCTCCTCCAAAGGTGATGATAAGAGCCAAGTCATTAGAAATAGTGGATAATTTGAGTTGGAAATGAGATTGGTGTTGTTGGCTGGATTAGGTATTTCCTTTGGTGGGGCTGGTAGGGTTCCATCAATATATCCTATTAAGTTTTGATAATTCAAAAGGGGTAAAAACTGGGTCTTCCAAGCGAGAAAACTTTTGGAGGTGAGCTTGATGGCAAATGTATGATGAGCATGAGAAGGGGAAGAGATGGTTGCTGCGGTGGTGGAGGTTATGGCAGTGGTGGGATTTGAAAGTGCCATGGTTAACCGATAATATTAATGGAGAGGAAAATTTTAATGGAGGAAAATTGTATACTTTAAGGAGATAATTTTGTATGTATTTATTATCATTTGATACAAAGATATTTATAGAAGAAATGTCGTGATACATATTGCCAATAATATATCATAACAAATATAACAAACCAACTAAGATTTAGCTTTATCTTCAAATAAGTAATAGTAAAATAAATATACAATAAACTTCTATTTTTTACAATGAAAAACACGATTGATAATAAACAAATATTTTCTAATATTTTTTCTTTTGTAAAAATTAGTATGTCTTAATTCCTTAATTACCAAAAAAGTTCAAATTCTCTTTCTAAAAGAAAGTAACAAAAAAATATGCATATTATATAATACATAAAATAAAATAAATGAATATTTTTTTCAATAAATTAAGAATATATATAGAAATTTGTGATGAAATAAATAATAAATTGTTAAGATAGTGGGAATGAAGCTATTAAGTGCAGAGTGGTAACAACAAACAAGTACATATAGTTATTTTTATTTTGTGAAACAAATGGTAGATGTAAAAAACTCATAAAAGGGAAAATAGTTCAGTTTGTAAAGGCACAAATTTTTGAGAAATGATGAAAGTTCCCCAGAAGTTATCAACTTTAGGTGGAGCATGTACATGATTTAACATATTGAACTCATGAAAAAATATAAAGTAAACCCATACCTCACTAATTTTCTCTCTCATGTATATGATTTAACATTCATGAACTAGCAAAAAGTTGCCCATAATCTCTTGAGATGATTGAAATTATTAACATTCAAATAATTATTAAATTACCTTTTCACTCCTTTTACATAGCTTAGAAAGTGCCACCAATGTAATTATTTTTAAAAAAAATTTGTTCATGAAAAAATTAATCGACTTAATTCTCTTATTTGCTAGCTAATTAAGAGGTGCTAATTACATAATTTATATATTGAAAAAAACGACAATTTTTCATTTATTCCCATCAAGAGGCAATTAATGAAGGATTTTGTGGCTGTCGTCTTGTGTCTAACAAGCACTCGAACTCTAAAGTGAAGCCCCAATCCAATGCACCCTCTCAACCAAACCAACTAAAACTGAAAGAGGTATCTTCCACCTTAAACTAGGGCACTGTTGCATTGGGTGGATTCTTGCTATTATTACTGTCTTCCAATTATGTCTTGTTGATCACCTTTAGGCGATAATTCCTAATTTCAAGCTATATAACAAGCTATACATAATCGTGTTTTTCATTGTAAAAAATAGAAGTTTATTGTATATTTATTTTACTATTACTTATTTGAAGATAAAGCTAAATCTTAGTTGGTTTGTTATATTTGTTATGATATATTATTGGCAATATGTATCACGACATCGAAATAATTCCTAATTTCTTATCCCAACCCCTACATGTTTACCTGTTTTTTCAGTAAACTAGGGGATAATTTTAATGCTAATTTTTTACAAGAGATTGAATTAGAATTTGAATTCAACACCTCATAATCTTAATATTACTATATTAAAATTTATTAACACTAATGCATAATGCTTGAAATTTAAGAATGTTGAAATTGCATTTTGAAAATGTGAGATTATAATTTTGATTTCACTTAAAATCTTATATATAAATAACGATAAATACACATGTTAATTAGCAGACTTTTAAATTTAATAATAACCCAGTACGTTTGGAAATTGGAATGGATGCGTGTGGTTTTTCAATTAGAATTTTTATTTTCTTCTGTTTTTATCAATTCAAAAGAAAGTATTTTAAAAAAAAAAAGTATTTATTTTAAAATAAAAATTAAAAAAGCTATGGGATTTTCAAAAATTGTGTACTTATTTATGTTCTTTGTTATATATATCCGTTTAACTCAATAAATCTTTCAAATTTATTTAGATTAATTTGATTTGTTAATTTAATCTAATTTGATGGAAACTTCCTAAATTTAAACCTATATATATATATATATATATATATATATATATATATTTTAATATCTGAAATAATTTAAAAGGTTAATGTGTGGCTTGCGCATGGAGAAAACACATCCAGAAGATATCACAGGTCACAGCTAGAGCAACTGAGTAGCTCATCAATCAAATGATGAAATATAATTTGGTAGAGATCAGATCACAAAGTTCATGGTGGGTGCCTTCGTTTTTCTTGGAAGATCAAAATCAATTATTGGCAGTTCAATTTCAAACATTAATTTTCAAATTTCTGTCAATTATCTGAAATCTTTTTTTTAATGTTCAATTAATCAGGTAATTCTTACATGCCGGAAAATAGTGTACCACAAGCACACATTTCTTATAAACAGTTGAAAAATGAATGTATAATTTTGTTAGTCCACGGCAAAATCAATGCTAGCGATTGAAGTTGTTTGCTTGCTTTGACGAATATGCACTTTGAATTTTTTCTTTCTTTTCCATTTTCAAATGTATTCAATGATAATGTACATTCCCAAAAAAAAAAAAAAAGTGTTAGGCAGCAATACGTATGGGAGAAGATAATGGACACAACCGGCCATACACACATTACTTAATAATATATATGCAGAAGCTAGCTAGTTGGTTCCCAATTTTCCATCCACTTCAACAACACCCAAAATCATTTGCAATTTGACATTTTGACTCCTTCTACCTCCAACATATAGCTAGTGACAGCAATCTTTACTTTCTTCTTTTTTCCCTCTCTTATATTAACCAAATTTATTTAATATAATTATAATTATATATTTTATTTTATATATGTCCTTACACGATTAGAATATTATTGAAAAATTAAAATAATATAATATATCATATTTGAAATAACAAGCTATATTAAATAAGAAATTACTCAATTCGATTTTTAAATAAATATCGTTTAAGTTTCTTGTTTTGATTCCAAAATAATTGATGTTTCACGGTTATCAATAAATATTAATTATTATTTTATCTATTCTATCCTTATTTAATAATTGACAAAATAGACTTTTATTTTTTTGGGAATGTACAATAATAATAATTAATAGAGATTTAAGGGTGATATAATATTTTACTAATATTTTAAACACATTCCTTTATTATTGTGTAAAAACATATTCTTAAAAAAAAAGTTATTATCCCACCTTCTCTTTGATTATTTGTGATCTGCTGCATGCATTTACAAAATTATTTTTTTTGGGACTAATTATGAATTGTCAAATATCACACGTCAACATATTAAAATTTGATATGTATAAACGTTCTGCTAGTAATTGATTAATTAATTAATTAATGTTCTTTTAATTTATTCTGTCTAATTAAAGAGGTATGATGAAGATGAGGAGCAAAGCATAAACATCATGTCTGTCATTGAACACATTTCCTTTTCATTTTTGTTTGTTATAATTTAAAAAATAATTAATAATTTCCTTCTTCTTCTTCTTCTATTTTTTTTTCTTTTATCTTCTGGTTATATATATATAAAGTCTATTTGTTTCCTTTTTTCTTTCGGATAATAACCAATGCTTCTTTTTCCACACAAACAATTATAGTTGACACTCGACAGGGACCTAGCTGTTGGATTTTTTTTTTAAAATAAATTAATAAAATAATTCAAGAAAAAAATATGTCATGTATATATATCCACTTTATATGAATGTATATATTTAATCATTATGCATATATGATTAATTCATGCATAAATATGTGATATATGTAGTATTTAATTTAAGATATGAACATGACTGCCCATCCTGCGGATGAGAAATGGGGATATGACAGAGATGGAACCTTTTTTTTAGCAAAAAAGATTAATAATTAATTATAACATTTATTAGATTTTTATGAACAAGGTCATAGATTCAGAAAGCAGCCATAATAAATTTGTCACTTGTAGCATAATCTTAATTAATTTCATCGCTTATTTGGTTATAATTTTTTTTTCCTAATATACATGTGACCGAGTTGTCAGTAGTTATTTAGTATTAAATCACAATAAATATTATAATATTAAATTATCATAACCTCTTACGAATAAAATTAGTTTCAATCCGTTGATATATAAATAGAGAATATCTATAGTTTCATACAAAAAAAATAAAAAAAATTATTGTAAATTTAATTATAACTATTAAATTTTTTATTTAAGGTATAGATGAGTAAATAGTATAATAACTATTAAAATATTATATATATATATATATATATATATAAGTGGAAACATCATTTTCAACCCTGTTTGCGCCCTTTTATCTATTCCAGCCTTGTATTATTTGCCTCTCAAAGACAAAAAAAATTATCATAAATCAACTTAACGTAATTTTTTTTTCTTTATGGTTCCTTTCTTTTTCTTTTTCTCTCCTTTCTTCTTCATCTTCTTATTTTTTTCCCCATTTTTTCCCTGGAAAAAGTGAAATATAAATTTGACGTGACTTCATAATTTTGTGTGTGTGTATATATATATATATATATTAAGATGAGGCATGTTCAAGAACCTTAGGATTCTGATATCAATTCCTATCTAGCTACGCTTATGTCCACAAAAAAATAAGCATATGCATAGGACCCAATTTCACCTTTTGAGCTTTGGTCGGTGACATATAGATCAAGACATAATCGATAATAAGACATTTTAAGCCATTATCTCTTTTATATTATCTATCTATTGCCTTTGAGCTGTAGTTTTGACTATGAGGTTTATGGTTTTTTCTTCTATTTTTTTTCCAATTCATAAAATTCTGATTCCGATATTGCAAAGCAAAAATTTATTTTGAATTTTTTTTTTCTCTTAGATAAATTATAGTTCAAATAATTATGGTTTGAGAGAAAGTATCTACAAAAAAAGAAAAAAAAAGATGCAGCAATGACTTCTTCTTAGGCTATTAATTAAAAACAAAATCACATATTAGGTTCTTCTTTAGCATGCTTTATAGTTTGGTAGCTGATTTAATTAATCAAATGCCTTTAATAATGTATCTATATATCCTTTTGTAGTGCCTATAGCTTATGCATTAATTCTACCTAATACATATATATTATTTTATCCAATCTTTATATAATTAATTAATTTAGTTTGTTATTGTTTTAATAATAATATTCTAAACTTAGTTTCTCCCATAATCCAAGTCAATTACATTTTCTAAATTAAGAGACAAGCCTGATTTAAAGAAATATGCTTAATTAATCAATGAATTCTCTTCTTGACAGTGGCCTAATTATATAGGACACATGTAGTGATGTTATTGGAATGAGAAGAAATAAATATTCAGGCGAAGAAGTTGGGCTTTTTGTGAACGTATTATGTATGCTCCACCATAACTATATTTCTAGTTTTCAAGGGTTATATGTCCAAAATTTGTATATATGTATATACATATATAATTTGAAAATTAATAAATGTCATGTTCAATCTTTTATTTCTTTATGTTATTGACATTTATATGAGTTGATGGGCCAACTAAATACATAAAAATCTTCAACAAAAACAAAATCCTTTTCGTAAAAAATAAAATAAAATCTTTCAATCTTTTCTGGGCTTATGCTGGGTGAGATGCCTGACAAAACCGGTTTGTCCATAGTTAGAACTCTTAGCCAGGCTTGATATTTGCTTAATTACTACAACTTAAATATTTTTCATTAGGCTCTAATTATTGTATATATTCATGGCCGGATGAAATGAAATCTCAACAACTAATTGGTGATAAGGGAAAAACAAATTAATTTAATGGAATTTCTTTTGATTTGAATAATGTGTTCATACTATAAATTAATCTAATGCCAACATCTGCTGCATATAAAAACTTAAATAGATGGTGGTATCAAGTAGATATAGAATAGACTACTATTACATAGTAGAATATGCATTAAAAGAGTTCATCAAATGAAAAGACTAAAGGGCATAGTGGAAAGCTCTAGTTACCTAATGCCAACATCAAGGAACTATGTCTCCAAAGCCCTTAGAATTCAAATATATAGTAATTGATGAGGATTGTGTTGATTAAATGGGTCTTGGACCAACTATCTCATTTCAAAAGTTAGCTCAGATGAATGTCTAAATTATTATAAGAAACACTTAAATTTTTAATTAGCTGATATGAGATATTTCAATACATTTCTTCATGCCTAAAACTGAATACATGCGGGAAATTTGAAGTATAAATTTTGCAAGAATAGACATCTATGGGCTGCCCGACATCGGAAGATAATCCGACTTTGATACCATATTTAATAAATGAGTTTTAAGTTTAACTCATCTAAAAAATTAGCTCAAAAAATAAGTGATGTTCAAATCATTGTAAAAAGATTCTTATAATATGGACTCATGTCCTTCTTGCACTATAGACCTGAATTATTAATACATGCAAAATGCGGGATGTATGATAGAAAAAAAATTGTAAGCGTTTAGAACTTGTAGAATTATCGTTTATAAACTTGTATATTTATTATTTAAAAATTATAAATTTATTATTTAGAATTTGAAGATTTGTTATTTATAAATATGCATATTCATTGTTTTAAAAAACTATTAGTTTTATAGTTTAAAACTTAAAAATTTATTATTTATAATTTATAAATTTACAGAAAACTCCATATTTATTAATATTTATCAACTATAATATAGTTATTCGTCGTTTTAAAAAAAGTTAATAACCAGTTGTCATTATCATGTGGAAGATTTTGGACCTCTAACTAGGTAGACATTGGTTAACAGTTGTGGGGTTGTCACTTGTGAATTGTGATAGAGAGCTCATTTTTCTCTGTTAAGTCAGATCCCTGTAACCCATATTAATTTCTTGATCATGTTTTTCCCTTCCACTTATTTTATTTTTATTTTTTTTGAAGGAAAAAAATATTGAAAATGAGGAATACATCTTTTGAAGGTTAAAGTTGTACTACAAGAGAAGTGTATCAATCACTGGAGTATAGGGTAGATGCCCTAAAAGTATGACTAATAGGCACCCTGGATAACTATGTTGAAAATGGTTCATTGAAGAAATAAAAAAAAATAAATGTTTACACAGGAAATTGCATGTGCTTTGCTATTGAATTCTGCTGTATCTACTTTCAAGGGTCAAGTACTTTGTACGCCTTGAATATTAGACTTCACTCCACTTATTTAGGCGGGACATGTAAATGAGGATTACAGTATGACTTAGGCATGTCGGTAGGGTCTAAACTTTCAAGAGATTGGCTTAGTTTTGCTATCATTTTCCCTCCAATATATTTTCATACTTAACTATGATATCTTTCTTATCTAAATCGGGTCTGTAAAACAACAGGCAAGTTCTTAATGACCATACAGTTTCACTGAAATTTTGAATGAGATAATGTATTAGTTTTGTTATTGCCTTCACGGCTTCGTCAACTCGTGTGTACTCTATTGTTTTTTATACAATTTTTCATTGTAAAGCTTCAGCTTCTTAAAATTTTTATTTTAGATTTGTCCTCATATAAAAAGATGCGTATAGTGGTAAATAATAAGGTGTGATTGGTTCTCTTTCATGGAATAAAGTAAAAGGCAGCAAATCATTCAGCTTCACAGGTAACCACCAGTCAAATTCTCAGTCGATGGACTTGCTGCTGTATTCAACATATTTGCAATTTCTAAGGTATGGTTGTATCACTACCCCAATTCTCCTGCCCAAAACATTAATCTATTTAGTGACAATAATCAAGATTCTCCTCATTTTTCCTCCTTTGCATTATTGGTTAATTTTATGCAACCGAACATGGTTATAGGAACTGCAGCAACGGGTAGGGTATCCGTGAAAATTGCTATATCTAAATCCGATTATATATATCTCTATTCGAATCTATTTAAAATTATAATGTTAATATTCATATCCATCACAAACTTAATTAATACCCGAATCCGCTATAACTTATCCTTAAAAAATTTAAAATAAAATGAAATTCAAACTAACTAAATAATTACAAATTTAAAAATTTATATTAAAAATCACTACAAAATAAAATAAAACATAAAATATAATTCAACACATTTAAATTAAAATAATTCATCAAATTGTTCAAAAATAACATTAAAATAAAAATAAAAATATTCATTATGATATAAAAATTATATTTTATATTTCAAACTCTCATTACATTTGGAATTCATAAACCTATAAAAATATATAAAAAAATATAATTAATTATATAATTACATTCAATAAATTACAATAGAATAAATTATATATATATATATATAAAATTGGATTTATCGGATAACGGATACTTAAAATTTTAATAGAGTTGTTTATTAGAATTTAAACGAAACCGAAAAGATGTGGATACCAACGAAACTCGTAACCACTGCCACTCGATATCAGCTTTGATCTCAAATGTCATTAGATACAATTTATCATAATACAAGGCTCATCAATCGGAGGAAAGGAGACCAACATTTTATATGTTAAAAACTAAAATTTTGCGTGCAAAGAAATTAGCATGGACAATTCAAGTAGAATATAGAGTTATGAAAAAAACTTTCCTAGATCGGATGTTTGAACGAGAGAATGCCTTGTTATTCAAATAATTATACAACAGCCTTTCATTTTTTGGTCCCCCAATCACTGTGATTCAACTTCTTTCGACAGCCTAAATAGAGCAGCAGCTTCTGTTGTGGTCCTGGCTGGCATATTCAAATGCTCATCTGCTATCACTTCATGGACATGGGATCCAAATCAAGATGGATTAGTGGATTACAATATATGAAAAATTTCAGAAGCGTGGCCCAAAATTCATAGTATAAAATTGAATTGCAGCCCAAGTAATTATAAGAGAAACAAAAAAAATTAAAAACATAATGGCGTCGCCCGGACTCGAACCGGAGACCTTCAGTGTGTTAGACTGACGTGATAACCAACTACACCACGACACCTTGTTGAAGGTTGGATTTACTGACAAAATTCAGTGAATATTATAAAATGACAAACCAGGAAGAATGGAGTGGAGGAGACGAAAGTTGAAGAGCTAAATGCTGCTGAGTAATCCCTCGTCTCTCCTCTCCGCTCCCACTGCTTCTACCGCCAATTTAATCTCTTTTTGTCTTCTAATACCAGATGAATCTCGAAAAGTTCGGCAACATCTCTTCTATGTCTCTAGCACATCTTCAGTTGTGTCTCACTTCACTCTCCCCTTCAAAAAGAACTCTTGCTTCTCTTCTCCACAGCAATTTCAACGTACCCATTTCAATTTTTCCTCTCTCAGAAAAAAAGGTGATATTTTCTGTTTTTATGCTCTAAAGAAGCTAAGAAAGCCCGACACTACCGTCATGGAAATGAATGACTTGGATGACGAAGATGAGATGGATGATGAATTCGATGAGGATATTGAAGATGAGGGGATGTTCTTACCATTTGGGCAGATGAAAAAGTGGCTAGAGAATAAGCCCCGCGGGTTTCGGGAAGGTAAGGTGTATGACATTTCTATTGAAGACAAGCTGCTCGAGGAAATTGAACAGAGTAGAAAGGCACAGGCTGCTAATATCAAAAACCTTAAAAACAATCCTGTCAAGCCCGCAACCAAGAATGATGACTAAAAGAAGAAAGTTCTGTGTTTACCGCTTCCTTCTTCCAGCTTTTTTTGGGTGGATTGCTTTTAAGGGTATACTGTTGTATGTTTAGCATTATAATGTGTAACGTCATATCTCATCTTGAACGCCTTTCTTGCTTGTTCATTGTACTTGAGTACTGGTTTCCTAATGTGCAAAGCTTCAATATTTGGTCGGTAGTGAAGTGTCTGCGTAGGATATTAGTTTTTGTAAATTGGATGGGTGCAACAGTGCGAGGAGTTTCCAATTTACCAAAGCATTATAAAATATTTTTCCAGAGGTTGGAGTTGCATAATCCATTTGATTATGTAGGGGTTGGAAGCGTAGGCTCAAAGGTATGTTGTAGATTTTCGAAGTTAGTATATGTTGAAAAAATTTTAGAACATCTGAAAAGAAAGAGTAGTAGATAAGGAATTAAAGATAGTCTATTCCCTTTCTGCCTGCAGCTATCCTCTAGCACATCTTTAAGGAGATTCGATTTTGGAAGAATGTTTTGAAGGCTGACATATTGGGTTATCAGCCTGGTATCTTTTAACTGTTAGTTCATCATGGATTGAAAGGAAGCTGAGTAATCTTGCATTTGCCTGAGGGAGAAGGTATATATTTTGTGGGAATTTTTGTTGGCATAGCATTAGTGCAGAGACTTAGCTGTTAGCATAATGGAAATATTTCTGAACATATGGACAGATTTGAAGGTTTTCAAGGAGCATTGCTACCCTATAAATGTACTTAATTATTCGGAAAATGGGTTTAAGGATTATTTGCTCCTTGAGGATTGGATGAAGATTAATATGTGGATGTAACCATTTCACTGCAACAGATGTGCTATTAAACAAGTACAGGGAGGATATCATATTTGCTTTTGGCATGAAGAGATGTAATATTTGTGTATTTTGATGACACATGTGCTGCCAAAGTACAATGGAGTTCTTCAAAAACTTAGTTTGGAGGGACAAGTTCTATTACAGGTCTGCAATGGGTCCACCCTATAGATTATTACTCAATAAAATCCACTCGTGCCAATGAGCAGATTCTCTTATTCAGATCTCTCACCCATGATTTGTTTTCTGAATTTTGTACAGGCAGTTAGCCACCTACTTCTGTTACTTTCAAAACCATATCAATAAGCTAAATGGCAATATACATCTGACCAGTCTATTTAGTTTCCTGGTTTAGATATTTATGGTAGAGAAATCTGATATAAGCAGATGCCAATCTATGACATTTTATTACAAATCAATTTTATCTGCCAAATAAGAAAAGTAAATAAATATATAAGCAAGAAAATACATGTATTTTATCCAATTGAATTCTCTGGTACTTGAAGAAGCTTATCAAAATGCTGTCTTAGGTTCTTTGAAATCGCATGTTCAATGTGTCCACAGTTATTTCTATCATAATTTTGTCAGTCTGTGATGTTTTGTCTCCTTATTGACTTGAATTAACCCATAGCACTTTATTGCATTGATGCAGCACCTGAAGTTGTACCCAGTGGCATTCATGTGCGTGTTGTCAACCTTCCAAAGAAAAAGAACATACACAGGGATCTGCAATCAGCATTTAAAGAAGTTCCTGGTATTGTTAATATCTTCCCAGCTGTTTCTGGAAATAAGAAGACAAAGGACTCTATTTGCCAGGGCTTTGCTTTTGTTGATTTTAAATCTGAGGTGGATGCTGATAGGTATATTTACCTTTTTGATATACAACTGAAATATCAGAATATTAGCTGAACAGTTTTGCAGCATGACATTATAGCTTTAATGAGAGTGGGATTTCTTTTTCCTGACCATGATTATAGTTGAAAAACATTAACGAGGTTGGTGTCTGCGGTATTTGTTCTTAACGTTATGCCATTCATGAGGTAGATGTAAATGCTATGTTGGATAGAGTAAAATTAACAAACTATGAAGTGAATTAGATATCTTAACGAACAATTCTCATTCTTATTTTTTTTGTAATTCTGGTATCTAAACAAGGGGAGCCAAGTCTTTTACATATTCAGACCTGGTTGATTTATTAAACATTCTTGAAAATTGCTCTGGAATCCATAAACAAGCACTTGGCAAGTTCTTCATGAACAACTTAGTTTGTTTCCAACCCTCAGAAAATAGGGACAGGTAGATTATTCTAACATTAGTAACTAGCTAATCAAGTCATTATACCTGTGAGCATATAGCCAAACTTAAATGAGGGGTTTGTGAACTTAAATAAACCAAGTTTTACTTTTCTAGGCTCACTTGTTAAATTATTTCAAAAGTAGCATGAGCAATACATTTATATACTCAAAATGCATTAGTTGGAATTAATAAAAGCTTTTACAAACCTCTTATCATGGCAATCATGTAAGTTTATGAACATACTATAAGACTGGATATGTTGCATTGAGGAAATTTAATCAATTTTACAAAGTTAATTTGATTAGAAAGATCTAAAATTATCCTCGTACATTTTATTTGAAATGCATGTTTTTCATGGCAGGTTTGTCCAACAATTTTCTGGACAAAATGTAACATTTGGGAGGATCCAGAAGCAGATAAAGGTACGATGATAAATTGGCTTCTATCTCTTCTGATGATGAACCAGCAGGCAGTTACTCTGTGACAAACTTAACTGTCCCTTCTCTCGAAGGAGATATAAATGCTTCTTTTGTTACGGATGATTCTTCCTTTGAAGAAGACACAAATGAACTTCTAACAGCAAAATTGCAAGATGTATCAGACAATGTAGAATCTTTCGGCAGATCAGAGATAAACAATGGTGAAAGCTTGGAACCAATGATAAAACCTACAATCGGGTCACATTTCTTCAGGAAACAAAATAAAAACCAGATAGCTAAGAAAAAGAATACTTCCAAAGTAAAAGGAGAGAAGGTTCCCAAGTTGGAAATCCCAGGATCTGCAAAAAGGTGATTTCCTGAATTAAGCAATGGTATTGATATTGTTTTCTCTTTTTATTATTTTCCGAACAAATACATATTTATTTACTGTCAATTTTTTGATGCAGATTAAAGATCATGGAGAAGTCAGTGCTGACTGATGTGTTCACTAAAAATGGATCAGTGTCCGCTCGTTTGAGGGGAAAAGAGCTAATGCATAACAAGCAAATTGCTCCTATTTGGGGACAATAGATTGACACTTAATCTCACAATGGATAGGAAGTATGTGATGTCAGGGCGACCGTGAAAATTAGGTTCCGGTTCTTGTCATCTGCATAATCTCCATAGTCCTCATCACTTTCTGTTGGGTCTCAGCACCCAAGTACATAACAGATTTTGAAGTTAATAACCTTTTCAAGAATGTTCAGTTTCAAATTTTTATTGCGTCTCTTCAATCATTTTTTTTTTCTTTTTCAAATTAATTTTCCTGGATGGTATACATTTCAACATATAATTCAGCAATAGTCATAGAAGTGACATTAGTTTTCTGGAAGTGTAAAATTTATCCTTTAATTGTAACTTATCAACCTTAATAAATTATGACAGCCTATAAGAATAAAAGAAAAAAAGCATTATAAGGCTCTTGTATTTTGCAATTTTTCTTAATTTGATTCATGGAGTTTTTATGAGTTGAATGCATAAATTAAAAATTTTAGGAATCTAATTAAAAAAATATTGCAAAGCATGGAAACCAAAAAAGTGCTTTTTCTTTTTATCAAAAATAAATTAGATATATATATATATATATATATATATATATATAGCATTAAATAACATTAGTGTTAAATGATTATACCTCAATGGGTAACCATAATAAATCTTAGTATTAAATAACATTAAATTATTATAATTATTGTAGAATTAATTAGAACTATTAAAATTTTGATCTAATGCTTGAAAAGTAGTACTCATAAATAGATAAATAATATAATAATCATTAAAACATCACGAATTTAACTAATTTCAATTTAGTTATTTAATTAATTTTAATTAAGTATTCTTTAATTATATATATATACAAACACAAAAAGGTTGTTGAATCAGAGCATGCCCAAGTCTACAAAGAACTCACACAACCAAAAAAGCCTATTCTCCTAATGATCAGCCAAAACCCTAAAACCCTTCCAAAACCCTTAGGGATTGTTATATTATGAATTCCGACTTATATTACATTATGAATCTTTTTCTTTTATACTTGCGAAATAAAATAAAGTGCATATTTTTTTTTACTTTAGATTTTGGTAAACCAATAAATATAAAACATATTTATTAGTTGTAGTTTATAAATTTATTATTTTGAATTTGCTGGTTTATTAATTATAACTTACAAATTTATTATTTAAAAGTTATAAATTTACTGCTTATAAGTTATAGATTTATCATTTAGAATTAGCAGATTTATTATCTATAACTTACAGGTTCATCATTTAGTAATATGAGTTTATCACTTGAAATTTATAGATTTATCATTTAATTATAACAAAAATAAACTTATAGCTTTTAAATAATAAATTTTATATGATAAATTTGTAATTACTAAATGAAAAAACCTGCAAGAACTAAACGATAAATCTATAAATGATAAACATATAAGTACTAAGTGATAAATCTGTAAATTATGGACGATGAACTTGCAAGTTATAAAATGATAAACATATATGTTTCTAATAAATTTATCAATTTCAACTTACAACTCAATTTTCTTTTTTTATGACTCATTTTTAGTTAAAATATTTTTATTTTCAACTATTTTCATCTATAAATATATCAAAAATTAATAATTTTTTTATCATAAACAATAATAACAATAACTAAAATATTTAAAAATATTAAAAATAAAATCAAATATGTAAATTAAAAAATTATATATCTCTAAAACAGTTCTACAATAAAAATAATAATTTTTGTCTTTTATCTCTTTAAAAAAAGATAATGATAATTATAAAAAAAATAATAATATGGTAACTGAATAATAAAAATATGATATATTTAATTCGGAATACTTGCCAAACATTTAGCTAAAAAAGCTATTTTGAAATCGAAAGCACTATACGCAGGTAACACGGTCAACCATATGATTTGGGCATAGCTCAGTTACACACATTTCATTCCATTAACATTTTTCTCTCTCCCCGGCGTGAACTGAAGAAGAGAGAGATTTCTCGCTTCTTATCAAAGCTTCATCGAATTGCTTACTGGTAATGTTACTATTCTGCATAGGTATTTTTACTTCCCTTCCAATTCTTTAATAGCTAATTGATTGTCATTATTAAACAATTTTCCGCATTGTTTGGTTGCTGAGATAGTAGGGGAAAATAAATGTCATTTACTGCTTTAGAAAAATCATTGAAGCGTAGATTAAGCAATTCTAATATCAATTTTTCCGTTTCAGAAAAACCTGGGGAAATCTACATTGTAATGAGCTGCTTATCGCGTATGTCTTCGTACACTGCGGCTATATTTGGAAGGGCAAGTCAGTTTGCTTCGCGGTGTGCTTCGTATCAATGTTCTGCTTCCCTGTGGAAAGATGCTTTGAGCCTGCTGATCTTAAAACAGTGAATTTGGAATTTGTGTTACCTAGACTTCGTGTTCAGTGCTTCTCGTCCGGAAAAGCTACTTTAAAAGCTCCGCGTAAGAGGAAATCCGACCCTGAGCCAGGGGTTATGGAGCAAGAGAAGAATGATTCCTTTGTTGTGCGCAAAGGCGATGTTGTTGGTGTTTATAGAAGCTTCGCCGATTTTCAGACACTCAGACTCAAGTTGGAACTTCGGTAATTCTTTAATCTCACCTAATGGTTTAATTTTTGTCTTTTTTATCTTATATTCCTTATTGTTGGTTCTTTTCTTTTTTTTTTTTTTGTGGTGTATCTACTTTCGTTTCGTTATTGGGTATAGCAGCACTGACTTGATTAACCACACGTAACAATGAACAAGTTGCTTTTTCTTTCTTTAAATTCCTTGCTTTGCTGTACTAATTCACAATATGAATGCTCGCTGAGCTGAAATTTTACGTTTGAAGTGTAGCATGATCTCTGGCCACTATTTACGTAACTCATTCCCATTTTATACTGTATGATATTAAATTTTCGTGCGTTGTTATTATCGATGATGCGTCATTTTGTTGTCAGTATAGCTTTTTAAGATCTTCTATACAAAACATATTACCTCACTCATAGGTCTTAATGCTTCACCAGACACATATTTTTTC
The DNA here is from genome assembly GCA_023653625.1 of Triadica sebifera. Classification (NCBI taxonomy): domain Eukaryota; kingdom Viridiplantae; phylum Streptophyta; class Magnoliopsida; order Malpighiales; family Euphorbiaceae; genus Triadica; species Triadica sebifera. The sequence goes on from CM042895.1 coordinate 8,632,356, forward strand.
TCTTTCAACGCCAAAGCATGGTTATAGGCAGAAACGAAATACGATTTACTCATTGCTGCTGAATTTCTTTTCATCTCTCTCTCTCTCTCTCTCTCTCTCTCTCTCTCTTTTGGTGAAACATATCAAAATTAATAATTCATTTGCTATTTTCAGTTTCAATCTTCAAACAGCATGCATTTTATTATACCTTTAATATCTTTCTGTTGGTCATAACTTTAAAATGAAGCATTTTCTCTAGCTATTTTTTCTAGTTTCAAGTTGCTTACATTACAGCGTAATGCCTGTTCTAAACAATTAACTGTGTTTTCATTGTTGGTTGCTACTCTCCTGTGTTTTGGTTTAAAGGCCAAGCTACTGATCAACAAGACATGTTAACTCAGTGTGTTATGTCAAATAAAAATGTTACTTTAGCTGGAATGAAAGATGTTTCAAAATTTATTTTGCTAGATTTGTGACCCTCCTGTCAGTGTTTACAAAGGGTACTCTTTCCCTAAGTATACTGAGGAGTATCTCATGTCACGTGGACTCCAAAATGCTTTGTACACTATCAGAACTGCAGATTTGAAAGAAGACATTTTGGGCAAACTTGTCCCTTGCCCTTTTCAGGTTAGTTAAGACATTATCCCATATGCAAACATGATTGATGAATCTTTTGTTGCTGTGAGACACAATATTATATTGAGAAACCATCATCTGCACCCATTTGATGTGAACTTAACATGAATGGCTCTACTATGGTAGTTGAGGAGCATTCCTTTGGACATATATATCTGAATTTCATTCCATAGAGCTTGTCAAATTAATGAACAATTCACAAGACATAAAACTACCTTAATACTATTGGATTAGTGTGTGAAAAAAATAATTTTTTATGGTAGCCAAATGATATTACTTATTCGCCAAAATCTTTCATGATGTTTTTTCAATCCATAATGTTTGAAAAGTTTCAGATTAATAACCTGTATAATTGAAACTTTAAATTATTATGTTGCAGGAACACACTCTTTCAAGAGGGGAAACAGGTGCACTGGATCCTACCAAAAAGAGATCGCATGAATTGCTGGGATCAGAGGCCATGGTGAGTTTAGACTCTCTTCTTTCTTTGGACCATGGAAAAATTCTTTCTGAGAAAAGAATTGACAGTGAATCTGTGGAATATAGAATCACCTTATGTTATCCTTTTCCACAAGAAACAACTTTGGCCATCTTTTTTTCTTCGTTGTATTACCATATGTTTACTGGTCGCTTGGTGTCTAATTTCATATGTGACTGAATATATGCCAATGCACAAAATATTGCATCAGTGTCATTCTTTTTTCCTGTGAAAATTGGGTTGGGTTGGTAAAATATCTGAGCTTTTTAACATTTTGAGTTAAACACATACATTTGCATACAAAGAGACAACCCATATATCTCTTCATTCTTGAACATGATTAATGTGGGGATGATAAATTAAAATTTGATATTGGTGTCCCTGCTCCAGCTTAGATTAATTTAGATTAATGAGTGAAATCATTTGGAATATGAGCAAATTGCCTTCTCTTTTCTGGCTTGGACTGTGAACCTTAAAAGAAAAATAACTTTCCACTAAAATCTTACTACTCAAAGGTTCATATTTGATGGTCATCATTCATGATAGAAAGTCCTAAATGCATATTATTGTTTCATTTGTCGAAAACTTATGTGGAAAAATATGGAACAGGGTCAGGGTTTATGGAAAGTCAAACATGAAATGAAAGCATGACTAACCTGTATGCGTGGGCTAAATTGCTAAAGGACAAATTTGTTTCATTCCAAATCAGCCATGTTTTAAGGGTATGTAAAGTTCTATCCTGTACTTTCATGATCCATGTCTTATATCTCGTGGCACATGCTTTTCCTAATCTCATAATTTACTGTGGCATCCTATTATCTGTATAGGACAGATATAAATGTCATCCTTTCGGAACAACCAACATTAATTACATTCTGATTTTTTCCCATGATCTAGTGGGCTTACTTTAAGTGTCCATGAACATTTCAATCTATCATCATCAGCAGCTTCTGTATAAAAGATTGAAGAGGCTTTTGCACATGTTAATGTCAACTCAATTCTACTGTGAGCCAGCTGCAAAATCATGAGCGCAATTATTATGCTTGTTTGAGCACAATTTAGTTTGGCATTTTGAATCTTTTTCTGAGTCTCTTTTGGTTTTGATGGATAAAACGATGGTGTGGTTGTATAAACCTATAGTTCTTACCTAAACTGCTAATTTATAATCATAGATTGCAATCTGTAATCCAAGAGCCGGTAAAGCTTGATTAAGCTAGTTTCTCATTTCTAGGGTTGCAACTTCATTTTATGTAGTTAACCTGACCCCCATTCTGTTTGTTGTCTTTGTGTGGTGTATGTGCACTTTGAACAGCCTTGAATCTATTGGCTTACATTCAGATACATTATCAAAGTGACATCTGACATCTGTTTTCAGTATCTTGCTCCCTTGGTGTTACCATTCTTTCACAGGGATATAAAAGTAGGAGGATAAGCTCTTCTCCAAGAGTTTAGAGACCTGAACAGACGGCAATAATTAGAAGTTGAATGGGAACGAGAGTGGGTATAATTGACAGCTGCAGCTTATTTCATTTTGTAGGTTCTTTGTATTATCCGGACCCAATCTTTTTTGTGTTTCAGGAATTCAACTCGATGACGCTCAAGCAAACTTGGCCATCGAGCTTGCTGGTGAGATTTGCCCATTTCATTTTTATTTTAAATGCTGTCCAATATCGAATCATTGAGTAACCATGGGTTGTCTTCCTGGTGCAGATGGTGAAGTTCAAGAAGAATGTGTGTAGTACTTCACGATGATAGATGGTGTTTTTTTCACTTGAACTTTTGTTTTTGGTGCAAATTATTTCTTTTGAAGTTAAAGAAGGTGGTATTCGCAAGATTGCAGCTCATCTCTACTCCTATTCTGTCTACATGTGCTCCTGGCTCACGCTGGAGATGTGTCAACTTCAACACGCTTCAAAGTTCAAAGCAAGCTCGAAGACGTCGAACTCCTCAGCATTATACCTATGTCCTTGCGTATTCATTAGTATAACAACTAATAAACCTCCAACAACTCTTTATTCTTTCCTAATTGTGTTGGTGCTGGGCATTGGTAATGTAATCCGTGAATGCAACAGGAAAACACAAACTCTTCATTTATGCAAATTACATTGGTTTTCACATGATTACACTTAATACTTATCATCCAGAAACTATAATTAAAAAGCTTCCAATACAATCAAATTGAATTCCTCAAAACCTACATGTCTTAGCTTAAGCAAACATTAGAGAGACGAGAGTTGATTAATCACACATAGGACGAGTAATAATATCTACGCAATTCATCATTTTGGATGGGTCCAGTAACCGACGTGGACTTGGCTGCCAAGAAAGGTATTTGTTGTTTTCCTTCGCTTTTGGAACTATTCCCGAGTCGAGAGTCAGAAAAATGGCTTGAAAACTCCATTTTTGATCTACTAATGTATATCAAAATGATGCTGACAAAGCTTCGAACTTTGACTGACTTCTTCTTCCTTTTCTTCTTACGCTTGGTTCTTGAAGGATCGTTTATTTTCTTCATCCCCATCTCCATTAACAACCGACGCCGTTTCAGATGGTGCGGCTGAAGTTGCCGACATTGCTGGAGAAGATCTGCTTTACCCAGATGCTTCTGTTTCCTCTACCGGGAAGCCAACTACAGTATCTACTCTTCTTCAGCCACGCGTCGTAATTTACGATGGCGTCTCCCATCTCTGCCACCGCGGTAATTGCTCTCTGACTCTTTCCTCGTTTTCGAGGTTTCATTATCTGGGTTTCTTTAATAACCTGCCAATAGGTTAATATTATAGTTGAAAGATGAATATGCGGTTGATTGCTGAGTTCATTCGTGATATATGATGGAGCCTATTGGTAACCACTTTGCCAATTTTTGTTGTAAAAACGCAGCTTTTTCTTTATTTCTGGAAGTTCAAAATTTTGTTATGTTTTCGTGAATTCGATAAATAAAGGAACTAATACAGAAAAGCTGTGCATTATTATGTTGTGCAACCTAATTAGGGCTTAAGGCTTTATTCCTTGATGCTTGCAATACACAGGCTAGCACCATAAATTTTGTATACAAGAGACTTAGTTCTTAATCGGATTTCTCTTTTTCAAGCTTCCCCATTTCTCTCGTGGGTTCTATTTAGCTTATCAATCTCCATTTTCTTCTACTATAATCATTGTTGTGCCTTTATCGCTATTACTTTGTTGTTATCTGATTGTCAAAGTGCAATTCTGGCTTGCTATGTAGTGATCCTAAACTACTCTTTTCATGTCCTTGCGCTTTTTATTTTACAGGTGTGAAGTGGGTGATTGAAGCAGATAAATATAGGAAGATCAAGTTCTGTTGTGTCCAATCCAAAGCTGCTGAGCCATACTTGAGATTGTGCGGTCTTGATCGAGAGGATGTTCTCCGTCGCTTTCTGTTCATTGAAGGCCCAGGTTTTTACCACCAAGCATCCACCGGTCAGTTCGTTGACATTTTAATATTCAAAACTTGTGCTATTTTTTGAGGCTGATATTTTCTATTCATTCTCTTGGTGGGAACAAATATAATACATAATGCTTCTGTTTTTTTATTTTCTTTTCTTTATCGTTTTTAATCATATCTCTTTCAACTATTTTTCTGGATCATATTTATGAGCGTGTGGAAATTGATGTTCAGTGATTACCTTGGAACAATGAGCAATAGCAGTACCACTTATAATGAGGCTGTGCCTGTAAGATAGTCTCATAAATGATATGATGTCAATGTTTGATATTCTGATACAACCATAAGATAGTGTTCTGAACATTTTCTGTTATACAAAAGAACCTCTCCTGTCAAGAAATCTAGAGGATTTTCTGTTTGAGTTTGGAATTTCATGTGTATAGTATTCATAGACCATTTAAAACAAATCCCTATTTGATAGTTGAAGCCATTGCCTAAATTGCTCTGTTGACCTATTTACCTTTGGAATGTTGCCTGCAGTCTGTGCTTCTGACTTGCCTATTTGATAGTTATTCATCATAAGAAATCTAGGGAAGACATCGGATACCCAAACTCTACATGCTTCTTGCTTAGAAGGTTCATACAACGTTTTTCATTTTTCCTCGGCAGGGATTATTGTCATTTGGAGCATCAGCATCCAAACAAAGGGTAGCTTTCTAAAAGACGGCAAAAGATAAAGACTGGGAATGAGCTGTATAGAGTTTTAATTTCCATGATGTTACCTTTGCTTGATATATACAACAATGGATGAATATTTCTTGGTTGAAGAGTATGGAACATTTTTATTGTCAAATCGTGCATGAGACTTGTTTTTGAAGGTTAAGATGATAAATGTGTGTTTTCATCTTTTGTTTTGTTTGCTTGAAGCATGTTAAATCTATCACATTATAGATTTTGAACTTCATAAAATAACTGCTTGAAAGTTCTGGTTGGATTTTATTAATTTGTGAATTCTTCTGGACATTTTAATCAGGATGAGCTTTCCAATTTTTTTTGGTCATCAACGTATTGACACACGAACACAATGAGTGCTGATTTTGTCGACTCTTGCAATTTCTTCTGTTTCAGTTCTCTTCCATTGTACCTTGGAGCACAGAATGTTCTTTCTCAACTAATTTTAATCTGTGGTCCTGCAGCTGCACTCAGAGTAATCTCATATTTGCCTCTGCCCTACTCCGCTTTAAGCACACTGTTGATAGTTCCAACTCCCCTCAGGGATGCTGTCTACGACTATGTTGCTAAAAGACGGTATGATTGGTTTGGAAAGGCAGACAGTTGCTTGGTTTTGAAAGACAAAGAGTTACTCGACAGATTCATAGACAGGGATGAAATGATAGATAGAAGTTGATCAAATTTGTAAATTTCAGTTTGGCTATATTTTTGCTTAACGATGTTATGTTGGCATACAGCAGAAGAAATTTTCATATGCAAGGCCAAGCCCAGCAATCTATCGTTAGATGTAAATGAAAATCATTATATGTACGTAAACACTTATCCACTAGAATTGTGCCGCTAACCAAATGAGGTGGAACCTTCAAAAAATTGTAAAATTATATCACTATTCAGTAAATTCAACCAGTTTGAATTCCCTAACCATGGAAGCTTATTTGGGGCAGATACCTCGACCAGCAAATGGTGACTACCAATACCTAAAGGCTAACATTACATCAAGGGAAGCACACGTTTTCTGGACTCCAATCCTGCATCGACCCATTGGCAACAAAAAAATTTTATTTGGTTCTGGGGCCGCCCCTTATAGGGACAACCCTCCAAAAATTGGCGTATGCCGCTGTTTGCGACGAGAACACGGTATTCTTTAGTAAAAGGCGAAAGAATAGTTCGCTTTGTGCTCACCGCGCGGCTGCGTGCCTTAATCTGGGGAGTTAACAGTCCTTATATAATAAATTTCATGTGCTGGATTGCGTTCTTTAGCGATGTGGGAGAGCTCACACATTTTTAATGGCCTTTCCTTTCTTGTCAACTAAAGCTTCAAAAGCCTTCTCATCTAGCCTGACTAAATAAACATTCGTGATGCATTGCTACTGTCTTTGCCCGACCTATGTACGATGATCTTACACTGTCATCCAAACATCTTAGATGATAAAATTACATTAAATTCGTAATATAATATGATCCTTGGTTTGGACCAATTGTGAGCTTTGGCACTGAAATGCTTTCATGTTCCAGTAAAACAAACATTCACTTAACTCGAATGATATAATGCCCATCTAGTTATCCAATCAAACTTAATTATATGCATCCCTTTTCTCAATGGAGCTTGATGTGAAATTACATTGATAACTAGAGTTATAACTTAACAGCCATTTTACATATTTAAAAACAAAAGGTTGGGTATGACATCCATGGAAACCTATCTGCTATATGAAAATAACACTGCCATTACATTCAAAAATGCTAAGACAAGCCAATTAGGTCATACACACTTAGTAGAGGGGGAAAAACAGAAGCAAATAATGATTTCAATGGGATGAAGACTGAGATGCAGATAAAAAGGGTACTAGCAGATCATTTTCATTGTCAAAATTGAACAGCTTAACCTAGCTAGCTGCTTCTAAATTCCAATCAAAGGCCTGCCACTTGTGATGACATAATATAGTCTCTTGATACAGTACAGAAATGATTATGACTCGTACAAAACATGATCAAGTACGTTTTCCTTTCCTCATCGTAACGAACCACTGATGATTTTTCACTTCCTTCATAGGCGCATAAGTAGAACCAAAACTGCTCCACGAGCTTTGTCAACTGACATTAGAACAATAGGACACAATCTCCTAATAAATTCTAGATTAGAAGTTATTCTGTCAATTACTGTCACCTCCAGTCCATTCTTTCCAATCCTTGTCCACATGATCTTGAGCCCATTTCACTGCCACTCTAGCAGCTTGCGGTCCTCCAGGCAAACCTCGCTCATTGATAGTATCAGCCATGTCAATGAAAGGTATGACCAAGAGAGTTCCAGGACCACCATACTCCGTGTGCAAGAAAGTAGTGAATATCTGTAGAGAAACATAAGAGACAACATCATATAGTGCCTGTATAGACCTTTATATTTTCACATGGACTGTATCCAGCAAAAACAACACAAAAATCTGCTAAAAAGAGCAGTTAATAGTTGCTTTTGACATTACTGACACGACGCCAGCAAGCACCCACTCATAGTTTTCCCATTGTTTCTGAACACAACAGATAGAACATGGTTTTCAGATACTCAAAATATATTGGGATCACCAGCTCACTTGTAGACATTTTATTTCTAACAAATCTTTTCCTACTAAGATCTTGATCATTTTACTGGTGGCAATTTCAAGATATATATGACACATACTTATATTAGGTCTGCTTGGAATCAATTTTGTTCCTTATTTTTTGTTGGAGTTTCGTGCTATGGAAAATTAAAACTAGAAAAACCACCTGTTATGGTTTTCTATTGCAAACAAAATAAGTTTATCAATTCAAAATAAATTATTAAACAATGGAAAATGAAACCAGCCAGATGGGTTTTTCTCCTCCGCATCCATTATTTTCATTCATGATTGTAAAAGTTATAACATAATAGTAAAAGTAACATTTACTTGCAGGATGTTCCTGATTTTTCAACGTTCCAGATGTACGACACAAAAGATAAGGAAAACCAGTATGTTAGGAAGGATTCTTGAGATAATTCTTATAGGAAAGCTAGGCATGTCAATAAAAGCCTGATATTTCAGGTTAATAGTGCCCAGGCAATGAAGTTGGCTAATTGGTCCTACTACACACCCATTCATTTTCATCAAAAACCATTGCTAATTGTAGACCGTTACCGAGAGTATAACTCACATTTGTGACATTGGAACTGTATTCATTTATGTTTTTCAAAAATTACCATATCATTTCACAAAGCATAAAGTGTCATCTATATTTACAAACAAGATAACAAAATTCACCCAGCATGGTATTGTATACTAAACAACCAGAAATAGGCTTTAATCAGGCTGCATGATCATAAAAAACCAACATGAATTACTATTCACAAATGAAATCTATGAACAGAAAAAAGAACAAATTTTGACAAGATAAGAAGCCCACAGAAAGCGCAAGTAACAACCTCAGTACAGATTCCGACAACCGCTTCAATTGAATCTCCACAAACGTCTTTTTTCAAGAGCTTCTTGTGAAGATGGGTCTTAAATTTCTCTGTCTCCTGAACAAAGGAGAACAAATGAGTTTCTACCCAGAGCCAATTGAGTGACAATGCAAACCAAGTGCAAAAGAAAAAAAAAAAAAACTTGCCGCATCAGCAAATTCGGGAATTGGGTCAGGAAATTTGTACTCTGCTGCTCTGCAAATGTGATTAGCTGCCTTCTTCTTGCAGATTGCTGGGTATAAGTAAGATTTAGTTCGTCTGTTACTAGTAAAGTCAGCTGGCGCGGAAAAACCTATGATAGCAGGAGGAGAAGAAGTGCGTAGAAAAAAATGAAGAGGAGGAGAAGTCGAAGAAGAGAAAAGAGAGCGTGAATCAAATGCTACAGAAATAAGAGCTTTGCTCCATGAAGCCATGTCTCTGTTCGTCTATATTCCCTTATCTATTTCCTTCCGTAGCCTGGAGGGGCTCGAATGCTTGATATTTTTCCTTTTTGAAACTTCCTTTTGAGGTAATTAATGAGTGATAATCTTACAAATTTTTATATACTAGGATTATACTTTAGGATAAATTAAATTCCACGTTTGTACGTAATTACTAATAAACGAATTTCAAAAAATTACAACGACATTCTTTTTCGATTTCAACAGTTTTTCGTTTTTCTTTTTTTTCCTTTCTTTTGAGCAAATTCAATTACAATTGTTAAGTACTGATCTTCCACAAGTATAATGTTCTTCTAATACCGAGGCTAACAATGTTGCAGTATTCTTTTTTCGGAGTTTCGCTAATAGTATATTCTTTTTTCCTAATTAAAAGAAAAATTCTTTTTAAGAACACTGATCCTTCATCAATTGAAGAATTTGGATTTCATTTTTCATTTTGATCTTTGGTTTTTCCATATGACGTTCATTTGCTCTTCAGTCGTTCAATATGGTTAGAGGATTTCAAGCCGTCAGGGCCAGCAGATAGGCGGATGTATCAATGAAAAATCTTCTTAGTCCTTTTGCGAGTTCCAATTGGATTGCATACTACTTTGGCATCTGAGTGCTTAAATGAGAAGGCTGTATGATACAGAACAATGGAGAAAATCCATTTTGCAATGTGATTTACATTTATCTCTTAATATACATTCACAAAAATCTGGTAACATCCTATGGGGATACAGAAATCATTTATGTACACCCGACTATATGATAGGATGCACAATAATTTGAAGAAAAAAAGTTAGAAGCCAATCTTGGGATCTCTTTCAGTGACAAAACCAGCAAAATGAACCAGGTCTTTACTTCAACCATACAAAATGACTCTTTCACCTCATAACTATGCGAGGTAAGGTAGAGTTGTTGGCTCCTAGATATGTCCTCTATGTACAGAATGCTCTTGCTCTCCCAACTATATACATCTCAGAGGTTCCTTTCATGATGTTCAAGCCAGGGGAATCCCAGGAATTCAAACACTTCTTTTTCAGTGTCTAACCTCAGGTTTATGGTCGCTCTTGCACCCTGTGACAGAATTAACATCTAAAACAATCTGATAACAGTTATGAAGCTTGTAGAAAATGGTGAGAGAGCCAAGTCATTACTCGTTTGCCACTTGCTTCAGTAGCTGGAAATAACCCAGTATCATCAAGCCGGAATCCTTTGGATTCTGCTAATAATCTCAACCTGCATTTGAATTATCAAATAATTGTCACAGCCCTACTAAAAGTTCAGATATATCATCAGGCAACATCAAATCAGAGCTTTAAGAACCACAGTTTTATCCTTGTAGAATCTTGAAGTGTAATATTTTCTCAATTGCACGTATGGACATTTGGAATTAGGGAAAACTGATAATGAAAATTTAGTTTAGAAAACAACCCCACTTCAAACTAACAGATATGATCTATAAATAAGAAAACCATGAGAATCTTGTATGTTCTCATAAAAGCCAAGAAATGCTCGGCTTATTGAAGTTCAAAAGTAAAACTTACCTTCTGTTTAACACATCATTTCCAGTCCGTGCTATTAAACCAAATGCATTTATGTCCCTCGGATATACCTAAAATATGGAATTTACACAAACAGACGAGCCAATGATTTGCTTAACTGCAATTCATTTGGACAATTGGAACCTACACCAGATAGAAGATAAAGTTAACAAAACAACTTGGAGAATCAAACCAGAAGAAGATATGATCATGGAAACAATAACAATACAAAAAACAAAACAAAACAAAACAAGAGAGAGTTTTTAGAAACATGCTTTGAAATATGATCAAAGCAACTATCAAATTTACCTTGAAATCTATACGGTGTTGCAGTTCTCGTCCAGGATATGTACAAAGACCAAAATATGTGTCAACGCCTGAATCAGTGCCCTGTTCGCATTAAAAGTAGAAACAGCTGAAGAGCTTAACAAGGTATGGAGAAATGAAGTTCAAATTCTTCCCAACTGGTCATTAAGATTCTGAAAACAGAAAGTAAATATGAATTGTGCCTTTCTCCGCTCAAAAAAGAACATATTAACAAGCATTAGTGTCTCATGCAATTATTTAGAATAAATATTCTTTACCAGGTTCTCTTGCAAACTTGATTACATGACCAGTGATATTTTGTGATGTCACCTAATGTGGAAGAGGTATAGTAGTACAACAAACTAATTTGATACTTCTCCATTTCAAATTCACAAAACTGCTTGCACAACAGATTGAAGGGCCTCAAGTCAAGAGTAACGAGATCACTACAACAGTCATTTAGCCAGCATGCCTCTATAACTGCATGTCAATAGACATATCTTAGTTCTAGAAAAGATTGCCCAAATGATTCGCACGATAATGGTCTTAAAAACTAATTTGTAAAATCCCTATTGTGCTCTTACTTAGGAACTCGATGATCCTTTCATTTAGCTCATAAGGGACTTCCATGTACTTCAGAAAACTACTGGCAAGTTTTAAAAAGTCCTACATGTTCCTAACTCCTACTTCTGTTGACCTTTAAGATTATAGATATTACTATTTCAACTCACATAAAGCAAACTACATGAAAAGTGAGTATATTTAACGATTCACAAGCAGTCTTATACTGAGGAAAAATAAGCAAAAAAAATTTTGTTGCCAGCATAGGTACTTCTCCCTACACTAATTACTGCTCAATATGCTATATAAGGAAAAAATTAAGCTAAAAAAATCATTGGCAGCCTAGGTCCTTCCCCCTGCACTAATTATCATTCAATATGCTACACAAGGAAATAAATAAGCAAACAATTATCATTGGCATCATAGTATAGCACCAGTTGCTAGCAGTTTTGAAAATTCAAAAAGTGATTTAATGAAAAATACACAACAGAATAGATACCTCCTCGCTGTGAACACTAAAAACAAGATTTCTCTTAAGAATTTCATATCCTTCAAATGCTTCACGTATCTTGAAAGAAAACGTTTATGACTGGGAGTACCAAGCAAAGTTCATAAGAATTACTATTAAGATGAAGCTTATCAATCCTCAGTTGAAAATAAAAGTTACAGCTGCAGAATAAAACCAATCCTCAATATCTAATGTGCTTACATAGGATTCAACATTATATTCAACAAGGGAGATTGCTGAGGACCTGAGAATGAGTTCTCTAGCTAAGCCTAAAGTTGTAAGACACAACTCATTGAGATTTGAGAATGATGATGAAAACTACATTAGTATTGATTGATGATCACAATCTATTGGTATTGATTGATGATCACAATAAAATCAATTTATCATCCTCACAATAATAGAATTGCTATGAAGCCTAAACTCATTAAAGTACCTAAAAATTCCACTTACCACTACAAGCATTTCTGAAATATTGAGAATGCAGAATAAATAACTGATGCACAGGCATGGAACATATGTTGAATCACTGACTTGATCAATGACAAATGTGCACAATTTGAGAAGAAATAATATGAAAGTGTGAGGGAGAAGAGGGATTTTTACCTTTTCCCATCAGGGTGTGTAATTACCACATCATGATCCCCACAAGATTTTCACGTCTATAAGATCCTCCACTTATAATAACCACCTTCAAGAAAGACACAAAAGCAAGGACCAATAACAATTACAAGAAAGTCAAAGCTGTGACCATATGAAGCTTAGATCTACTGAAAACATTATAAAAATCACTTCATCTCTTATGAACAAGTGGAGAGATATGGTTGTTAAGGATCTAACCTCATTCGCATCTAGAAAGATAGCAATGGATCTTCGAAAAAATTTATGAAAATCAAGTCCACCATTACCAGTCTAACACTTTGATTATTCAATATCAGAACTATTTGATGTCAACCAACGATTATTAATTCTTCTTTCCGATTTATTTCCCTCATGAGAAGGGAAATTATTTAGTAAATTACATGCATTTAGATTTCCAAAAACACTATTTACTTATGGTCTTGTGATGATTCAACTGACCTTCAAAATACAAGTATGCAACAACTTAATTAATACCATCCCAAAGGCATGCATAATTTAAAGAGAAAACAATGAAACTACATTTTCTGAAATTACTTGAAGGACATGGCATATGGTAGAGCCAACAATTTTGAACACGATATAACACAGACTTTATATGACACAATACGAATATGCCTAACCTGCTATGAAACTATTAGACACATTTAAAAATATATAAAATATTTAATAATTAAAGTATTTAATTATATATTAATATTTTTAATATATGTATAAGTTTAAATATGAATAAATTTTCAATATATTCTATTATAATTAATTACATTAAGATATGGGAATAAAAATTAACAAATTAGTGATATAATTTATATTAGTAATAATTGTATAGATAGGCCCGGCCACGATTCGGAACCAGTCAGTTCCAATTCAGAACCGCCGGTTTCGCAGTCGCAGAAAAAAGGACCAGACCGAACCGGAACCGGGGAGGAGAGGGCCGGTTCCGGTTCATGAACCGGCGGTCCGGCCAGTTCCTTTTTTTTAAATTATAATTAATAACATAATAAATAAATACAATTAAAATTATTAAACTTTAAAGTTTAAAAATTAAAATTAATTGTTGGATGAATTTGAAGCAAAAAATATATAATTTAACTTATTAATTTGTTTATAAATTGAGCAAAAAAATATTAAATTATAAATAAGTGAAAAAAATTAGGGAATAAATTAGTTAGAAATAATGAAAATTTTGAGTAAAAAAATATTAACTTATAAAATATTAATTTGTTTAAATCATAAATTTGTACAACTAATAAGTTATAAAAAATGAAAACTTTGAGAAAAAAATAACTTATTGAATATTAATTTGTGATTTTGTGTAATAAGTTAGATTGTTATAACAAAAAAAATAATTTATATAAGTTGGAATTTAGAAAGAATTATTTTTATTTGATAAATTAATAAATTATAAAAATTATAATTAGGCTAAAAACCTAATCAATTTAATCTTTTTATTTTAAAAAATAATTTAATTATAAAAGTTTGAATTAATTTTTTTTTTTATGGTTCGGAACCGTGAAGTGTCAATTCCAGTTCCTAGGAGAATGACCCGGACTGGACCATTCCCCTACCAGGTCACAGTCTGGGTTGGGCCCGGAACCGGCCTAGTTCGGATTGGACCGGGCCGGTTCTAAGGGCCCAACCGACTTGTGGCTAGCTCTACGTATAGATAATTAAATGCTTAAATTTTATTATACTAATAAAAAAAATTGTGTACATACACGTATGTTTATATATATTAATATACATGTTATATCATACTAAATTATTAATACATCATAAAAATTAACATATGCTTATGAAATATAAATTTTAATTGTTTGTTTTATATATGTGTATGTATATATATTTATAAACGTGTTAAACGATTACACAACGCGAAACGACTCATTTAAATCAGCACGAAGAGTGACACAACACGTTTACACGTGTAAGACATGAATTGCCAACTCCAGTATATGGCATGCAGATTAGGTATTAACAACGTGCAAAGTCAAGTCTGGAACAAAATGGTAAATCAATATGCAATACTATCTTCCTGAATATAGTTGCCTTACATAATGCATAAAGGTCCAGGCATCTGATTTAAGAAGGTTTTAGTACTATATTCTGCAACCCCAGAGATGAGAAAGCTGGAAGATGAACATTGTGCTCATTCAACAAAACTTAAACCCAAGAATCCAATTCCACACATCGAACATTCAAAAAAGAAATCAACAAACTCAAGCAGTATACTACCCACAACCCTGATTGAAGTTTAGAGTGACATTTTTTTCTGGTACAGCTTTTCCATACAATGGTAGTATGGTACCTCTTTTTTTGAGAAGTCAGTAAGTCCACAACACCCCGATCCCCCGCCCCTAACAAAGAATCCCTCATACTCTTGAAAATTAGCAAGACAATATGGATACTGACTGATTCAAACTTTTTTCCACTAGTAATTGAACCAAGACAATTTACCCTTTGACTGACCCTTTCATGTTCTATCAATTTCACTCAAAGACCAGTTCAGCAAACAGGTTATAGGGTCTCACCCCAGACAATATTTCTTCCCCAACTTTCTGCAGGAGTTGTTCCATTTCTCGAACCTGCACATAATAACTAATATAAAAATTTTCAAGTCAAGGCAACCCAAAATGAGTTGGACTCCCCCTCCAAAAAAAAAAAAGAAAAATAGAGCAGTAATAAATGATCACACCTCATCTCGTGGAATCCTTGTCTTGATATCATCAAAATATTTCAATCCTATCTTCTGCGCATGTGTCAATGAGTCCTCATTCTTAAGGTCATCTATCGTACAGTGTCCTTTGTCAAACAGTTTAAGGGCAGTGGCTGGACCAATATCCCAAACTTTCCCAAATAGACTAATTGTTCGTACCTGTAAATCATTAAGAGCCGTAGGAATTAATAAGAGAAACTAAACGATATTCTATTTCTGCAACATATCTTTATCAACAATGTAAGAAATACTAACTAAACTCAACAAGTAAATTCCAAATGTTTTTACAGCCACATCTAACTTGTGAAGTCGTCTTCTCAATTCAACACTACCAAAATACAGCAGGAGAAATATTGGAACATAAGAAGTGGAGGAAATTATTGACATAAGAAGGTGGAGGAAATTATTGCCATAAGAAGCATAAAATCTTCATTCAGTTAGCAAAGCAAAAGATTCACCCAACAAACAGATCATAAGTCAAAATTCAATACATGTGTCCGTACATGCAAATTTATGCAAGTGTCTGTTTGAGAGAGAGCAACAGAGAGAGAGTAATGATTATAATAATATACAGTCTTGATTTGGGAGACAAGCAAAGAATGCACCCAAAGAAGACATACTTCTATGCAATACTGTGTATGTGCATGTTTATGTAGGTTCTCTAAATTCTCTGAGCATTTGTGCACACACATGCATGCATAAGTGAAAATCTATTTGTAATGCAAAATCTGAAAGCATCTGTGCCGGAGTAGACACCAATGAAATCTATATATGTGGAAATATACTCTTGCGAAATATTCAAAAATACCTTCTCATCTGCTTCAAAATGCTCCAACTTGGACAGCTTACCAGTAGTTACTATCTCCTGTATCTGCAAGCACATTCCAATGCCAGCTGTAATTTTTCCAAGAAATAACAGAAGAGCAAGAAATCTGCTAACGGAAATGCATTTTTCTGTAGTACAGGTACAAAATTTAGATAGCATTCATTAATTAAAAAAGTCTACAGATAACATTTCAAGTTCATGGAATAAAAATAAATTATTGTGTTAAAACAAGAATATTTTTTCACGAGAATCATAACAAATGTACTTCCCTCTGAAATTTTTAAACTAAGACCATACAGCTAGGAAAAAGATAAAGTCATTCTATTATATGTACTTAAAATCGAGACAGGAAAGAAGCAAATAAACCAGAGAGCTAATGAAATGTAATCAAACAAGTAAATAGTTGATCAATGCAGCAACTCAATCTTAGAGATGCAACTCACATGATCCTGCAGTGACTTCCCAATCCCAGGCAGATCTTTGACCCGGTCTGCACTTTCAATTTTGAAAGGCAACTTCTCAATAACTGGAATAGCCTTGTAATAGCTAAATGACCTTCTATCATAACCCAGTGCTTTGCAATGCATGTAAATATAGCACATGAGACCAGTGAAAAAGTAACACTAACCCCAAAAAAAAAAAAAAGAGCACAACAAGAGGTAAAAAAACCAGTCTTACCCCTATATATGTTGATTAGTTTTCGAAATATTTCATTGATGTTCTTGTTGAGATGAAGTGGACAGTATGCCAAGGATCACTACAACACATGGACCTGATAAGTAAATAATAAAACCCTTTTCGCAGTGGGGGGTGGGAAACCTCTAGGATATCGTTCATAATAACTTATGAGTTTTAATTTTATAAATCATTCCACTTACCTCTTACAACTAAAATTGCCAATTTTGATCAATTTAGAATATGAAATAACATGTATGCAAGTGCGCACTCAAACACATAGAAAAACAACTAGAAAAGCATTGAATTTTCACATAGATACCAAATCTTGGTCAGTATATCTTATATCCCTGCTTGGACTGGGATTCTTTGGACTAACACTTGCAGGGCTTGAAGTCAGAGACGAGGTGTCAGAACTTCTCGGACTATCAAATTCTTTGTTTTCAGCACTCTCTTTTGCATCCTCATTTGGTATGTGCTTGAAAACTTTTGAAATCCTCAAAAGACCTGACCTTTTTCTGAAGCGATGGCTCATAGCTACTAGAAGTGTTTCCATCAATTGACTCCCTGACAAAAGAATTGTCCTGATCACTTTTTCCCTCCAAATCAAAATGCAAAAAGTATGGATCCTCAGATGCCTTTTCTCCTTGCCTCAAACTATCATCCAGCGATTGGTAAATTAGGAGTCTCTAACAACAAGTGGTATATAAAAATCATCAGCACTTCAAACAACTTGAACACGAAAATGGAAACCTAAGATTCTAACAATAAGCCACCCCTAAATCCTAATCACAGGGCATATTTCCGATACACACTTGATAAGTAAAAAAAGAGATTTGATAGAGAGATTTGGTATCGGTTCATAGGCTCATAGCAACTCCAGTGAAATTGTTCGACTACGAAATTCAATGAAAAATAGAAGTTGAAATTAACTCACTCCTTTAAACCGTTTTAAATGCTCTCAATGTACTTGCTGGAGAAGCACATCAGAATTCGTGGCAAGAACATGGGTTACCTTCTTCGACAAGCGAGTCTCAACAGTAGCACCCATTTGAACTAGCTTCTGCTTCCAAATCTTTTTAAATCATCCAAAAACAAAGTGGAAATCAATTTAAATAATAAAAGCTAATGACAACTTCTTATTGCGGAAAAACGATGAGAAACCTGTAAACTGCTCGTAAAATCTTTTACTAGAAATTGTAGGGCTTTACCCCGCAGGGAACCCTTCCAGAAATTCTCAATGGCCTGGGCCAAACCCAGGCCAATGAGGGGGTTTGGAAATAGTTTTCAACCAGCAATAGACGCGCCTCGGTTAGAACCTCACTAGCTGCGTCATTGCCCCAAGCGCAAAGATAGCTAAGTCATTTATGTTACTTCGATTTTATAGTAACCTTCTCCTCAGATGCTTGTTTATTTTTGCGATGTGGGATCCAACTGCGTTGGGTTTCATCCCCCTCACTTGTTTTGCTTATGAAGAATTACTCTCCTCACAAAATAAATTAGATAATTAAGGAGTGCTTGGAAGTGAGTTGCAGTTTTTTAGTGTAAACAAAATGTAACTTCTTGTGCTTCTGGTTCTCCATGTTAATGATGCCATCGTCTCGGGGCCAGGATAGAATTATAATTGTGTGTTATCCTCAGTCTTTGCCGCTTGCCAGTCTCAAGGACTTATGTTTTTGTCCACGTACAGTTTAATTTAGCTCGTAGAATATATAAGAGTGCAGCCGATTGCTTGGCTAAGATTACTGTATCTGTAAATTGGTTTACAAAACCTCCGCGTATACTTTTTGATGTTCTTTTGGAGGTGTTCGGCCTAATTAATATTGTATGAATTATCCTCAAATTTCAGAAGCACAAAAAGATTTCAAGCTCCTTTCCTATTTCGTTTTTATCTGAAAGCGTCTCCATATTTCATACTCGTTTATTGCACTCCGCATCTTTTTTAGGCTAATATTCGACAGACACCCAGTAGCGCCAGTATTATTCTTACGAAACAATTTAAGTTATTATTTGTAGGGCGCGCCAAGCCACTGCTGTAGTGCAACGCAGTGGCGACGCTTGTGGTTCTCAGCAGCAAGCTACTGGTACTGAACCTCCCCTTCAATAAATTATTTTAATATCGTGTGAGCAAATGGCCCACGTATCAGATATTAAACTGATAAGAACAGATACTACACTTGATCTTAGCCAAAAGGCCGAGAAAGGTATGCTTAACATAGAAGTTCTAACTTCGTTTTATAAGAAGACAAAGTCCATCTGTTTGCCATCCACCGATGTGGGATGTGCTTCCGCGCTGTGGCTCCTAATTTGTAACCCTTCTTGCTGGTTTGATTAACAAAACAAACATCCCATTCCAATGTGATCATTGTACTCGATTCACCTGTCATTTGTGAACATAATTTATAATTAATGGCACACTAACAATAATTTTCCTCATATACCCAATCGGGGCTTGATACACACATTTAGATTTGAATTCAAATTAGCTGGAGTAATTTAAGTTCTAATAAACCATTCAATTTGGAAGTGGAATGACTGAAGTATAAGTTTGTTCATTGTATAAAACAAAACAAAAATTTTAGTTCTGGCTTTGGAAATAAGCTTAAAATAAAATTGTTCACTTTTGTAAGACAAAAATCAAGGACTAATTTTTTTCCCTAACGAAATGTTAAATCATCAATTGAATCTATAAATCTTCATAAAAAAAATCAATTGAAACTACAAGTGAATACATTTGTGAGATGGACTATTCCTTAGTAGTATCGCGGTTGATTTTAAATTTCCATTTTTTAGTGTGATAAATATAGGGTTCAAACGTTGATATTTGATAATTCCAATATAACCAAAAAAAAGAATTTTATAAGAAAAAAAATGTTGAAGTTAAACAGGTTTATTTTTTTAGAAATTGTCTAAGGTTCGTTTGGCGTTTAGCTTGAAAAAAACGATTTTTGAGAAAATAAATATATTTTAAATTTTTTTGAGTTTTGAAAACTACTTTTAAAGAGAAACAGGTAAATAGATATTTTTTCTAGAAATAAGTTTGTGAAAAACAGTTTATAAAAAATTAAAAAATCAGTCAATTAAATCAAAAAAAATTTAAATCTATTTTTTAAATACCCAACAACAATCTCAATCACCCCTTTATATGATAAAATTCATTTATGTGTAATATATATAATGAATAATCTGTAGCATAATCTTCTTTTATTAAAAAAAAAGATAATGAATGATTTAATTTAGACAAAAAAAACCATAAATTTGGTTACTGAAATTTAAATGTTTTATTTTGTCTCTTAATTTTTATTTTGCTCAAATAAATTTTTTCATTTTATTTCAGTTAACATTGGATTCCTAATTAACATATTTAATGTTGATAAATCAGTCAATTAGGAATATAATGTTAGCAAAAAAAGAATTGGGATATTTAATAGAAAAAAATGAAAGTTGAGGGATTAAATAAAAAAATAAAATTTAAGAATCAAAATTAGTTGAGGGATTAAATAAAAAAATAAAATTTAAGAATCAAAATTATCTCTTCAGATATAAGAGTTCCAAAAATATGAGGTATGAATTAATCTACAAATTTTTAAAACTTTTAGTAACCAACTACAAAGCCAAGCTTAAAAAAAAATTATAAAACTTACAAAGTAAAACCTTTAAAATCTTACAAATGAATCTTGAAAACTATAATACAGGATGACTACTTGTTATATTGGAATTATCAAATATCATTTTTTTATAAAATCAATATTTTATTTTTTTGCTAGAAAAGAAACAAAAAAAAATTAAAAAATGGTGATTCGAATTTATCCGCAAGGCTACTTATTCAATAACAGATAAAATTCATTTGTTTAGTACACATAATATAAATAATTTGTATTAAAATTTTCTTTTATTAAAAAAATAATTATTGATTAAATTTAGAAAAAAAATATAATTTTGGTTAATCAATTTCCATTTTGCTCTATTAAATTTTTAAACTTTATCATAGTTAACATTAGATCCCCTGTTGATAGATTTAATGACATTATTTGTCAACTTGGGGATCTAATGTTAGCAAAAATAAAAATTAAGAGATCTAATAGAACGAAATAAAATTTGAGGAATTAAATAAAAAATAAAAATTTAAGAATCAAAAGATTAATGATTAAAATTAAGTAATTAAGGATTAAAAAAACATAACACTAAAAATTTCATCTTCTTACCGATCGAACTTTACTTTTAGAGTAGTGATTCATCATCTTTTGTCATGTTCTTCAGCTATATTTGGTAAAAACTAGTTGAAAATCTAATTGCAAACTAATAATATAGTTGTAGATGATAATTCAGTAGCTAAAAATATAGTAGTTGATAAATTTAGTTTATTTAATTAAAAGTGTTTAGTAAAACTAGCAGAAAAATATACAATATATAAAAGAACACACTTATATTAATTATAAACTCTAAGTAAAATCTATTTAAATACACAATATACATAAATTATATAATATATATACATATAAGTAATATAAAAAATTATATTAAATATCTCCTTAATATAATAAATATGTTCACATTTATTACCTAACATTCAATTATCATATATACATACATATTAAATAATTTAATAATTATATTATGTATAATTATCTATGAATTTTAGGTTAAAGGATATAACCTATTATTTGATAAAAAAAAAGTATAATAGGAAATAAAAATCATAATTTAATAGTTTATAAATTAAATGTTAGTTCTACTATATTTTTTAAATGATATTATAATCTTTTTTTGAAATAATATATTTTACTAAATAAATATTATTGGTCAAATTAGATTAACTTTTTATTTTGTTATAATCTAGTTTTGTGTTGTCGTATTGTATTCATCGAAAAATACTAAAATCATTCGTTGCAGTTCCAGGTTAGACAACTTTCATCATCATCCTCCCCAATCTTGCCTCAAGCTTCCCCGTCTCCTAACTATCTCATTCCACTTTGGCTATCACCTCACAACCCAAAGTTCAATAACACATTAATCACCACTACCGTCAAATCCTATCGAGCCACTCATGGCCTAACTATATATAGGAGGTTTCATTAAAAAGGGATAATGCGAGAGTATTTGTCACATCTGCGATTTAAACACTGACCGTAAATGCGAGAGTATTCGGTAATTTGTACTCAAATATAAAGACATACCGATCATAGTTTAAATATGAATAAATAAATGTGAGAAAAACTATTTTCGTATGATAATAAAAAAAATATATAATATGAAAGTTTAATTCAATTGATTAATTATTATGATTTCGTGCCTAACACGCAAATCGATACAATATATCAAATTTGAAAAAAAATATTAAGTATATCAAAATGTAAAAAAATATTATTTTAAGATAATAGGTGGAGTTATAAGATGAGATTTAAGATTTATGACCTGAAAGATGAAAATATGGTATATGGTGCAAGTTTATAGTCTAATTTTTTGATTGAGAGTTAGGGAGATGCATTCACGATCCGAGGATATTTATGTAATCGTAATTTAATTCTAAGATTTTTAAAACTGATAATTTATAAATCGGACTACAAATGAATTTTTACAGGCATAATTTAGAAAAAATGACTTAATCGCAAAAATATAATTTTCATACCGATAATTGTTTTGAAAAATCGAGAAAGACCATTTTAAAGAAAAAATAATTTTGAGAATATTGAAATATTCAATCTGAGTAGATAAGATCATATAGAATATGAAATTTAAAAAAATATATTTATTCAATTAAATTGAAAAATTGAAAAATTTGGTAGAAAAAGTCTAAAGTCAAAGTTCCATTTGAATTAAATTGGATAAAAATCAAAATATTTTTTTAATTAATTTTAATTGACCAATTGGAGTAAGAATTAAGCTTAATTAAGATTAATTAAGCATTATTCAAGTTTATAAAGTCAAAAATGGACAAAAAAATCAATAATTTCATAATATAAAAAAAATATTCTTCTTCTTCTTCCCTTGCATGACCACCATAGTAATTTACCTTTATTTTTTTAATTTTTTTCTCACAAATTACCATCATCAATGTATAAATAAATATAAGGAATTATGTGGAAGTGAAGAAACATATTTTTGGAGAAAAATAAACTATTGGCTAAAAATTCCAAGAAAATTTGAGATGAAATTTTTTTCATTTTTCTTTCAAATTTCCATGAATCTAAGTCGATTTGAATAATTTTTGTAAGTTGATTTTAAGTTTGATGATGATTTGGAGTTTAATTAGTATTAAAAAAATTAAGATTTTGTAGCAAAATTATGAAAAAATTAGAAAAAAATAGTAAATGAGTATAATGAGGTTTGAGGATGATGAAAAATTGATGAGAAAATTTTTTATGAATTTTTATGGAATTATTGGAAATTTTTTATAATTATGGAAAAAATTTTAAAAAAATTATTTTGAAGGGTTTATGCCTTAAAATGATGATAATTAAGTTATATGGAGTGTTTGGAAGTAGAAATTAATTATTAGAATGGAGAAAATTTTAATAGAAATTTTGGTGAATTTTTGGATTTTTGGCAGAATTATTGAAAAAAATTATTGGAAATTGTTGAATGCAAATTTGGTGAAATTGGTGATAAAAAATGGAAGATAATGGATCAAAGTAATTATAGAAATTTAGTTAGAATTTTTAGACCATTTATTAAATTAATAAGAATTTTCAGTTAAAAGTAAATTTTTGGAGAAAAAAATGGAAAATAGAGATATGAAGGAAAAATTAAATAAATTGAAGATAAATTATAAGAGAAAAGAAATATTTAACTATTAATTTGAGAATTTCGCGTTAGTAGTGTATAGCATGATATAAGACCGATCGAAAAATATTCGTAAATGTGAGAGTCAGAAAAATTAAATGGGCAGTTTAATTTTTATTTTAATTGGTAATTTTTATTGGCTCAATAATCAATTAGAAATTTAATGATTATTCAGGTGTAAATAGAGGAAATGAGCCGGCAGTTTCGGGTAAATTATTGTAAATGTTTGTGCTTTAATTTATAATATATCAATTGTGATTTAAATATATTTTATATACTATTTGACATGAAATAGAATCACATTTTAGAAAATAATTATATATATAACATTTATGAAAATAGTAAATGTTGGAAAGTTATTGAAAATATATTTTTATGATAAAAAATAAAATAAAATATTTTGGTAAAAAATGAGTATTTGTATGAAATAAACTTATTTTTCTCATGTATTGAGTTTTTATACTATTAAATAATTTTATGAGAAATTGATAATAATTATATTTATAAAAAATTTTGGTAAGATAAATATGTTAATATTTTATATACGTCGATAAACTCATATATTAATATTGACAATAAGTTAGGAAATTGTTGGCATGCCAATAGGGTAGAAACTATATGACATGTGATTATCTAAATCATGAAATATATTGTATGGTTCATGTGATTATCTTGAACTATACATTATTTAATTATCGATCATGTGGTTATCTTGGATCGATACTGATCATGTGATTATCTTGTATCATATCATATTAATTGGAGTTATGTAATTATCTTTAACACTAGTCATGTGATTATCTTGGTCCATGAAATTTTCATCGTTTGACGGTACTCCTTGTTTTCCCAAGAGTAAGTCTGTAGTCTATTAATATCTGGGTTGGATTTTATTTTAACGAATGATTAAAATATTATTGCATTTTTTATATACTTATGATATTAATATCAATGACTTGATTTCGGTAAATTTTGTTTAATAATTTATATATACTTTTATGTATAAGTAAATAATTTGTTAATAATTTTGATATATGATTTTTTTTTTTAGAATTTTGTTAATTTTAAAGTGTAAATTTTCATTCAAAATAATTTTTATTACAAGTTTTTGCACCGCTGAGTTTTATACTCAGCGGAAGAGTTTGTTTTTTCTCACGTAAATTTTAGTGAAACTAAAAGGAGACAGAGGTATAAATAATAGTCGACATTGGTATCAGTGGACTCTACCTATAGAGCCAAACAGCAGTGACAGTCATCCCGCTAGGGTAAATTTTGTTATATATGTATTTTATCTATTTCACCTAATGTATTTTAATATATATATATATATATATATATATATATATATATATTATTTGTATGACCATGTAAATTAATATCATGGTATGAGAATAATGAGACAACATAATTTTATCTTATTTTGTTATTTTATTAAGTTTTATTCATGTCAATATATAAATATATTTATATAAGTTTTAATAATGTATTATTTTAAATAAACATATATCGTAGTATTTCTTATCTAACCGTGTACGATAATGTATACGGGTAAGTAATGAGTATTACAGTATTTGTCACAGTCGATACGGGTGTTTCACGATTGGACGCGTCAGATTGATTGAAAATCGTGCGCGTGCTCGATCGGAATTGAGCCGATATGGCCGAAGTCTCAATTGGGACTGAAAATTAGTGAGAAATTTTATTTTAAATATATAACGCTAAAATTGTTACGAGAATCGATGAAAATGATGTATGACCGTAAAATACTCAATTTTTGCACTGTTAGCAAATCGCGAACGGAATATACCGTAATGTAAAAAATATTGAGGCGGACTTGCAGATACAATTTGATGTCAAAACTCAAATGTTTAGGACACCAAATTAAAAAGATCAAATTTAACATACGATATAGTAAAAATACTCGAAAAAATGTAATTTTTGGTCTGATACTCCGATTGTGAAACTGAAAATACCGAAAGGTAAACAAAATTAATTCATGAACAATAGTATATTTAATTATTGAAGATTAAATTATTTCGGGCTTAGATGTAAGGGATTTAGTAAATATGGAGAAAATATAATAATAATAATAATAATAATAATAATAATAATAATAAGATCCAGGATTATAATGGAATTTTGGAAAATATTAGGTTTAAAGGTGATTAATTAATAAAACTAAAGTTTAATTAAACTAAATATATATATGTTGTAACACCCTTTAATCTAACAGAATTTTTGTCAAATCAAAATATGTTTTCAGTTGATTTACTGATGCGTCTGCATAGGACTTACATGCACCCATATATGCTTTTTATACTAATTAAATATGTATAAATAAAACTTTCATATTTCATAAAAGTTATACAATGTCACCACTAATTTTTTTTAAAATACAAAACAAACTGTTTAGAAACAAAATGTGAATACTCAGATTACTGCTGCTTTGTTTTGATATGGGTCTCATTGGTTCTGCGGTGCTATCTACAACTGTTATCGTTTTGTACCATTATATCTACAATCTGCACGAGATAAAAATACTCTCACACTGAGTATAATATTCAGTGGTACAAGTTTTATAATGACAACTTCTTAATATCCATATTAACCCATTTAATATTACAATATACCTTTATTTTTTGAACATATATTTTTATCGTACACTTATATATATATATATATATATATATATATATATATATATATATACACACATCATTTAAACTATCGTAATATGTTATTTTATATCAATAAAGTAAATATGTTTCACATTATTTTCATATGATATGATTTTAAATAACCAAAATTGTTCAATATATATTTCTGGACATCATATTTATATTTATCACGATAATATATTAATATAATATTATAATACCAGATATTTCAAGTTTCTTACTTGTTGTGCTCATAAATTGACTACCTAGATTTATTGTTAGGGAGATACAATGGGTATCCGTATGAATAAGACGTCTATCTGTATGTAGATGTCAAACATTTGTATAACCGTATGTTTTGACTGAGTCGGATGTAACCGTATATTCCAGCCAAACATGATAATCTGTATGACTCTATTGACATGCCAACATGTTTACCCTATTATAGTCCAGGTTCATTTATGGGCTAACATAACATCCAATTGTACATGTTATCTCACACATAATATCAAAATGAGCATTCAACCAATACAACATATATACCCACCATATACCTTATATATACCCACCATATACCTTAAATCTACTCACCATATACTTTATATATATTCATTGTATACCTTATATATACCCATCATATACATTATATATACTATATAGATATACTTATGTACTATGTAGCATTTATATAAAATATATTTATTACATCAATAAAACAAACAATTTCATATTTTACATTAATTTATTACTATATTAGCATTCACAATACCATATTAATTATTATTTAATAGAAGTCATATTATATTTAATATTTTATAATGACAATTATCATAAATCTTGTACAAATCTGTTTATGTCATTTTTTGATTTATCGAGTTCTTGCCCTTATCTACTATTGGCGCCGATCTTGTCGCTATGTCTGACAACAATTAAATTTCTAATTACTTATTTTCGTCAATAAATATTTACATTTCTTTTAAAAATTAAACATTATAATAAAATTTTCCGGTTTCTACATGCGCATTTAATGTGTAATTCACCATTTTCGATTGTCCAACTTTTATTACAGTGCGATCACTTATTTCTTAATAATATTTTCTTTTTTCTCATCTTTTTGCTATATTTTCCTATACTTAATCCATTATCCAAATATTCATTTTCAAAAATTATAGTTCTTTATTTCCTTCTCCATAATTTCACTCAATTAATTTTTCCCTTTTTAATTATTATTATTTTATATTCCAATTTTTTTACTCAAAAATTTTCATTAATTAATCAATTTCTCCAAAATCTCTCGATATATTTTAATAATCACTTTAACTCATTTTTTTCTTTTTCTATCATCAATTTCACACAAATAATATTCAATAACTTCCAATAAATTTTTTCATAATTAGGTTAAAAATTTAAAAATTCACGAAAAATCCTATTAGATATTTATTTCATTCTAAAAGTTATTTTCCACTTCTAAACACTCCAATTAACTCAATTATCTTCAAGGCACAATTCTTCCAAAATAATTTTTTTTCAAAATTTAACCATAATTATAGAAATTCTCTAAAAATTCTACAAAAATTTTTAAAAATTATTTCCATCAATTTTCTACTAGATCCATCATCCTCAAACCTTTTTCTTCTCATTTCATATTTTTATCTATTTTTTTCCCTAACTCAATTTTTTCACTAAATTAATTTTCATCACAACACAACTTCAATTTATACTCTAAACAACTATCAAATCCAACATAAATCCATATAAATTTGAAGAAAAAGTGAATAAAAACTTACCTCCAATTTTTTTTTTGAAATTTTTTACAAAATAAATAATTTTTCTCCAATTTTTCTTTATTTTCTTCACCCACAAGTTAATTTTCCTTGCTCCAAATACTTGATTATTGATAATCTTGTGAACTTAAAGTGAATGAAGAGCTTTATCAAGCTCTCATGGTGCACGAACAAAGAAGAAGAAGAAGAAGAAGAAGAAAAATATTTTGATGTTTTGATGAATTTGTGTCCTATTTATACCAAAATTAAACTTAATTAATCATAATTAACTTTTAATCAATTTTCTCATTTGTCCATTACAATTTAATTAATTCCTTAGGTTGAAAAATGGTCCAATTATAGCTTAACTAATTTTGACTTAATCAAAATTTCCACTAATCACAAATTTTTCTTCTAATTAATTTATAATTAAATTTAATTCTCCAAAATTCAACCTATAAACAATTTAATTCCATAAAATTAAATATACTAAAATTTATAAAATAATTTTCTTTTCGAAACGGTATTTTCAATAGTATAAAATATCATCCGATGTAAAAATTGTATTTTTACTGTTTAGTCATTTTTTTAATTTAACCCATAAAAATTTATTCGTCGTCCGATTTTTAAATTATTAGTGTTAAAAATATTAAAATCTAATTACAATCACATCGATACTTTTACAATAATGAAAGCATATCTGTAACTTCCAATCAAGAAATTAAACCGTAATTCTGCACCGGATACCGTATTTCTACAATTTGGAACCCTTGACTTTAAAATTTTTTTCGCATAACTTCATCAATAACCTTAAAATATTATTCTATATATTTTAGAATGCTTAAATCATATTTTTCTTATCAAGCAAAAACTATGTATTTATCGTTCGGTATATCACATCGATTTACGTGCCAAGTACTTAATAGTAATAATTTGCTCTTATTCTCTAGTCTTCATACAGCTTATAACACTTCCAAATTAAATTATTATTTTTATACCTATATGACCATATTTAAATCCAGATAATAACGCCTTTATACTGGTAAACTCTTATTAACTTAACTGTACCGGTCACGGAGCGCACCCACTATATAAGGTTTAAATCGCCGGTTGTGACACATGCAAACCGCCACTTGTAATGCATGCAAATAATCTATTTTCTTAACTTTAGTGTAAAAGCTTAACTTGGGCACAACTTTAGGAAGATAGTTTCTTGGCAAATGAATTTCATTTATGTGGCCATTTTTTTTCTCCTAACCGAGGCACAACTTTATCTCTTCCATTTCTCCTTGCCGTCTCACTCATTCTTACATAACTGAACCTATCTTCCTCATATTTACTCCATTCTTCATTCATTTCAGATTTAATCAATAATAAGAAAGGCTTGAAAGGTGAGTGAAATTCATGGATATTCCTTTTAATTTTTATGTAGCTAAGAGCTATGTGCTCTAATTTTATTCTTCAATTCTCGGATTTTCATCTTATTCTACACCTCTATTCCATACGTTTTATGATTCCATGTCTTAAGTCCAAGTTTGCTTTCTTTATAGTATTTGTTAAAGGGAAACCGAAATATGCAAGAAGGATGCTTGAGTTGGCCGAGACTTGGAGAAGGTGAAGGTGAAGATGAGTCTCTTGAATCGGTCAAAAGAATGACTTATTGATGACATATAAACCCAAAGTTAGGAAGGGGTGTTCAGGCCAAAATGAATTTATATTGAAATTGAATTTAAGTGAAGTCAGTTACATCAAAATTGGGAATAAAAGAATTTTTGGACAAGGAACTTATCATGATCGAAGCTATAAAATAAAAATATAAGTGAATTCAAAAAAATAGTAATATGATAATCAAACTTTTAATTAAGGTACACTTATATTTGTTTATGATAATATTAAAATTAAATAAAAGAATTAAGAATTTTTCCAAGAATATGAAGTTTGGGAATGAAATCTTAGAATTTCTACTTGAGGCCTAAAAGTATGGAAAGAAAGGGATTTACGTCTTAGATACTAGCGAAGTATCAAGTAGGATATCAAACTTGAACCAATATGTTTAGACAGTAGAATGTCTAAGACATTTAGACCTAGACTGTAACTATCAAATTATGAATGGACATCACATATATGAACTAGAGTTATACCTTAGAATGCATGATACTTAATTATGTATTTTCTGTTAGGTGCACCTATGACGCCAACGCTAGTATTGAGCAAAGAAAAAGAGTTTGCAGATGTGGCAAGACGATAAATTATATTTGTGCAATTATTTATAATATTAACCATTAATAAATGAATTTAATTTTTATGTGCTATATAGAATAAAAATAAAAGAATTTGCGAATAGTTTTGTATATATATATATATATAAGTTTTAATTATTTATTTTATGAAAATCAATATATTTTGGCTCACATATTAGCCTAGACTTGACTTAGAAATTTATTGGCATACCAATAGGGTAGAAACTCTATGACCTGTGGTTATCTTGGTCATGAGAGGTATTAATTGATCATGTGATTATCTTATATCAGATTTGAGATTATGATTTAGCTCTGGTCCTATGGTTATCTTGGACCAAATATGTTATATATATATATATATATATATATATATATATATATATATATATATTTACCAATCCTATGAATATCTTGGATCGAGACTGATCCCGTGATTATCTTGAATCAGCTGTGAGATTATGATTTGACCCCAGTCTTGTGAAATTTTTGAATCATGACTTTTCTGTCGATTGACGGTACCATTTGTTTCCTTAATATTGGGTTTATGGTATCTTAATATATGAGTTTGATAAAAGTTTTTATTTAGTAAATAGATGTAGTGTTATGTTTTAATTATATCCTTATGATATAACATATGAACGAATTTCTATTCCAAAATTTTTTATTGTTACATTCATTTACCGAATATGTTTATACCAGTTTATTTATATAAATATAAATATTATTAGAGATATTATTTTATGCAAAAAAAAAAAATTCAATGATTTTCAGTTATATATATATATGTTTATTCAAAATGATCATTATTATAAGTTCTTGCACCGCTGAGTTAAAACTCAGCGCGAGAGTTTATTTTTTCTCTCACACATGTATCAGGGCGAGGATCAAGAGCGACAAGTTATTTGAGGGTGTCGTCAGTCCAGTGAGTCTCACACATAGAACAGAATATCAATGACAACTACCCAGACATGATTGGTTTCTTTTTGTAACCGCTTATATATGCATATAACAGTCTGTAAATATTTATGACCAATTGTGGTCATATAGATTATATGTATAAAACTAAATATATAAATTAAAGTTTGATCTATGCATATATGAGATGTGAATATATTGTATTATACAGTGGAGTATGAGTAGAGAACAGTATATGAATATACTCATATCGTAATTTATATAAATTGATATGTTCATTTCTACAAAATTTTATGCGTATTTATATATGTATCATGAATGATACATATATAATGAGTCATATACACATATGTTCTTGATAAAAAAATTGTATATAAATAAATAAATAAATAAATAAATATATATATATATATATAAAAGTTTGTATATACAGATAGTTGGTAATATCATTTTACTTGACTATAAAGTAGGAGAGTAAGTGTTACAGTATTATTATTTTTGTAAGGAAAAAAATAGGTATAAAATTATGAAAAGTCATCATTCCATAATTTTAAAAATGGTGACATTTATGATTTTTGAATTGAAAATAAACCATTAAAAACCACGACTATCTTGAAGAAGTGGAAATAAACATAAAAATTATGAACTGAACTAGGTTTAAGGACTGGTATTGCTTTTAGTTAGAAAAATGGTCGAATAGATAATGTCATTATGTCAAGCATGGTTTTGAACTATATTTTGACTTAGACTATAAACACACCTCTGAATTTGATAAAAAAAAAAAAAAAAAGAAGCACAATCCAATTTGTACTTCCAGCTGTCATGCGAGTGTGTTGCAAAATGGAAGAGCGCGTGAAGTTAGATTCTTCTGGCCACATGTCAAAATTTTAGACTTTTCATTTAGAGCATTCTTATTAATTAACCTCCATTTCAATTTGTAGAACGATATTTATATTTTAATATATTATATTTACTATTAACCATTAAAATATTTGTTATTATTAAATAAATTAAATTTTATTATTTAGTTAATATTAAAATTAATATCATATAAAAAATAATTATAAAAATTAATAAAAATTAAAGAAAGTATCACAATATCTCATTTATGAGAAAAAAATTGATATAAAAAATTATAAAAATTAATTTAATTAAAATGCATAATTAAAAATATTTTTAATAATAATATTAATTAAGAATAAAAGAATATTTGTATTTTTAATATTTTTATATAAGTAAGATCTATTACAATTTTTTATACATTTGAAATCATCTCTCTCTTATATATTGCAAGTTTTAAATTATTCATGAAATTATATTTGTAAGTGTCACCTTACTTTGCGAAAAGGATGCTCTTAGGACTCTCTCTCTCTCTCGCCTTACTGAACTATTTTTTTTTTTCTTCACTTTTCTCCCTGTTTGTATGTCGATCGTTTCGGCTCATTCTTATTATCCCTCCAGATCAAATGTTTTTCAGGCTACCACGATTGAAAAAAATATATTTCAGAAAAAAAAATCTTTAATTTTTTTAAATTTAAAAACTATTTTTAAAAAAATACATAAATAAATATTTATTCAAAAATAAATTTGAAAAAAACAATTCATAAATTTTTTATATTTTATTTTTGGTCTGTACACAGACACCATATGATATGATATCGTAATATGTTGGAAATATAGGGCAAATTATAATGAAAATTGAATTTATAAAGAAGTAAGCCTGAACCAAAAACAGACAAGGGGCAAAATAGCAAAAATAGACAATTAGAGGGGCTGTTATGCCTAACCAAAAATTATTTATTTTTCCTCCCTGAGACAAAAGCACGTGCCTGGTAAACGCCGCCGTTTTCCCTTCCCACATTGCGACGGCAGAGGTCCAAAGCTTCAATGGACATAAGGGTTTATGCTTAAACCCCATAACTGAACCTCACCTCATTATCTTCCCCTTCCTCTTCTCCTTTACCTTGCGCATCACAACTATTCCTACGGCCAAACTAATAAACAGAAACGACCATTATCTTGAAGCTCCAAGCATATTTCAAATGGTAGTCTATCGTTCTGCTTCGTTGCTCCATTTCTACAAACTATCGTCGCCACCAAAGCTCCTTTCCTCGCAATTGAAGCTCTCCTATTCATTTCTCTCTAATTCTTCTCTATCTTTTCCTTCTTCCTCCCTTATAATTCGTTTGTACTGGCTCAATCAATCATGTGGCAGAGGCAATCGGCGTTATTCCAGGGCCGCCGCTGCTGTTGTCTCCGGTAAGAGTGGAACTGACACTTTCTTTGCTGATGAAGGCGTTTCATGGGCTTCTCTTGGTTTGTCTGATCGGCTCTGTCGAGATATCTCTAATGCTGGCCTCGAAAGGCCGTCTACAGTTCAGGTGAGTCTTGTTATGTATGTTAATTTTTGAACTAATGGCTATTTAAAGAAAATATAAGCACGGAAATTTGATTCTTATCACAAGAGACGAAGAAAAAAACAAACTTTTACCTTGCATAAATTGAATTCTGAAGGAAAGTAAGCAGGAAGAAATTTTTCTTGAGGTATTAAAAAGGGTAACATAAGAGAAGTGAACAGCAGTAAGAAAGCGAAGGAAGATAAAGCACCGAAGGTTAGTGTTTCCTGGTATAATTAAGTGTGCTATGGTTACAAGATGCTCCACTTAGCAGTTCTTTTGGGATGTTATGCTATCACAATTGTTGCTTGTGGAATGTGTTCGTGTTGATAAATAAGGAGCGAATCTTTCACTTTGCAAAAGCGCAAAAAAAAAAAAAAAAAAAGAAAAAGAAAAAGATCAGAAGCTATGCAAACTGAAATTGCTTTCTTGAACAGTAGCTGACATGCCAACATAAATAACAGCAACTTCTTGTTATGGTAAACTGACTACTTGAGTTGTTTAGCACACCTGGATATTTTGTAATTTGAGGCGTTTTCCTCTCCATAAGAAGTTTTGATTTATCCAGTTCCTCTATTTGTAATTGCTAACGGTTTTAGTTCTCATCTAGATCATATTTCTGTAATCTTATAATGGTCTTGTGACTCTTATTTTAGGCTGCCTCCATACCATCAATACTCTCTGGAAAGGACGTGGTAGTTGCAGCAGAGACTGGCAGTGGAAAAACACACGCCTACCTAGTTCCTTTACTTGATAAGTTGTGTAATCGTGGAGATATTGCTTCTGATCAAGGCTTGGCTCCTTCTCATAGACTTTCTCTAGTTTTGTGCCCAAATGTATTGTTATGTGAGCAAGTGGTTCGAATGGCTGGTGATATTTGTGATGATAATGGTGAACCACTTCTGAAAGTTTCTGCTGTCTGTGGCCGAAAGGTATTGAACTACTGATGTACTGATTATTATATTATACACAACAAATAGACATCTACTTGCTGTTGCTGGAAAATTTTTCTTATGCTTGTTGCTGTAAGGGTGTGAGGCGCATTTTCCTAATGGTTTGCCAACACACGTTTTACAGTTATTATATTTATTAGAGTCTGTTGAATAAGTAATTTTGGCTGCAGGGATGGCCAGTCAATCAACCAGACATTATTGTGTCAACACCGGCTGCTCTTCTGAACAATATTGACCCGAAGAAACAGCTACGATTCAATTTTATTCGCTGTGTGCAATATGTGGTATTTTTCCTTGCATGACCTGTTGTTTTTTCTCATTAGCCAAATGACTTGAGTTACTAACAGTGGCTAGTTAAGGAAAGAAATGTTTCTGTTCATTTATCATCTGCAATAATTGTCAGGTGTTTGATGAAGCAGACATGCTACTTTGTGGGAGTTTTCAAAATCAGGTTATCCGTCTGATAAACATGCTCCGTTTTGATGAAAAGCAGTTGTCTCCAGTAAATAATTCTGCACCCAAGAATTCTGTGGAATTAGGTCCTGATTCTCTGGAGGAGTTTGGCTTGGAAGATGCAGAGGAGTTCCAAACTGAAAGAGCTGTGGAAGAGGATGAAGATGTTGAAGATGATGTAACTGACTTAAAAGAGGAAACTGAAGCTCAATTTGTCAAAAGAAAAGACTGGAGGAGAGTAAGAAAAGATTATGTACGCAGTAAACAGTACATTTTTGTTGCGGCCACCCTTCCAGTTAATGGGAAAAAAACTGCTGGAGCCGTGTTGAAACGGATGTTTCCAGATGCCAATTGGATTAGTGGGAACTACCTTCACTGTCACAACCCTAGGTACCACACTCTATTGTGCCTGCTATTTGTTGCAAATTACTTTATTTGTCCACTAGCTCGTCTCTTGTTATACATTTGTTGCATGGTAGCACGAATGCAGGATTCATTCTAAAAAATGAGTATGTGCTGGCCTTACCTAATGAACTAACATGGAGGGATATGAGAATCTAAATTTGTTGTTAGCAACACCTGTTACATTCAGAAATTTATCTACATAAATAACTGATATGATGGTTGTGGTCCTCTGGATATGCCTAACTGATTTGGTTTACTTGAAGTTGACCACTGAATATTTCTCCATTATGTTGGATAATGACTATATTATGCTTCTTCTAAGTGCATTAGTTTTACCCTTCATTTCCATGTGGGAAAACTGCAACTGATGATATATTCTAAGGCAATTGATTTTCCAATTCATTGTGGATAATAAATGATGAATTGTTTGTGATGCGTAATGAATTATGTACTTTCATGAACGGTATCATTTCTACTGATTATGATGTGGAAGCCTCACTATATTTGCACCCCAGCCCCCAAATTTTAACCTATTGTTTTAATGGTTGTGCAACACAACAAAGGGGCAGCCCTTAAAGCACAATAACCCTAACATAAGTGCAATTTGAATAGTAAAATATTTGTTATCTTCTTTCAGATTAGACACAATGCTGTACAGATTAGCACATATATTCATAGTTTGACTTATTTTGTTCTATTAATCAGTGATTATAGAATTAGTCTTTGCAATATAAGTAGAAATAAGTAGTCAGCTTTGGCACGGGTTTCAAATTATTTTGGCCTTACTTCTTCTATATTTCAGTTCCAAAGTTATAATGTCAGGTGATTTTCTAAACATGTATCTGCTAAATATGTTGACATCAATAATTAATATTTTGCTGAATGTTTGGCCTACTTCGTATCAGCAAATTGAATGCTTTGCTACTTTCCCTTCCAGATTGGAACAGAAGTGGATTGAAGTTACAGTTGATACGCAGGTGGATGCACTCATTAATGCTGTGAATCAAGGATCTAAATTTGATGATGGTGTGAGTAGAACAATGGTTTTTGCAAACACTGTTGAGGCTGTTGAAGCAGTAGTTAAAATATTAGAGAGAGCTGGGATTGGCTGCTATCGATACCATAAAGACACTTCTTTGGAGGACCGTGCACAAACATTAGTTGCTTTTCGAGAAAAAGGAGGAATTTTTGTGTGCACTGATGCTGCTGCACGTGGGGTTGACGTTCCAAATGTGTTGCATGTTATCCAGGTTCTTTTATTGATATTTACATGGGGTACTTCATTATGCATTTGTTATATTATCGTCGTGTTAAAGGAAACTTATCTGGCAATGAAAAATTTTGAAGCGTAGAACTATATTCATTGGGTAGAAAATTGTGAACAGACCTTAATACTAGATCAGGAAAATAGATGGAAAGGAAAATGGGGCTCTCCCTCCCAAACATGTTCTAAGTTGTATTATTTTAATTATGATAGATATACATATACTGTCCATGGGATCAATTATATTAGCTTGGCTGACAAGTGATCGTGATGGCAAAACAAAATCACAAGATAGACATCCAAGTTTTGCCGGATTTAATCAGCAGCAGCAGGCTAAAGTATGTTTAGGATTTGAGGATCAGTCAACCCAATAACCATTCTATTGGCAGCATTGGAATTATAGTCTCATGAGAAAGAAATAACCACTAGTTGTAGCCAGTATGATCTCAATCTAGATGATAACATAAATACATGATCTAATGGCTTCTAATGATCCCTTTGGAACTCAGATATATAGAATATTGAACATTAATTGAATTGTGAAGAGTGAAATGTTAATAGATTACTTAATATTAGTTTGAAATGCTGGTGTGTCAAAACCCAGCAATTTGGCTCTTAAAGGTTTATTCCACTTTGAGACTTTGGATGACCTCTTCCCTCAGCTTCTCTAGATGATCTCTTCCATCTTCCATTGGGCGAAACTTTTCCCTAAAACTAGCATGTCTTTTGTGGATTATTTTCCTGAATCTATTTATCGATATCTAGCATGTCTTTTGTGGATACTTTCTGAAATCTTTTCATTGAACTTTCTTTGCCAGAAAGATTTACGTGCTAAAGTAGTTTAGTTCTGAAAACTGTTGATGTTTTCCAGGCAGACTTTGCAACCTCTGCTGTAGATTTCCTGCATAGGGTTGGCCGCACAGCTCGAGCTGGTCAATATGGACTTGTCACTAGCCTGTACACTGAATCCAATCGAGATCTTGTTGATGCGATTCGTCAGGCAAAGAAACTTGGACAGCCTGTGGTAATTTTCACAATTTGCAGTTCTAGTTGCAGAAGCTTTTTTACCTATTAATAGTTTTGTTTTTCTTAAGAAATAAGTTATTTATGTTTTGGGCAATAATTTGCATTTTCTGAAACAGTATAGGATGGCTTCTTTTTTAATGTTATTATTGCAACTTATCATTTCGACAATTGATATAACATAAGCATTCAAATTCTAGTGCCCATTTTAAGTCCATGTACTTCATTATTAAGGTTGCAGATTTGCAAGATCCTGAATGATGGTTTATTTTCATATGGTTACAGGAGTCGGCTTTTAGCAGAAAAAGAAGCTTCAGAAATAAACTTAAGAAGAGAGGTGGAGTATTATCTTGAATTGTTTTGTTCTTAGTTCAATTATATGACATAAATATGTCCTTTGTAGACTAGAGTAGGGGAAGGAGGGAATTCTAGGATATTCAGGTTAAAAGATAATTTGGCCCTTTATTAGTCCGAACCATTTTCACTAAACTTTCTTTTATGAATTGATTGTATCAGTGTCAATATGCTAGTCCATTCTCCAATTAATTCACTTTAGGGTTTTCTGAAATATGAATCTAAGTTCTTCCTTTGTATGCAAAGCTGAAGGGAATCAGTTGTGTACAATCTCTCAAAAGTACCTCGCAGATGGAATAAATCATTGTCATTGATAGAAGTACTTCCAGATGTCAATTCTCAAACTAGGCACCAATTGCTCATACATGCCAAAAGTTTTACTTGGTAGTATGTCTATGTGATAGATTGGTCAATAATGTTTTGTGGTAACTGCATTAGTTGTTTGTGATGGGAATTTAGATTGATTTGTTGTCGTCTTATCGTAACAGGTTCCAGCAAGGAGAGAGATGTATCAGCTTATGAATTTGTGAAGACCTAAAGAACTAGGTATATAAAGAGGCTCATGTTCATTTGTCTACTGAATAGTTACTTATGAGTTTCACGATGTACATATAATTTTTGTTGTAGAAACATGTTGGCTTATATCCATAATAGAATTCTCCTCTCTTCCATTTCATAAATCTGCATATTCCAGTCAATTCTGACGCTGAAGCAGTCCTCCTGACAGTCTGATTAGTCAGTGTGGTCTTTAGCCTGCATCATCTTAAATTCGGTCTCCTCCAGTTAGTGTCTCTTTATCCTCTGAAAGTGGTAGAGAATGGAGATGTCTGGAGTTATAATCTCCCATCTTAGTTGTGAGGTATCAGCTTAAGGGTAGATGTTATAATGAGAGAGAAAACTACCTCTAGTTGTATAGTCTTTCATTGTTATTCAGTTCAATCTAACCGCATTCGTATTTAGTTGTTTATTTATGTTTAATTTGTGTGGGACAACATTCTTATGTCAGATTCTGTTATCAAAAGAAGCTAGAATATTGAAGTGGGGTTTCACTTTCAGGCTTCAGCTATCAACGCAGTGGCTTGTTTTAAATACCCGTGGCAGTATTTCTTTCTATAAAGCAGATGTACCCACACTTGCTCATATATTGCCACGCCGTAAACAAGAATCACATGTAAATGAATTTCTTCTCTGAGTGCCTCTTCATTTTCAATCCTCCTTTCTCTAAATAAATGAATTTTACCCATACAATATATGTACTTGAGTTGAGTTGAGTGGTTAAGAGCCTTAATTTATAGCATGGTATTAATTCCACCACATGGTGATTGGGAGGTTTGAGTGAAATAAATGATCTTTCCTGGCTAAAATAAAATTTTCAGATAAATTCATAAACCAATCTTACAAATATACAACCTGCCATGTAAGTAGAATCATGCATTTATTCGTAGACCTGGTGTGGGCGAGTATTGTCCTTTGAATCGTCATTCTCTCCCTGCTTTTTGAACTAATGAGCTCCATTTCTTTCTTTATCTTGTGGTTGTGGGCTCTATAATTTGAACTGAAACGCCAACCAGATCTTTTGTATACTTAGCCCAAAAATAAGGGAATCAAAAGGCTATATGCTTCTCGAAATTTTTTTTTTTTTGGGCAGATTAAGTGCAATGTCGGCCTCATATCGTCGTGGTCCTATTCTTAGGTAAAGAATAAGACATTGTTTGACATTGCATTTTTTATTTTGGAAAAAAATTATTTTTAATTTTTTTGAATTTTGAAAACTGTGATAAAAACAAAGAAATAATATTTTTTTTCAGTAGTCATTTTAAGAAAAACAGTTTATAAAATATTTAAAAAATCAGTCAATTAACAAAAAAATTTAAATATTTTTTTTTGACACCTAACAACAATTTCAAACACTACACTTTTTGATACCGCTACTGTTGGGTTGGGAGAACACATTCAAAGAGCATGTTGGCACAGTTATTCATTGCCTCATTTACCACTATATTCACTAAAACATGAAGGCCAATGAGAAGGTTAAATCTGGCTTTAGGGGTGGTTTAAACTATCTTATAATTGATAGCTAAAGCCGCTGGTTCAGATTGTATGTTTTGGAGTGTCAATCCTCCCTTGTTCTTGTGAACAGCTTTGACTGCAAATGTTTCAAAGTAATATTTTTTTTATTCCTGTCAAAAAAAAAAAAAAACTATCTTATAATTGCTAGAATTAAGGCCGTCGTTCTTTAAACCATCTGTACAGTGTAGCAGATGGTTTTAAGGTGCGGAAATGAGGAAAGATCTTTTTTTATACCAGTTAATTAAACCCTATTTTTAGTGCTATTGTCTTATAAAAAAAATCCAATTCATGGCTGTAATGTAAATTACTACAAGGGAAATACATAATAGGAACAGACCACACCCTAAATGATGATTGAAAATGGTAAACCCACGTCAAAGAATTGGTGAAATCAAAGCTCTAATGGCACCCATTAAAAATATTTGCTTCTCTTTCTTGTTAGCAAACTGCAAATGCTTTACAAAACCGTTAATATGCTTATCTGAGCTCCCTCCTTCATCAACTGTTCTACTAGCTCCTTGCTTCCATACTCTTGCATTCTTCTTAATCTCTTGGCTTCTCTTTCCTTCCATTACTTCCTTCAAACATCTAATAACTTCTTGTTTCCTAACAATCCCTTTCTCATCCTCCTTTCCTCTAACTCCAACCACCCAAACATCTTCAATAAACTTGGCATTAGGCAGTTGATCAGTCCACTGCGGCATGCACACGATTGGCACCCCGAGGCTTAGAGCTTCAAGGGTCGAATTCCACCCGCAATGGGAAACGAAGCAGCCTATGGCTTGATGTGCTAGCAGTTCAAGCTGATTACACCATCTCACTATCAGACCCTTGTCCCTTGTTGAATCTATGAACCCAATAGGAAGCTTATCCATTTCTGATTCTCTAACAACCCACATGAAGTTTAAGTTACTCTCCTTCAATCCCCATGCAATCTCTTCCATCTGTTGTACTGTCAAAGACACCATGCTTCCAAAAGATATATACACCACAGAATGAGGTTGCTTTGTTTCTAGCCATTTAACACACTCATCTCCTAGTGGTTTCCATAGACTTGCTCCGTACCCTTTATCCCCTTCAATCCTGCCATCCAAATAGGCTGATGGAACCATCGGACCGATGAACTTCGCTGGCCAGAGCTTCGATACACCTCCTGTCTCCTGCATATGAACACATAATTACTAACATTATTACCAGTATTAAAGGCGAAACACTATATTGATAAGCAATAATATATATTTCTAATATACCATGGGCTCCAATTCTTCAAACGTGTTTGCAAAAATCCAGTCAGCCATTTCCAAATTAGAAAACTGACTCAATTTCATTGACAAATAAGCTGGGTAGCTATCAGGAAGACGAAGAAAAGTGGGCAAATCAGAGGGGTAAAGTGGAGGCAAACCAGGTAATAGTAAAGGTTTATCCTCCTCCAAGTGTAGAGGCAGAGCAAGAAGGCCATGGTGTAAACGGAAAAAAATGCTACAAACAGCGGCGGAATTGGTGAAAAAAGGAGCGCCATAGATGCCATGTTGCTTGGCTACATCAAGAGACCAAGGCAGAAAAGAATCATACACAATACAATTGACAGGAAAGTCAGAGTCTTGAAATGTTTGTATAAGTTGGGAGAGAGTAGCTGAGCCGTTGGTTTTGAAGGCCTTGAGGTACAAGGCAACGTCCTTGGCCTGAGCAAAACCAGCTTCATCAAAGGAGTCGGAGATGGGGTGGACGGCGATGTTAGGTGCAGAGATGGAGGTGAGGGTATAATGGGTAGTGGCAAACGTAGCCTTGACATCTTTTGAGGCTAAACGTTTGGCGAATTGGAGAAGAGGGTTAATGTGGCCTTGGCTTGGATATGGAAGCACCACTACATGCCCTCTGTACTCTGTTTCCTCCATTTTCTTTGCCTACTTAGTTTCTCACCATTTTTTCCCATATTTATAGGCCAGAATAAGACATACTGTTACTTTATATATATTTTTCCTTTTCAAATGTTTATTTCTAAATCAGCTCTATAAATCTATTTATAGAGCTGTAAATAAATAAATCTATTTATTTACAAAAATGCAATAAATTACCATATTAAAAAAAACAAATTATATAATGAAAATTTTGAATTTTCCTGTTTTGACTATATATTACTTTTTAAGTTCTGATTTTTTTTTTTTACATTAAACTCCTCAACAATAATTATTTTTCGCATTAAGCTCTTTTTGGCTAAGAAAATGAAAGCAAAAGTCAATAATTCAAACTAAAGATACGGATTATATTAGGCAATAGGAGTTTTTTTTTTTTTTAAAAAAACATAAAATTATACTATTCTTTGTTGGTTCTCATATTTAACATTTTATTTGTTAAGATACAATTTTTTTTTAAGACATATAAGACCTCAAAAAAAAAAAAGGCAAATGGATTTATATTTCAAATACCAGTTCAGTCTAGGTTCTAACAAGAACAAAAAATAATAATTGTTCAAAAACTCAATTTGATAAAATTAAAATTTATAGGATTTAATCCAAATACAAAAAATTCAGGGATCCTAAGATATAATTTTCCAATAATTTATAATTAATTTGATGCATATATCCATTAAATTATCATATTAAAAGAATAATTTATAATTGGTTTGATGCATATATTCGATTTAGGCAAAAAAAATATTAATTTTAATAATCTGAAAAAACAAACTCCATTCATTTTAAAATAAGTGCCACTTTAGGTTGTGTTGTAACATTATGATTAAGAAAAACAAACCTTTAATCGAATTTGAATCTAACTCAAGTTAATGAATTTATTTCCGAACTATGCATTCGGTTTCAAATATCCTTAATTTCATATATATATATATATATATATATTTACGCAATAAATATAGACACGTAGGAAACTCAAATAGCCCCTAATTAAAGTTAGGGGCTAAAATGAAAATATGAAAATGAGTTTATATTGTACTTAATTAATTTGATGCTTAGATCATGTGCTTCGCATTTAAAAAAACAATAATAAAATAATAAAATTAAATGTGATGACATAGTTACACTTTTATATTTTTATCCAATAAAATTGAGAGGAGATCATGCTTTAAGGCTTCTTTTAGTAAAATTAATTGATATTCTATATGTAAACTAATATCTAATAATCTACTTGCTAAAAATTTATTAGCTAAAAATTTAATTGATTAAATTAAAAATATTTAATAAAATTAGTTGAAAAATACAAAATGATATATTTATATTAATAAAAATAAAATATATTTAAATACATAATACAAACAAATTATATATATATCAATCCAAAATAATAAATATCAACTTAAAATAATAAAAGAATTGCATATTTATTGTTAAAAATTAAAAAATAAAATTTGGGATTAAATGATATAATGTCATTTGACAAAAAAATGGTATAAAAGGAAAAAAAAGGTCATGATCTATTTTTTTGAACTCTAATTCTGCTAATTTTTTTTAAAAATTATAATCTAACTAAACACAGTTTATTGGTTATATTAGATTATTTTTATGATCAAAATAGATTATAATTTAGTTCACGTTATCAAAAATATACTTAAAAAAAGAGAATGCATTCTAATAACTTTTTTAAATATAATTGAGGGATCATATATTTTTTTTTAACTGAAATATAAATTTATCCTTTTAATATTTAAAAATTAATGTACTTTATATTGGTAGCCACACCCCCATTAATTTTTCATTTAAATTGATATGAATAATTTAATGTTCCTATTTAATTAAAATTACTGACCTACCTACTTAGATAATAACTAATAAAGGACTGCTTTTGATTTTAAAGATGGAAAACTGAAGGAAAGCAAAAATTCAAAGAAAATTCAGAATAGCATCAATTATATATTCATTAGCTTTGATTTTTTTTATTATTTTTTTTGTCATCTTGAGCTGTACCATTATTTTTTGGATTATTTTTATATAACTTCAAAAAAAAAAAAACATACTATAGAATGTTTAC
Organism: Triadica sebifera; assembly: GCA_023653625.1. Lineage (NCBI taxonomy): Eukaryota > Viridiplantae > Streptophyta > Magnoliopsida > Malpighiales > Euphorbiaceae > Triadica > Triadica sebifera. Next base: position 8,676,513 of record CM042895.1, read on the forward strand.
TTTCAAAGAATTCTTACAGGTTTTTAGAAAAATTTTCAAAATGAAAACAGAAAACACAATTTTTGTGTTTACTTGTACTATTTTTATAAACTATAAATAAAAAATAATTTTCTATATTTTCTAAATTATAACTAAATTTTGAAAAATAAAATTTAACAAATTTTTTATATTATATTTTCCTTTATATAAGATATGATTTATTTTCAAATGAAAATAAGGAGTTTTCATTTTATTTATTCTAAATTTACTCTTTAAATTTAAAATGTTATCCAATAGAAAACAATAAATTTTCTATATATCAGTAAGTAAATATATTTTACAAATTTTCTATAAATATGATTTTTTTTTTGAAAATTAGAAAATAAAAATAGAAAATATTTTCTATAAGTGAACACACTCTTAACATTTCCCTGCTTTTTCAATTAATTAATTATCTATTATTTTTTTGGTCAATTAGAAACTTAATGTTAGATTTTTTTTTAATTGGATGCTTTTATTAATTTATTTTATTCAAAATCTAACGGTGAACAATTAAAAAAAATAATGATTTACTTTTCCAATAAAATATATCGGTAAGAATTTTTGTAATTTAGAAAATCAATAAATTTTACTTTTGTAACTGCTCAAATGCATCCTATTTGTTTATTGTAGCATTAATATTTATTTTTTTTCCTACATTGATTTTTTTTTTAATTTACTAAAATTTCTTACATTAATTTTTAATTTAATTTTAGGTATTACGCACGAAAAAAATAAATATTAATGTTACAGTGAGAAAAAAAACATGTAAGTGAAGAGGTAAAGAGCAAGATTTAATAATTTTTTTAATGACTAAAATTCTTATATTAATTAGTTCATACATTCATTTTTTAAAATTAATTTGCTAACGTAAGAAATTTTATTAATTAAAAAAATAAAAGTCATATCTTACCTAATTTAACTTAAAGAATAAAATTTGTTATTTTTTAAATTACTAAAATTCTTATGACATATTTCATTAGGAAATTTCATTGTAAATTTTTTTGAATCGTTAGATTTTGAATAAAAAAAAAAAGATAAATGTGTCCAATTAAAAATAAATAAATTTTAAGTGTCTAATTGACAAAATAAATATAATATACGTCCAACTAAACAACGTTGAAATATTAAGGTCATGTTTACTTCAACTATTAAGTGCAACTAATGATTGATATCTGATAGTTAATTGATATTAATATTTGATAAAATTAATTGATTTGTTGTTGTTACAGTATAAAATTATTAATAGATATATATTTTTAACTGATAGTTAATTGATATTTTTATATGATGTATGAATAAATAATATAATTATTTGATATTATAATTAAAATAGTAAAATATAATCAATTATCAATAAAATTATAAATAAATATGTATATATAATTTAAAAACAAGATCGATTAATTTATCATAATTTATGCTTAATATATTAAATGACATATTGTAATTAAAAATATATTATATATTTTTGTCATTTAAAAAAGAATTACATTACTAGTTTAATTATTATTTATAATATTTTTATATTGGTAATTATAAATAATTTATTAATTAAAAAATAATAATTATAAATAATTTATTGATTGAAAAATTAATTTAGTGGAAATAAGTAATTTGTAATTAATAAAAACATATAGAGATAATATAATTTAAATAAAAAATCAAATTAAATCAGCTACCGGTTGATGAAAAAAATTTTCAAAATAAATTTATTTCAATTAACAGCTGATTGAAATTATAATCAAATATCAGATACGATTGAAATATTTTACCAAATACTATTTTAAAAATTGTTGGGTATCAAAATATTATAAGTTCTAAAAAACTGAACAAAACGATCTCCATATGTTTTTTTAGGAAGATATTTGTTTTATATATTTATCATTTGGCATTAAAATTGAACTTTATTGACAAAAAATAAAATAATTAATTAATAAAAAACTCAAGGAAGGGAATTATGATTAGAACTTAGTTTGCTATAGAGATTGGTTGTCATATTTTGAGTATATCCATTGACTCGATCTGAGCTATTTAAGCATTCTTCTGAGTTCTTCTGCCACAGAATGAATCATAAGCAAATTTCGTAACAAAAGACGTTACGGAAAGGGAAAGAGAAAGAAGAAACGAAAACGAAATTATAAAAATGAAGTTACGTGAAGCTGACGATGGATATTCATAAAAAACCGGCTGCTTTCCACCAAACATTTGGGCCACGCCCATCAGACATTGCGGCCGAGGGAGTCGACTGCCGACTCTGAATGCGTCGCTGCTGATCGTCATCTAACTGACGTCATCAGTTACTAATTTTATGTAATTATTGAATACTAGTACCTTACTCTCGCCATATGTTGAAATATAAAATTTAGATAATAAATAAAATAAATAATATATTAAAAATATATAAAATATAATAATTATTAACATAAATATATATAATAAAAATAAAAGTTTATTTTTATATAAATATATATAACGAAAAAAATTTTTATAATATATAAATTTTGTTAAAATTTCATTAAAAACAAAAAGGTGACTTTATTCAAAATTAAGCCAGAGATAATTGTGAAGTCCTTACTAGAATCTAAATTCGATTGAGAAAATGTAAAAAAATAACAGTAGAAAATTTAATTTTGAATGAAAAAATACAAAATTAAATCCGGATTAAAATTGGAACAATTAAATTGATTAATAGGGTATTTAATGGAGCATTTAAAAGAGATTGTTACTGGAAAAAAATTATTTAATTTAGTACTTAAATTGAGTAAATTTATTTTATATATTAAATTGAAAAGGGACAAAAATTTAGTGGTCAATTACTGAAAAATAGAAAATTTGAGAACCAATAGCAATATTTTGCAATAAAAATATTTAATTAATTAAATTAAGTTAAATAAGAATTTTTTAAGACTAATCATATGTGCAAGTGTGTTGTGAGTCAACACCACATACTAATTAATCACTAATTAAAGGTATAAAAAGGGAAAAAGAAAATCAAAGTGGTCATTCATTTGTTTTGTTCTTCATTTCCTTTATTTTCCTAACAATCGGCCCATATTTCACTTCAACCATGTTGCATCCGTTAGTTTGAATCTCAATCGACACGTGCATTTCACGATAAAAAATCATAAATGTTTGTCATTGAAATTGCATTGATGCAATTTGAATCTAAATTCGTACTAAAAAAAATAAGAAATATAAATATATATTTTGATTTAGAAATGATTAAGTACTATATCGAAAATCAAAAATGGAGTAATTAAATTAATTGATATATAGAGAATTTAATAAAGAAATTAATAGGGTATATAATTGGTGATAATTATTTAATTAGATGCTTGAATTGGGAGAAAAAATTATTTTATGAACTAAATTAAAAAGAATCAAAGTTTATGGAGCTAAATAATGGAAAATAATAAAATAGATGGTTACGCCCACCCAAAGCCAAATGCATGTTGAGGTTTAATCATTTTAATTACCAATTTATAATTAATATAAATAGGAAAAAATGGTACAATTTGGTATTTTCCATGAAATTCTAGATTGTTCAATATTTATCTCCATTTTCTTAACACAACCGAACCATTACCCTTCAGTTCTTAATTTCTAGCTAGCCATAACCTTCATCCAAATTCAGCCTGCTTCAATTTTTTTTATTATCAAAAGGCAAATAAATCATGGTTCATAAAAAAGAGAGGTTGAAGCAGGGATTGTTGATGCTAAAAGGAGAAGAGAGCCCTCATTCCTCCAAAACTATCTCCCACCTGAAGCAATTTCCACTCTAAAATCTACATGCGTCTTGGCTTTGAGGCGAACAAGACCATTTTGGCATGAATGAAAGATTACCCAAAAAAAATTAAGTCTAAAGAAGAAAGGAAAAAAGAGGGATTAAGGAGGAAAAGGTGGAAGTGTTATATGCTACCTCCGTTATGAAGACAAAAATTAGGCTCCCATAAAAGTAAGTTGATAGAACACCAAAAAAACAATAAATATAAGGTTGGGAGGAAGAAAATTGAAGGAAATCACTATAATGGATATCATGGCTACACTAATTTTTCCAAATAAATGAAGTTGTGAGCTGTTTTGGCTTGAGGAAGAGTACTTTGAATGATAAAGAAGGGTTGCGTTATAGTGTTGAAACTATCACACTTCTCCAAGATATGATGGATGCTAGAGAATAAGGCTTAAAACTCCGATGCAGTGTGACAAGTAAAATGTTTTGTTGGGATGACTTTGCGTGGTTGCTTGGAAAGGTTGGAGGCTACGACATCGTTCGACTATGGCTAAGGAAATATTGAATAAAGATGAAAATGGTGTTGTTAGATTTAGAGAAATGAAAATTAAATGTTATACGACATTATTTAGTTAAAAGATTTTTTTGGCATTATACTGTACTAACTACATTAATTCGATGTACCGCATTTTATATATATATATATTAATAAATGTTTGCTACTTGTCGTGCGGTTCATTTCTTCACTAATCTCGGTCATTCTTTATTTTTAATTATTTTATTTTATTTTTAATGATTTGTTTTCACTGTCAAAAATTATATTCGAAACTTGTTATTTATAGCTTTTGATTGGGTTTACTTTCTCAATCCCATAATTAATCATGAAAATAATTTCAAAATTTTGACGTAAAAGCATATTTGGACTTAATATCTCATAATCATGTCATTAAGCAGTTCATTAAACTAAAATTTATTAGTTTTATGAATCAATCAATCTAATCCCTTTTGAAGGATAGTTTCTAGTTCTATTTAAAGCCAATAAGCCAAAGTACAAGTGTTATAAAAATCATAATCTGCATTACCAGTACATGTATGAAAGTCTCATACTCAAAGGGAGATGATGTCTAATATATAACAAAAAAATTTCAACCTCACGAGGCAACAAAATCCAGCCATCACCATATGACTAAAATTGATTGTTTGCTATAGAACCATTGAGCCAAACAACACATATATCAGTCTAGCTCGAAGCATTGAAATTACTATGAGAAGAAGGAAAAAAGAGATCCATCAGTCTCAATTTCCTAAAATCTTTCTTCCACTACCAGATGTACCCTGAATAAAATTATTAGCTAGCTCTATCAAAATACTCTCACAAACAGTTGATACAAACAGATATTGTTTTAAAACTGCAATAATTATTGGCCAAAGATACAAATCACTCTTTAATTAACACTGGGAGCTTCTCTGATCTTCACTTCAACTCTGCTGCTCAAAGACTGGTAGCTTTAGCTCGAGCTCATGACAACATATTGAATAAGCACAGAAGTAGGACTCAAGCCTGCTGAGATAAGAAGAACCTAATAAACCTCATGATTCATCAGAATCTTTTGTAATAGGTTTTTTTTACGTGTTCTCAATACATGCTTTTTTTTGAACTAGTCAAGTTAAAGTCCAAAAACGATAAAGCTTTGATTAAAATTAAATAATATAATTTAAGTACAAATCAGATTTCTGAATTTTTTCATTAATTTTCTACTTTATTCAATAAAAATTAAAGTTAATACTTTTTTAATTAATTAAATAGAAAAACTATTAGTTAAGAACTGGTTAAGGTAAATTGCACTTAAACGATATTTAAGTTGTCGATATTGGCCTTATCATATTACTGACCAAAAGTAGGATCAAGCTCTTACAAACCAAATCGTGGCTCAAATTACTCATCTACTTTGTTCTCCTTTATATGAAAAGCCTCCAACGAGCGAACTTGTGTTTAGTTTGATTTTCATGTAAAGTGATACAATAAAAAAATAAGATAAAAAAAAACTTTAAAAAAGATATTATAAAAAATTAAGATAAAAAAATAACTGATACATGTAAAGTGGGTGAGAGAATCATGTTAATATCATATAGTACGTGAAGAAGTTAGGATTCACATATTGTAAAGTATAAACTATTGATTTTATTACTACCTATTTACAAAATATTTTATTTGAAAACATTAAAGGAAATAACGAAAGTTGTGAGGAAAAAAATGTAAAGAAACAACAGGAAATGATGCAAAACAGGACTGGAGGGCTACTATTTATAGAAGTTGAGCTAAACTGGATAAATAAAAAGAAGTTAGAAACAAATTGAACTCAACTAATCCAAATGAACTAAAAACATTTCATAGTTACAAATCTAACCATTGACTTAAAAAGGAGCATATTTAGAAGTTTATAAAAGTTAAAAAAAAATATGAGACATATTTGTTCTGCTAGAAATATAGATCTGACGGTCCATTAGACTCTATACTCTATTTACAGATCATAAAAATCAAACGACAATCCACTCTAGATCACTAAGAGCTCCATTAGTGGCAGAAACCACAACAATAATTAAAAAAAAAAAACAATAGAAATCTATAATATCCAAAATTAATAGTTATATAGGAAAAGAAAGAAATGTTGCAATCCATCATGGCATCAACGATTGTTACCCTCTTAATGATGTTGATTGTGGCAAGAACGAACGGTCCCACTTTCTCTTATGTCTTTATCCTTTCTCCCCTATTCCCCACTTTTCTTCTTAAACCCTACAAATTCAGAGCAAAATATGCAAGATCACAACTAAAAGCACTCTTATACATTATCAAAAGCAAATCTTTAAAGGATAATTTAGAGACTTCGGTGTTGAATTAGCGGTTTGCAATTTGCCTTTGGAATTTCTAGCTCTCATTTGTTTTTATTGCCGTAAAAGTAAAACGGCCCACACTTCACTAAGCCTTTGTTTTTGCCTTCTTTCTTGCCTGATTTCGTTTTTTTCTATTTTTTGAGAAATTTTTAGATAGAATTATTTTATCACCGTAATTCGTAAACTAATTTAATTATATAATTACACACATTTATTTATTTTATTTATATTGATTGACAATTAATAAATTTGTATATATGTCACTTTATAATTAGATTAATTTATAAATATCGTGATAGATTGAATCTCTTAAAAAAAATTTCTATTTTATTTTATTCTTTCTTTTGTTTCTTTATATGAAAGCTGCAAAAGCTAATCTCATTAATTTGAGATTTTGATTTCTTGAAGAAATCAACTCTAAGTCTATGTTGAGGATAAAGGTGTATGAATTTCATAGGTTGATGAATGACTTAAAAATTGGTTATAAGTATATCAAAGTACAATTAAAGTGTTATTTGTTTAACAAATAATTAACTCTATTTCATTTTCTTTTCTTCTTTCCTTCGTTTATTTATCTGTAAGCCACAAAAGCTAATCTCATTAATTTGTGATTTTGATTTAGTGAAGAAATCAATTCAAGTCTGCATTGGGATAGAGATGTGTGAGTTTCGGGGGTTGCTAATATGTCAAAGTGTTATTACTGCAATGTTTTCGTTTTAAGCCATTAGGAATTAGGATAGCTGGTTCATCAATCTTCGATTATCATAAAATTTTATGAAATGATTGGAAAACATGCAGTTCACAATTTAATTGGAACATTGGGAGAAAGCCAATGGAGAGAGGAGACAAGAGATCTGCACAGAATTAAGCTTCATTAAAGTACTTTAAATAACAGGAAAATTATTAAACGAAGCTTACAAAGCATAACATTTGAATAAAGAGAAGAAATTAGGAAGACGAATTAATTAAGGGCACTTGGTCTTGTTGGCATGAGTAGTCATTTCAGTGTAGCATTTACCACAAACTTCTCGGTTACCAGAGGTACCAGGGGGCACACACTTGCACCTATAGCAGCAGGTTCCGCAGGCCCTTGTGCACACATTGGGCCTAGAATGCAGACTGCACCTCACCTTGCATAGCCCATCACAATCCAGCAACGCCAGTAGCCTTCTGTTAGATTCTTTCACCAACTGGGTGCTTATTATGCTCTGCTCTTCATTCTCTATATCAGATGAAACCTGCAATCACAATGCATTATATTTATTATTTATGCAATCAGTTAGCGGCTTTCAAAGGGTAAATATATAAGAGCAGCTCTAAGCCTCTAGTGCTCACCTGGGTTACCAAGAAAAGAAAAGTTGCCAGCAGAAGAAAAGAGCGTAAAGCCATTTGAAAGCAGAAACAGTGTGCGTGACTGGCTCCTGGCCAGCCGGCCTCTTTATATATAGCTGATTCCCGGTGCCTCATTTACCATTTCGTCCACAAGTTTTGTTTCTTTCCTCGCTTCTCTATTCCTGCACTCAAGCCCAATCATAGTAAAACGTGCTCATTTTGCTTGTATAATTACCATTTTTGGGCGCAATGATAGAGGGTTAGACATCTTAATTATTTTTTTAAAAAAAATTCACGTGATTTTATTTCTTATTTTAAAATAATTTTAACTAATTAAAAAATTAATTTAATAATATCCCTAATTTATTACATACTACGAGTTATTATCATACCAGAGTTTGGAAGAGTAAGATGAGCCATAATAATATTTACTTCTGCTTAATGGTAGACAAGGCCAAACAGTCTCCTTAATCCTTTCTCTATAATTTGACAAGTAAAATATTAGAAAGAGAAAGAACCAAACGCATAGTGTTATTAATTTTTATTAGTGCTAAATCAGAGTAAATGAAATGGGGCAGTGTATGGAGAAATACAGAGAAAAGGCCATCATATCTAGGAACAGAGGCATGTCCTGATTCTGACTAATGACCTTCTGTGCCACAAGCATATTTTTATCGATTATCATTTGTTGGTTTCCCACTGAGAAGTTGATCTGGCAAAAGGCATTGAACCACAGCTGTATCCCACCATTCTCATATAATAGTAATAGTGATAATGATGGTGATGATCATAGGTATTTGTCAATGTTAGCATGAAACAACGTCGTTTCATAGACTAGGAAGAAAAATTGGATCCTATGGGGGGGTATGGATGTTAGTTTATTTTATTAAAATGAAGTTATAGATTAGAAATAGGAAGCAGAAGACAGCTAGAGCATGGTTGGCTAAATGATATATGAAAGAGATGGACGTCACAGTCACAGTCACAGTCCCAGTCATGCTCTATTAATTTTTTTTGGGTCCTGCTAAAAACAAAAAATAAAAATACAAAAAAGAGATTTACTAGGGTATTGGATTGGACTCTCACAGATATTTTGTCATAGGGGTGCGAGAAGGTGCTTGTGCTTTGCTAATGTTGAGCTGTATTCTCATTAAGAATTGAAACCCCACTGACCACCTTGCCTAAGCATTTGCCCATTAGGCCCCTTCGCTTTTATCCCTACCAACCCAATCCCCACACTTTGGGTCAATAGAGACTCAATAGCACTACCCTTCATAAGGATTCATAACGTCACCTTCATGGTACTATCACAATTACCAGTTATTATTTAGATCATTGTTCATATTGTCAAATTTCATTTGCAGTTATTTAAATGCAAATAAGTCAAGTAGTTACAAAGTTATAAAAATTTATTATGAAGTTTTATATTTTGACACATAAAAGATAGATTTTTTTCATTAATTATGTTAAATATTATTTAATGAAATAAAACTACATAAATATTTTTTCACTCTAGCATATATATATATATATATATATATAGTTTTTTTTCTAATATTATCATGATATTTAAATGCGAGAAAATTTTTTTCAAAAAAAACTGCATCGGAAAGATGTTTAAGTCACCGAACAAAGTTATGGTTGTAGCCTAGTGGTATAATGGGATTGGATTGAGGCCTTGGCTTGAGCGAGATTTAAAAAATTAAAAACATAAAATTATGTGTAAAACATTGCAAACAGTACCTTTTCATCTGGCTCGCAGAAATAAGCAACCCAACTAACCCATCAAATATTTAAAAAATAAATTTATAATTTTTTTTATTTAATTGACTGATTTTTTTAATTTTTTATAAACTGTTTTTTACAAAAACATCTATTTAACTTTTTTTTTAAAAAGCAATTTTCAAAACTCAAAATATACGGAATCTTAATGTGCAAACTCCATCAGTTTACTTGTACTAAAATTTTTAATTTTATATTTTAGAATTGGATTTTAGATTACCATAAAAAAACATTTCCAATAGTGACACGATCTAGAACTCAATTTCAAATATCAGTACCAATTTGATACCAGCTAACTTAAGACTTAGTGTTAGTGGCACTCACGGGGATGAAAGATAAAATCCTCCACTGTGTCAGTTTCCGATTATTCTTTTTTAATTATTATTTGCTGGTTGAGTTACAGTGTTACATTTCTTACAAGTTCGTGAATTTTAATGTTCTAAAATAAAATCTAAAAGCCACACTGTGACAAAGATAAAAGTTGAAGGCTATGAATGCAAATTTACCTTCAGTACTTCGTCAGCTGCCACTCTTTCCTTACCCAGTTTGCAGCCTAGTTTCTTATGAGGTCCAATTTTCTAACTGCTGATTTACATTACTTTGCATGATCAACAACATTAACTTTTTAAATCCAATGCCCGAGCCAACATTCATATCAAATCTAGCCTTCAAAATTCTTACCCTATGTAGACTGGAGGCATTCATTTGTAATTAGGCATCGAGCATATTTCAACCATATAAATGTCAAACCAAAATCTGTCTTCATTAGTTTTCCACCAACCTCATAATGATAGTGATAAACACATTGTGAGCAACATGTTCATAGTGGCATCCATTAACCCACAAAAAAAGATATTTGGGAAAATAAAGCACTACATACAATAAATATTAAAACAGGTAAAAACAAGGTACTATGATAAGATAACGAAGATTTTGGTTAACTGCGTAAAAGAATGTGGAAATGAAGCTAAATCTAGCAAACTTTTGTCAACCATTTATATATAGATTGACAGAAACAAAGAATCTTGTATCTAATTTTAACTCCACTAAGAGTTAGGGAAGAGTTTTACAGTGACTCAAAACAGTATGTGGTGAAGCTAACTATGTTCTCTCGATCTCAAAATTTCCAACTCAACTTTAAGTGTCGGCTATAGCTCAAAAACCTTTAATGTTTCAGTTCACCTATACTTGTCGGAAAAGGAATAAGCAAAAGAAAAAAAAAAAAAAAAAGGAAAGTTGTCTGTTCTAACATAAGACAAAAACTATTTTCCTGTATTAGCTAATTCAATTCTTCTAGAAAACAATGTTCACTTCCTTTTCATTCATCTCAAATACATGATCTCTTGCATCAGAGAGAGCACTCTGCAGCATAAAACGAGTTTATTCATGCAAACATACCAAAAGTGGACAAAATAAAAAACTACTTCCTTCCAAGATTTGAAAGATAGAGAGAAAACTATTACCTGCCCAAACTTTGTGATGAAGTTATTTGAAAGATTTAAAGAGGTCATTTTCACATCTTCATTAGCCTTGAGTGCTTGAGCAATAGCAAAAGCGCCGTCATCCTGTACAGAATATCAGTATGAACTGCACAGCAGTGTTTTCAATTTGTGAATAAAAATCCAATAAAAGAGCAATTGTTTACTCTTATTTCATTGAATCCTAAGTCGAGCTCTGTCAAAACTTCATTCACCACTTTCAAGCTGCGAGCAAGGAAGATAGCACCCTGCAAATATTTTATGTAAGGAAGAAAATAATATTGAATGACCCAAAAGCCAAAAAAAGGCATCTGAATGGACAAGAACAAACTTCATCTCTAAGTCCATTTCCTCGCAAGTCTAGAACTGCTATGGTGTTATTGTATTTCAAAGTATCTGCAATGTACTCTGCGCCTTTTGCTCCTATCTGCAATACAACTTCCATGTCACAATGTTATGAATAATTAAGCTAATGGTTCACGAATGTACAATACACAGATGTATATGCTTATACCTGGCACCAACCAAGCTTTAATGCCTTTATGTTTCCATGGAATTTAAGAACTTCTGATAATGCCTTGACTCCATCAGATCCAATAGGATTATAACCAACTTCCAACTGACAGAGGGAAAGAGGATTGTCATACTACTAAGAATTAACATCATCCCAAATTTAAAATTTAAAATTTAGAAGAATAAGGAATACAGTTAAATCAAGGTAAGGTACTAAAGGACTCACCGTTGTGATGTTGGAGTTATCTTTCAAAACTTGAGCTATTTCACTGATCCCCTTGGCATGTATGTTATTTCCGCCCTGTACAGTTGACAGAAATGGTTTGTCAAATAACTCTTCAGGAAGAAAATTGAAGCATATGACAAGAGATGAGTACAGTGAAGCAGTCTCTTCCCACCAGGTCTATAATTGCTATACTCCGATTCCGCTTTAAGGCATCTGCAATCTGTTCAGTGCCCTGATAAATACTCAGAAAATATATCAAAGTCAAAGTCCAACTCAGAATGATCCAATAGCACTAACTTGATTCAAATGTAACCAATAAGCTGAATAACTCATGGACCATCAGTCAGTAACTTCATTACCTCATCACCTATGTCATTCATGTACATATTTATCCAGAACAAGCTCTTGCTCTTCTTGATAAATTCAGCAACATGAAAGGCTCCCTTTGCACTAATTGAGTTGTTGCCAAGGTCTAGGTGGGTAAGTTTAGCTGAAGGGCAAACTTGCAAGTCAGACTAATAAAAATGAACTTGGCTTTTTTCTAAATCAAGTTTCACAACTCAAAATGACAATCAATAGAGCAATAAACACACCTTTGCTGGAAGATAAACCCGACATCAAGGCACGGACTCCTTCATCTCCAATAGAATTTCCTTGCAAATGAAGTTCCTGAATGAAAATAAGCCCAGTATGAATGTAATATTATTTGTAAAACACCAAGCTTGCATATTTAAAACCTATCTGTGTAGCACTCTTCCATATTTATAATTTTTATACATTTTCACTGCTAATAATTTGAGTTCTCAAAAGTATTAGTGAGAAAAATAAACCAGTATAAACTTGTAATTTTGTTGGAAGAATGTATGCCTACATAATCTAGAGAAGAAGCTCAGAATCTATTTGAGCCCCTTCATACTGATGCAACAAAAAACTTTCTTGGAAAGACAAAAGCTGGTATCTTCAATCATTCCAAAAAAACTGAAGAATTGGAAATAGTATATGCCCCAAGAAGCCTTTTCAATTCTTACAGGTCTCAAGAATATTTCAAGTTTCATAAGATTTTCAAAATCACTTTTCTCAGCTTATTAAAGTATAAATTTACTGAATGGCAGCAAGGAAACTAAGAATACACTTTGCGATCATTAAAGACCAGCATTTAAAAGAAAAATAAAACACGAAATGCACCATTAAGAAAGAACCCTAGTCCTTTAGCCAAAGCTAATGTGATGTACCCGTAAAGACTTATTCTCCTCGAGTCCTTTAGCCAAAGCATTAGCTCCCAAAGCACCGCCATAATTGCCACTTTAGAGTGATAGAATGTCAGCAAGATTTCCAAAAGTAACATAAAGAAAGTGCACAACTGGAACGATTTATCTAAAGCTGTTAAAAACCCAGCCAGTTAATAATTTAAGGGTTTTTAATAGAAAAAAATTAGACATTCTACTATAATATCCCAAAATTAAAAACACTAAGAAAAAATCTGAGAACTTTTACGCACTTGAGATATATACTTCGCATAGCGGAATTCTCCAACAATGCTCCAGCAAGACTTGTAAATCCCTACTTCCAATTCCAAAAAGAAATCATAACCATATGAATTTATCAATTTTAGCAATAATCTCAAGAGAATATTGAGCTAACTTCATACAGAATAATCAATCATGTTGTTATTAAGTTCAATCACTCGCAGGTTTGAATTTTTCTTTAACAAATCTGCAATAGCCTTTGCACCCTGCAAAGAAAGTAAGCAACATTCCAGGCACATGAAATCTGGATTTAGTTATACATGCTAATAGTGGTGACTAACTCATGAATGTAATTGTCAGGCTGAAGAAAAAATTAAGTTAACCTCATCGCCCAAGTCAGTACTGTTTAGCTGGAGCTTTTCAATACCAGCATTATCCATTAATGTGTCACACAGGTTCTGTTTGCGACAAAAAAAAAAAAAAAAAAAGAAAAAAGGTTATCGCATACATAACCATGAACATAAAAGTCTATAAGGTTGAATCCAAACACTGAAGCAAGGAAACATTAAAAATCTCAACCAGGAACAAACTCATACATTAGTATGGCAATTACTGTTTGAAGCCAGTGATGTGATGAAAAAGAAAAAATGCCTAAAACTATGTAGAGCACCCCACATTGGTTATTTTTACTAAGTAACCATGATCCTTTATAATTAACATAACATCACAACTCACATAGTGCAAATTATATTTAGGGCTTTAGGGTTTAAAGGTTTAAATGATTGAAATACCACAAGTAAAACACCAACAGAGGGGAATGATAGCATTCAAAAGAAAAAATAATTTTTACTTCCTATATCAATTTATCCATCCCTTACAGAACACTGGAAGCTATATGAAATAGCTTAGCCTATCTGAGATCACAAAAAGAAGAAGTTAGATTTTTGCTAGAGTTGACAATTCATATCATGTTTTGTCCCAATCGGGTATGACATAATTATACTAAACATGAATACGAAACGATTAATTAATCGTGTCAAAAATTCGAAATACGAACACGATACGGTTAAAATTCATATTAACACGACACGACACAATTAACTTAATGTGTCTAAACGTATATAAATTACACGACACGATATGATTATACACAATTTACTAATATATCTAAATGTGTACAACAGATACAACATGACACAATTATACACAAATAGACACGAATATTAAATTAAAAATTTTTTCTATTTACACCCTAGAGTTTTTCTTATTAGATATTTTTTTTTAAAAATTAGGTATAAAATAATTATTTGTTTAATAAATATTAATTCATCTAAATATAAGTTGGTAAATATATTAGTATAATATTAATTCATATAATATAAAAATAATATCTATATAATTAATTTATTAATATTTATTCGCATATACTAATATCACGTATTATAGATTTATTCATATATAAATATGTATTATACATATATATTTATAATATTATAATATATATTTGAATTTTTTATATAGTTTGAATTTTGAGTAACACTTAAATAATTAGACATCTCTTCATAATTGATAAAATAACATTTTTAATCGTGTCTTAATAGATCAGACAGGTAAAATTCATTTATGATAGTTTTTCTTGTGTCGTAATCATATTGACACGGTTATGACTCATATCCATTTAACTCAAACCTAAATAGAGCTAATTTTGTGTTATTTTGTGTCAAAATTGTTAACTCTAATCTTCACAACTACATTTAAAAGGATTTAAATAATAGTAATTTAAAACAAAAGGACAATCATCCTAACTCCAATTTATAATACAATAAATTGCAGCAATGAATATAAAACATCCACTGCCATTTACAATCGTGAGATTGTGATTAAACAAAACTTAAGCTACACTATTGTAGAACATTACCTAAAAGACAGCACAGATTTAAAAAGAGGGGCATACATAATTGGACATGGGCTGACCTTAGCTCCTTCATCTCCAAGAGGGTTTCCAGACAAGTTCAGTGTCTTCAATGCAATGTTTGATTGAAGAACACGATCAAAAGCCTTTATTCCTTCTGCAGTTATTCCATTTGCAGCAAAGTTCACTTCCTCTAGAGTCTGAAAAACACGAAGATGCATTCAGTTAAATTGCAAAGGACCAATTTTTCCAATATATGAAATCAGCCTACTGAAAGTTAGATTACACTTATATTACCAAACAAATAACTAAAATTATGAGAATCATAAAAGTGCTGCATAAGCAGTTGAAGAACTCCAACCTGATTGTAAGCTAAGCTCTCAGCAAGGAAATATAGCCCTTCATCACCAAAGTTACAACCTGCCAAATACTTGGACGGTCAAGATCAAGTAATACTCAAAGGCATGAGTTAATTGAGTTTACATTAAGTTTCAAAATGTTGACAATCCAACCAGGAAAAAAAAAAAGGAAAGCCTAGATTCAAAGAAAATCCTGCTGATTGCATTTAAGATGCCAAGTTGATGCAGAGCACATAGAACACAAATCACTGCTTGAATCAGCATTCTCTTAATAAGTTTGTGTAGTTTTACAGTAAAGTCTATCGTGATAATTTGCACCCTCATAGTTGCAGATTGAACATCTACTGAGGAGTCCGATTATACATGGATCTTAACATATTGCCTTAAATATATCAGATGTCAAAACATACACATTTTCAGTTAAGGGGTCAATTCCTTGTGCATTTTATGGAATTTTTCAAAGTTTTTTAGATATCATTGAAATTGGGGGATAACAATTTTAACTCTAATGTGATTTCACCCAGATATTGGAGGTGATAACCAACAAATTCTAGATGAGACACGAGACAACTTTTCTAATGTGTTTTTCTAGAAAAGATAATGTCGGTTTATTTAACTACAAAATCTGCAAAAGTTTGGTCCTGAATTTCCTTTTTCACCAAATACTGAGCCCATTAATGCTATAAAAAACCACAAATTGTTGTCTCCTAGACTGTCGTGTTCACATTTCTGGCACCACATCAACCATTCATAATGTTATATTCCTTGCCTAATTTTACCCCAGTTCCATTCCCACGAAAATGCTAACCCTTTTTCAGATAATAAAATATTAGTTTCACATCAACTACCAGCCCTATAAATCCCTTAAAATTCTGATACAATCTGCTTTATGATTATCAACTTAGGACATTTTCCAAATATCATAAAGGGTGCAACACAGTATCAATTGAAGAAAGAGCTAACATGGCTAAAACTTTGTCTTGACACTATAAGAATTTAACCCTTAAATTTAGTAGAGAATGATAAAAATATATTACAAAAGAGGACAATACAGAAATGTAGAATATGAAATTCTATCCCAAAAGTCTTAGATGCAAATCAGCAGCATGCAAATACAGAAGCATCTATCTCTGAAATAAAGCATTCTAAAAGAATTTTCAGTTGCTCAAATTTATCTAAAAATAACATACATACCTGACATGTCAACAGCGCTAAATGACCTAAGTTCTTTGGCAAAGTCGTTCAGCTTCTGCTTGGACTCTCTGTCAATCTTTGCAGTGAAACCAGGAAATAAATTTGAACCAGCCGCAAATGACCAACTCATTCCTTTCGAAGGAGATTTATTTTCCGCCAATGTAGTTTTTTTTGGCTTTGGCATCATGACTTTCTCCACCAATTTCCATAGAACTGTCAGCTGAAGACATAAATTAGTACACTCTAAGGAGAAACAAGAGGATTAAATTGGTCCACTATGGAAGAGACCACGACTCATAGAATTCACACAGTTTAAACACCAAATGACTATTATTCAGCGATAATTACCTCAAATGCTAATTTTATAACTATTCTCCATCACGTACCAAATGCTTCAAAATGAAAAAGAGTCAAAATTGTTGACAGTAAAGTTTCCATACCGAAAGTAGCAACGAGAAAAGAGCCGGCAGGCATGACAAAGGAGGCAATCTGCTGGACAGGAGCGATAGGAAATGCACTCTCTCCCTGAGACTCCCTATAGACTCTCCGTCCACTGGCAGGCCGCCGCGAACTTTTATCGGCGGCCGCCGCCCTCACAGCTAGACTCCTGAACCTGAAACATCTTATCCTACTAGTAAACGACGATGCAGTGTTGGGGAAGGACGGTAGCAAGCCGTGAGCACGATAGCAGGAGGCGGAGCTGCCAGACGCGTCGGATTGCAGCCTAAGTGGAACCTTCAAAGGAAATATATAGAATTGTGAGTCGATAACTGAGAGACGAGATGAAAGAAAGATGACAAAACAATGACTATATTTTACCTTAGGATGAAAGCAGAGAGAATGAGTAGAAGCAGAGCCCATAGATTTAAGCGGCTTTAGATGCGCATAGGGGTCTACGGATTCTTAGCACGCGCTAACCGGAGCTGCAGAGCAGAAATAGAGGATATGACGAAGCGGCGATTTCTAGTGGTGTGTTCTAAAACCAGGGACTATTGTTTGTGTTTTCCTTTATCAAGCTGCCTGACTAGTGGGCTTCCATTATTGGAAATCCAGTGTCAGTGTATCTTCTCAAGCTGGATGTGTTTTGGGTCGGGCCAGGGCCAATCTAATCATGTGGATTTCAGGCATGGGTTTTTTTTTTGCTTGCTCTTACGGGCCTAAAGTTCTCCTGGGGTACGCCTATCTTTTGAGCCGGTGTCAACAACTCCAGCCAGTGTTGGATTGGGTTTAGTTACTGCTGCAGGCCTGTACGATATGAGATGAGTAAATTATAACAAATATCCATATCCATGTCATTCGTTTAAACGATAAAAAATTTTATTTTTTGAAATATATAAAAATATAAATACATAATTATACTTGTAAAAAAAAATTGAATCTATAATACAATATAAACCTGAATTCATAATTGATTCTAGATGAAACCACTCATATGCATGTTTCATACAGTATACCGCATTGCTTGTTCTTTGTCCGTGTAAAACTGAACTGAAAATTTAAAGTAATTCCGTATATATTGAATTCGATTATTTTAGATTTTTAATTCGAGCCTGTTTAAAATTTTTATTAAATGTACTAAATTCAATTTTTGATATTGAAAATTAAAAAAAAAAAGGAATAAATCAAATTATATAAATATTCTATTATTAATCCAAAATATGAAATCATTAAACTCAATTCGTTATTACAGCACTCTTTCCATCTCAATGAGTTTTTTTTTTTCATTTTATAAAAACAATGTAACATTTTTTTATTTTTTTTTTCAATTCTTCTCTTTACTTTAGTAACTACTCCTACTTCACTGTTCTCAAACTAAATAAATTTTTAAATCTCTATTAATTTCAAATGGTATTATAATCAATTACTTAAATTA
This sequence comes from Triadica sebifera, assembly GCA_023653625.1. Lineage (NCBI taxonomy): Eukaryota > Viridiplantae > Streptophyta > Magnoliopsida > Malpighiales > Euphorbiaceae > Triadica > Triadica sebifera. The sequence goes on from CM042895.1 coordinate 8,695,294, forward strand.
CTAATTATTTTTTGAATTTTTGTGCAATACCAAATATAGACAAAATCATTGAGAATGAAAGAATAATCGAGACACTTTTTTTTGGAAGAAAATAATTAAGTCTTTAATTTGAATAGTTGCGGGTTGATAATTTCCACAAGTCCAATGCAAGATTTAATTTACTTATTTGCAATTAGTGTGATTCTACTAATCAGGCCGGCAAAAAATTAATATAATGCCATAAATATGTGAACTGTGTAGTACAAATTATAAATTTTCTTGGTTGGAAACTTTCTTAGTAGTTTCCATATTAATTTAACATGTACATATTAGATAACAACGAAATTAAAATGGGATATAGTACAAATTAGTCCCTCAAAAATAATCCAAAAGTCAAAATCGAGTCAAATATTTTTCTTTTGTCAATTATGCCCTTAGAGTTTAAAATTTTGTATAAAATTGCTCAAAATTAATAGAAATGCCACACTAGATAACGGAAGTTAAATTTTGTTCTTAAAAAATGACACCTCATCATGCCGCATAATATTAGCAAAAATAAGGCTAAAAAGTTAACACCTCACTCCTTTAGCTAATATTATGTTGCACGATGAGGTGTCATTTTCTTAAGAATAAAAACTAACTTCCGTTTTCTAATGTGGCATCTCTATTAATTTTGAGCAATTTTTTACAGATTATAAAACTTTAAGGGCATAATTGATGAAAGAAAAAGATTTGGGTTGACATTGATTTTTAAAACATTTTCAGGGACAATTTTGTACTATAACCCAATTTAAATATGATCGTACAACACAAGAGTCACCTGACTCGTACCGCCTTGACCATAACGGCTAACTACAAGGCCGAATTGGGCATGCAGGCCATGCCCACCTCCTCCGCTTGCTATATAAATCAAAGTCTTCCAATCGCACAAAATAAATATATTATATATCAGTCTCTAAATCTTTCAATTATTTGAAATTAAGATGGCTTCTTCAAGGATTATTGCAGCAGCCTATCTTGCTATGTTTGTCGCGGTTGCTGTGGCTCATGAAGGACATGATCATGCTATGTCGCCTGGAATGGTTATGCCCCCAAGCCCCAGTGCTCCTCCTAGTTCTAGCACCTTCGTTTCTCCATCCATGGGGATTGCTTTCTCTGCTTTTTTGGCCTCCTTCCTTGTTTTTGGCAGAGCCCAGGTTTGATTTTTCTATGCGTATTTACGCCTTGACTGGTTATTTATATTTAAGACTTCAGCTACTTGTTAAGGTTTGCCATTTGTATTGCATGTTTTTTTATCTTATGATTAATGAATAAATGGGTCGTTGATTTCTATTGATTTTTTTTTTATGAATTCTATTGACGTTGTGTATGTGATTTTTATTGATATCGTCGGTTATATGGATTTTTTTTTTAGATTGGTTTATGGTTTATATAAACCTAATTAATGACAAAATTAATTATTGTCATCTCTAGAGCACTGAACGAACTTTTTGAGAAAAATAGCAATAGAATTGAATCAAGAAAAATATATATTTTTTTAATTTGGTTCAGTTTGACATGGTCAAATAACAAAGAAAAATGGATCAAATTGAACCAAATTAAAATTATACAATCAATTTCCTTAAAAGTCAAAGCAGAACCAAACTGAAGTATGATCTGATTCAATTTTCGATTTTGGTTTAATTTTTCACACACATAAAGAGCATAGCTTGTTAAGACATAATCTTAAGACTACATAAATGACCTTCCATGCAATTAGAGGTTCTGTAAACATATTTAGATTAGACTTTTTATCTACTCGGTTGATACAATTAATTAGATTCTATTCAATCAATTGGTGAAAGAATCCCTGCAATCGATATTAGAGTGTATGCAACTATGCACAATTTGTATACACTCAAATTTTGATTTCTAAAAGGAACCAATAATGACAGAGATAAAATTTTCTTTATGAAAAAAAGAAATACTATGATACAAATTTTTACAACCGAAGGTTTGAAACCATCGCTCAAAAAAATAATATTGTCATGCCATTTGTATAGTGTATTATCAATATGCATTTTGTGTTTCTTGCACCATCCAAGAAAATCATAAACAAATGAAAGTAAAAAAATATGCAAAAAGTTGAACTCAAACTTCTATCTGGGTATTCATAATCAAAAAAGGATTCAAATTTCTTGCCAAATTTGAAAGGAAGGAATGAGCAAAGGCTGCAGCACCAATGGGAAACACATGCCTCATCTATCATAAAATAAGGGCTGTAGGGAGGGTGTATATATCCAAGTTTGTCATATTTGATACCTAAAAAGAAGGCGGCTCCAGGTATCTTTTCCTGGGAAAAAAGCAAAATCTTCATTCATAAACGGAGGGATCGTTTATGGTTGGAGGAAGGTTTGGATTTTTATTTCCTGTGAAATCAACATCCGAAGAACACATATGCACAGCCACCTGCTCTTTGATTATCTGTCACGAATTTATCCAACATTTCAAGTCAACAAACTGAAAATTCTCTATCTTCATAAAAGAGGATACTCTCGTCCAAATAATTTCCTCTATCCGCTTATCAAAGCCTATGCAGCCAGTTGCCCGTTACACCATAATTTAAGAGCGAAAGCTAAGCTTAGTTACCAACCTCTTCTATTCTTTCCTCGAGTGCCTTGAAACTCTTCATGTTGAAAGCCCTGAATGTTCCAGCAATCGTAACCGAGTCTGGAATCACATTGAACGCAGTCCCGCCATTGATCATGGCCACAGAGACTACCCGCAGCATCCAATTTTCAGCAAGGAGTTAGAATCTAAATTCTGCAGCGACACAAATATCAGAAAATCTTGAGTCTCATAATTGATTAGTACCTAAGAATCTAAAGGGTCAACCTCCCTGGAAACTATCTGTTTTAAACTAATTACTGATGCTGAAGCTGCCAAATTGGATCAATAGATTGTTGAGGAACAGCTGCGTGACCCCGTTTACCGCTTATCTTTGCTTTAAAACCACCACAGCCGGCTAGGAATTCTCCAGGTTGCGAAGCAACAAACCCTGTGGGATACATTTGAACCAGATGAATCCCAAATATTGCCTCCACATTATGAAGCACCCCTTCTTCAACCATGGATTTTGCCCCTTCCTCTATTTCCTCAGCTGGTTGGAAAATAAGGATAACAGTGCCCTGCATTTAGAGTCACCAACTTAAATTTTCTACTCTTATGCCTATGATACTAAAATCAAGTAAATTTTCAACAAATTTCCAAATTTACCTCCAACAGATGTCTCAATTCTTGCAGTATTTTTGCAGCACCAAGAAGCATAGTAACATGCCCATCATGGCCACAGGCATGCATTTTGCCATCCACTTTACTCCTGTGCTCCCATCCAGTCAATTTCTATTTAGCCAGGCAGCATAATCATTTTTTTTTCAGTACATCTTGGGAAATTTATTGGAAGATGGGATCAGAAAACTGAATCTACAGCTTCACATTATCTTTTTATTATTTTCTTTATTTTTTGAGTGAATTCTATTTTTTTCATATAGGTCACATAACATTAAAAGTCCAGTATGTGCCATTTAAAAAATGAAAATGATGACAGAAAAAATTTAACATTTTTCTCTTACCTTTACTGCCCGCCCTCCTTAATTTGAGGCTTTTTTAATTTATTAATTGAATAAATATTTATGACCTAACTAATGTTAAATTGTCATATAAATGAATTAAACTGATTTGTGAAGGTTTTTTTTTTTTTGAAGGCATTAATTTATCTTTTTCTCAAAAAAATTAATGGTCTCACCCACAATTATTTTAAAAAAAAAAAAGTGTTAATATTGAAGGGCAATGGGTAAACAAGTCAATGTTGAACTTGCACAAAAGGATGCACCTCATCTCTTGCTTGCAAGATTTTGATGGTGCATTTCAGAAAGTTAATTAGTGTTTAAAGTCAAGATAAACCGTATGTGTGATCAATTGAACACTTCAAAGTCTAAAACCTAAATATTATTAGAATCACATATAATACAATGTTGGAAAATTTATTGCCTTCGAAAGATGTTCCATGCAGCGTATATTTGGCATAACGAAGAAGAAAACCGAAACTTATACCTAAATTTTCAGTCTTAATCGATTTCTCTTTCAAACTTATTAAGCCGTAAATTGGCATGAATTGTATCTAATTAACTGAAAAATAAGCTAATTGTTAAAAAAACAATTAAAGATTCTGAATACTTTTTTTAACAAATTCGTTTGGATAAACAAATCTGAGCAATTGTATTCACACGGGGCAAACCAGCTCCCCACTTAAAGGCAAAGTGACTAAAGGCGTTGAATTTGGAAAAAAAAATTATTTTTAATTTTTTTAAATTTTAAAAATTATTTTTATAAAAAACATGTAAATAAATATTTTTTTTCCAAAAACTATTTATAAAAAATTAAAAAAAAATCAGTTAATTAAATTAAAAAATTTTAAACCTATTTTTTAACACCCAACAGCAATAATATAACCCCAAATCAGGTTTCAAGAGCCTATTTAAACCAAAAAGACGATGAAGCTCAAAATCCATTTGCCTCTAGTTAAGGGCTAATTTGCACCATTAGCCAGCCGAAAAAACAAATGACACTTACTACTCTTAGTATCAATATTAAGTGGTCTAAATGCTAACAGATCCATCCATCGCGTAGTAAGCACATAACAAGTCGACATGCAAAAGTGGCTACTCTTTCCATTTCCCATTAGCCTGTCAATAGGAACTCCACTAACAAATTATTCAATTTACAGTTGTGCTTGCTGAGAAGCCGAGGCAAAAGAAACAAGAGAATGACCGATAAAGATGAGGGGACAAAAAGGAATTTTACTAATAACAATGGGCTGTTTTCATCCTCTGACAAGCTGGAGATACGGATCATTTTTCCACCACAACAATCATTTGCACTTCTTCATTGATGAATGGTCAAGGAATTACTTAACCTTAATATTTGCTTGCATAAGTGCGAGGCCATTAGAACAAATTAGAGCGTGCAGAAACAGCTGACATTTTAATTCCTGCGCACATGTATGATTCAGCTTCCAAATATCTATCTAGATGATAAAAATATTACAACTAAACTAGGTTAAATGCAGATCAGAAGATTTCAGAGAAAAAGCGTATATTATTAGACCTTACCACATTTAGCAAGGTTTTCTCTTGTCTACTTTTAGATGGATGCTGAACCACTTCTTTTTCTTACTTCTGTCCCTCATTGAAGATTTTTTATCTCTTAATTGTCCATCTTCTTTTGTCTCTCGGAGGGTACCCTTGCTTTTGCTCCTACTTGTACTCCGCTTCATTAGAGGAGCAACTGTATAGGAGGCATGAATTTCATTCCTTTGTTTAAGAAGCTCATCGATCTGCAAAAACAATATGAAGATAGAACATTAGAGACTTATCTATTCATTTAAACCTCAATCCTCGTATACAGCATTTGGAACAAAGTTTCACGGGTAAACTCACCTCTTGCATTTCTTGAGCATATCTACTGGTCATCTCTGTAAATTGTGACAACACCTGTCAAACATTAAATGCGAAAATTTGAGAGAATGAGAGAAAAATATACATGGATATGCAGTTGTTTAAGCCAAACGCAGACCTCTCTGTATTCAGTTTCGAACTTAGATATTTCCACCCTTTTTGTAAGAATTTGAGCTTCAACAGCTCTAAGATTCTCTTTCTCTTCAGTAAAAGGTGCAGCACAAACAGCTTCTATTGAGTAGCTTGCACTCTTAAAAAAATTGTCACCTGCACAAAATCACCAGAATATAAACATTGGAGTCAAGTTCATCCAAATTCTGGACCAAGGAGTGCAACAAACTGAAAAGAGAAAAAAAGTTGTAGAACTGGCCATAGACCCCAAAAATGTGAGTGCCAGACTTCAGTTCAGTAATTTCACATGGCTGAAAGCCATCCAATTTCTTAAAGAAGGCAGCATCAGCATCCTTTGCAGCCGCAATCTGAAGCCAAAATCATTTAGAGGACCAAACAAAGAACATTTGAGCAAATGGAAGCTTAGTATAAAAAGATAACAATCATTTAACAATATCAGCAGCTCACCGAGTTGACAGTCTGATCCAATCGATAAACAGGAAAACAGAGGAAATACATTCCAGCAGATGTAACTTTTCCAGTTTTAGCACTGTCCTCCTATATGCAAAATGTAATGAGTAACAGAAGAAGGGTTCACTTCGAAAATTGAATACAATTACAAGAATAATAAAGACATAATTAACTTAGGCTAAAATAATTCACCTAGATTCAAGCGTCTATGGTATAACATCCAATGCCTCTAGAGTTATCTAATGAGTTATGGAATGTGTTGTCTATTCAAGAACAATTCTTTGTTTTTTCTTTTAGTTATAAGCCTTATTCCCAACATGTTATTTCATGATCAACAAGATAGCAAAAGATTTTGGGCCTGATTAAAGTCGAGCAATTGCAAACTAAAATACCAAAAAGAAAAAAAGTTCATCAGTATTCTCTCCATGGAAAAACAGTGAAAAACTGAGTCTTGTTTGATGATTAATGAATTGCTGCAAGTTTAAATTTGAGTTTTGAAGTTTATCCTCAGCCTTCAGATTTGTAAATAGATGATATGACCAGGAATTTTATTTGAGAAAGAAAAACATCCAAAGCCAACAGAGGCATGCTTCCTACCTGTAGAGCAAGGCTTAGTCCACCATTTTTATCTTTATCAAAATACAACAGCTGCAGAAAGGCAACCGATTAGCAAGACTCGTGACTGTTATCCATTAATAGAAAAGGTTATATGACATCGATAAACTCAATAAAGTATGAGAGCTATTTTAGAAACTAGGGACTTCAAATATGGTTTGATGGATTACAAGAGTTGCGGTCCAAGTCAATTATAGTAAAGGATGGATCCATCCATTACTATAATTGACTTGGACCACAACACGTGTAACACATCAAACTAGATTTGAACACCCTTATCAGAAACCATTAGAAAATGGAACACAGAATGTTTGGGTATCTGAAAACCAATGGAATCAAAAAAGTATAAATTATGCATCAGTAGAAAATAAAAACAAAATGATACAGGAATGGTAGGTTAAATAGGTTGGTAATGTTTCAGAAAATTCCTTCCAACATTGTGTAAAGAAGCTTTACACCTTCCACTTCTATTCCCTTCTCAAAAGTCAATCTGTAGTTAAAGTTGTCACTTCAGTTACCTCCCCTTTGTACGCTTTACCATGAAAGTGATTTAACTTGTCTTGCAACAGAATCACAATGCTAAAACTCACAAGCTCCCTAAGACTAAAGAAGTGACTTCTTGTGCCAATTAGCTATTCATTTTCTCATAAAGTATATCAATTGTCAAACTCTTGCTTATCAATTAAACTTAACTCAGTCTTGAAACTTCAAGGGATCAGCCTTGATTATTGAATTCCACATGTGTCACTGGATAAAACTTCACTAGAGAAATCCAGCAAAACTAGAGAATTGTAGCTCTATCTCTCCACTACTATATAGGATGTTTCATATCATCCAAATTCCTACATATTTTACAAATTTAAGGCTCCGATGCACCATAGATCCTCAACGCACCTTCCTTTACATGCCTTCATTGGTATAAGGCTGAGAGTTGAAAACCTGTAGATGCCAAACACAAATTTTCTGCTTCCTAACAGAGAACAATTTCAAAATTAAAACCCAAGATACATGCAGACATATATATGCATGCATGTCATAGTATCTTTCCAACACCATTATTCTTAACTTGCTCACAGAGCTCTACAGCGAAAGCAACCATAAACTTGAAAAAAAATTCTAAGCAATTTTTTATAAGCCATTTCATCAAAAGGCTTCACAATAAATCCACAGAGGTCTCCATCTACTCGTTAAGTCAAGTAAACCCATAATCCCATCAAAAGTAGCTCCATAGCATGATCTCAAAGAGAAACATAAAATACTTTCAAGAAGTATCAAGATTACTTCAATAAGCAGTTTGTACCTTCAACCGGAGTAATTGCAGTAATAATGATTAGTCTGTTCCTCAGCTATGCGTACTTACACCCTCTTCCCATAAAGATACTAATATCTTGCTCTTGTAGAAATTTTCTTTTGGTTTGTAAACTGTACAGTCATTAAATTTCGTGCACACCCAACTTGGGTCGTGATGGCAATTCTAAGTATGATGGGTGCACCGGAGTTTATGATTTTTGCTAACCTTGAACTTGCTTTTGTCAGATGATTGCACACGACATACAAATCCAGATCTTGCTTCCTCCTCTGTTATTGTGACAGAATAGAAGTGAGCACATTGCTTTTCAACCTGCTTGAAAATGTTATATTCCCAGTGAGCTCTAGCACATTACAAAATTGATAACCATACCAGCAAACAAAATCCCTAACCTTCCCAGAAATATTTTTCCCAAGCAGAAGTGGACGAATAGAGACCATCCCATTAAGGGCCTCCTCCAAGACAGTTGCTGACACAGTGGTCTTAATTGGCACACCGAGTTTACTATTATTTAACAAACAGGGAAAACCCAGAAATCAAATAATATAATAACAAATGAGAACTATTGTGGGTGGGGGGGAAGGAAAAAGAGAGAGCCCATTGATGAATGAAATGGCAGAAATTCATAATAAACCTACCTAAAAAGTGCTGCAAACATAGTGTTCACAGTGCCCAAGCTTGAAAGATCCAACTCCAATTCTTGACTTTCTGATTCAACAGCCTGATGACAACAATAAGATCATGCTTAATGCTAAAATTGTCATGATAATTTCTACCAAAGAGCACATATAGCACTTTTCTAGCAGCAATTAGTTGGTCTGAAACCTGGACAGCTCAGAAGCTCCAGATTGAAACATTTAACCCAGAAAGAACACAAAGGACCTCCCTACCATCTGAATTCTAAAGTTTAGTTATCTGTCTGGATATCTCACCTCAAATCCAGCTGAGTTATACTGGCGTCGTTTGTCTGGATCAGACAAGATATTGTAGGAAAATGTAACTTCTTTAAACATATCAGCTGCTTCAGGATCATTTGCATTTTTGTCAGGATGGTACCTGAAATTGTATATTTATTGGCATCAAAGAGATGTCTTGTTTAGAGAAGGGAAAATGTTAACAAGAAAATGAATATATATATATATATATATCTGCTATCACATTGTTTAAAAAAATAAGGGTTCCAGTATGCACTTAACAGAACTTAACATCCTACAAGTTCTTTCATAATATGGTCTATTTGACGCTACATAGCGATCCTATGAGCTAAATGTAATCGAATATCCTACAAGTAGAACCGAGATATGGTTCCATTGGAACTCTTTACTGATACTAACATTAGGATATGGAAGGACAGCAGTGTTGTAAAGCTATCTGTGAAGAGCTATAACTTTACAGATCACAATCTACTAACTAATACTGAAAAAATCAGTTAGCCCAAGGTAGAAAATCATGTAATCTTTCATATGGCTATATCTTTTGTTTGAGACACAATCCATTTTCCTTCACTTCCTTGTCTTTAAGTCGATACACATTGTTTTCATTTTGCATCCTCATTCCTACCACATAATGCAATTAACTCCTACGAGAAAACTAACATCACCCAGCAATATCACAAGGCAACTATAATTTTCAATGTGAATGTCTTCTACCAATATCATATAGTCTATATTTAGACTTGCAAGCACAGTTAGCGCACCTCAGTCTAAATCCTTTTAGAAAGTATGTCAAATATTGTAATACCCTTCTCTCTCCTATCTGCAGTCTCTTGGAATCCATACATAGGTTGACTTGTTCTTGCATATAATCGGTAAAAGTGGTAATATCACCAATTTTCTTTTCAAATAAATTTGTACAGTCCATGCAGGCCCAACATCAGGAATCCTTCATCGCCTTCTAAATACCTGGGCAGTTAGCATTTCCGACAAATAATTTAAGGCAATCCAGCCAAACCCCGATCGGTGATAATTCTTTCGGGCGCAGCAAGCGAACTGCTTAATTGCCTAGGGATCATCTACCATATCGCTTCCATACCGCAAGCAAGTGAAATGGAGCCAAAAGTTTTAATCCTCAGTCCCCAACTAAGTCCATATTATACTAAAAATTGACAAACTCAAAGAGGAAAACAGCTACAAACTTACAAACTTGTTAAAATAACAATTTTTTGCCTAAAACTCAAAGCAGCTTTCCAGCTCTATCGAACATCCTACTCCCTATCAAACTATCACATACCCAATTCAATTCCAACACCGATCCGTTCACTGACGAACACTTACACAGTTGAAAAAAAAATCCAAAAGACTCCTTAACGAAAAAGTACAAAAAACCCAAGAAAACAAAAAAAGTAGTAGAAGAAGAAAGTTCTTAAAAAATAAAAGATAAAAAAAAAACACGTACTTGAGTGCCATTTTTCTGTACGCGCTCTTGATTTCCTGGTCAGTGGAGTTCCTGGAGACGCCAAGAACCTCATATAGGTCCCGCCGGAGTTGCTTTGCCCCATCCTGATTCTCCGGGCTCGACCGGGGAGCCGGCATTTCCAAATCAACAGTGAAATTTCAACTCGAATAACTCCGGAGAAAAACTAAAAATCTCTACAAAAACCAGAAGTTTCACCAAGTAAAGACATTCTTATCAAATTGTCATACTGTTTCTCAGAAAATTATTGCTAATGTGAGAGAAAGTTAAGAGTTTACAGAAACCCTAGAGAGAGAGAGACTCCATGGGACCTCCTGAGCTGGAGCTTAGAGAGAGGAAAGAGAAAGACAGAGACAAGTGAACAAGAAATGGAGGGGAAACTATTAATTAGGTGTACATTTTTGTTATTTTCTACTAATCTTTCTCAAATATTTCAAAAAACGGATATCCATTTCGATAAAGAACGCCGGGGTGCGTACAGCGCACGCTGCACTGCGTTTCTAATTCTATGTGACTGGTTTCTTTTGAATTTCTTTGACAGCAAAAAAAAAATCCTTTTGAATTCATGCTGTCGCCGCACGTGATACCTTTCTTGCACTTGTGTTGTGTTTTCCCCCAACACCTTGTTTGGTCTTGCAAAAATGCAGACCTATCCAAGTTTTATCTGAATTTGATTTATATTAAATTAATGAACTTTTATTTTTGTTCCGTATTAATTATTTGTTTTTCTTCTTTAAATCCCACTTAGTATTTCCTCCATGCTGTTCTATACGTGGTTTAAAATTTTTTATGAAAATTAAAAATATCATTTAATATGCATAATTATATATAAAAAATAATTATATTATTCTCTTTTAAAAAACTAAAAATAGTAATGAGTGTAATTAATTCATTAATATAAAATTTTACCCAAAACCAATAAAAGAAAAAATTTATTTTTTATTGATAATCTAAAATATTAATTAGAGTGAAATAAATTTTATTTTGTGACTCAATAGATACAACGCAACAGAGAGAATATTAGACTTCACAAGTCAGGACCGAGTTTAATCATGCTTAGCATTTTTTACTTATTCGAGTTTACATTAGTTTGGTTGTATAAAAAATAGATTTGAATTTACTTGTAGCAAGGATATAATTTTAACAAGGAATTAACAATCCTCATTGTAGCATTGATGGGCTACTTTATTCTGTAAGGGCAGCCATGAATTTTATCGCAAATTATATTATAAATCAAAGTTTATAATATTTTGTGTATCATTAATTGGTACGATACCATTTTTTAATTAGATATTCATTGTATTATTTTTGTTATTCAACGTATTCTTCTTATTTTTCTCTTATTATTTTTGTTCAAAAAAATAAAAATAAATTGTAAATTTTAAGTCTGTTATTAGAGAGATAAATTTTTTGATTTGCATATTTGATTTTATTTTTAGTATATTTGAATATTATAATGATTGTTATTATTATTTGGAATAAAAATATTATTTTTTATTTTTTTGAAATAAAATGATTAAAAATGAAAATATTTGAATTAAAAATGAGTAATATAAAAAGATAAAATTGTATTGATAGAGGTTAAATATGATGTATTTAGTATAAACAATAAACTTATAAATTATGAATTTACAAATTTTAAACGATAAATATGCAATTTCTATAGAGTGAATTTATAAGTTCAAACGATAAATCTGTAAAATATAAACGATGAACTAAATTAAAACAATGAACCTGTAATTTTAAAAGAATAAACTTTCAAATTCAAAACGATAAAACTGCAAGTTGTAAACGATCAATCTGTAAGTAATGAAACAGCAAGTTATAAAATAATGAATTTGTACCTTCTAAATGATGAACCTGAAATTTAAAAATGATGAAATTATAAATTGTAAACGATAAATCTTTAATTTATAGACAAAAAACTTGTAAGTTTAAAATGATGAACGTGTAAGTTATAACTAATAAACCTATAAGTTAAAAATAATGAACCTTTAATTTATAACTTATGAACTTATAAGTTCAAAATCGATGAACCTGTAAATTATAATTGATGAATAAATTTTATATTTATTAGTTTAGAAAAATTCAATTCCTAAAAAATGCACATTTTTTTAAATGAATGAGGCATGTAATGTAATATGAAACTAGATCTATAATATAACAATTCAATTTTTATAAGGAATGAAGGAATTATAAGGAATGAAGGAATTATAACATTTAATAATTGTATCCTATATATGTGCATATACTATAAAATATCTAATTATTCAATTATATATTAATATTTTATGAATAAAATTATAATATATTATATTATAATTAATTATAATAATATATATGAATAAAAATTAACAAAATATTTATAATTTGTATCAATAATAATCGTATAGATAATTAAATACATAAATTTTATTTTTCACACATTCACATATATTTATATATATATTACATCATACTAAATTATTAATGCATTATAAAAAGAACATATACTTATGAAATATTAATTTTAGTTGTTTATAATTATATATATATATATATATATATATTATATGATACGTCTAAATCGATACAAATAATGATAGTTTATATGACAAGACATAAATTGTCATCTTTACCTTCTACTACTAATATTTTCAATCGTATCCTTCAAGTTATTGGAATGTTTTAGCATGAAAAACAAATAATATTTTAGATATATTTTTAAGATTTCAAATATTATTGTCTACAGCATGAAAATGGTGTGACTAAATATCCGTTAACATCAAATACATGAATATTTACAAGTATTCCAACTATGCAAAATAGTACTATACAAATCAATGCGAGAGAGAAGATACTTTGAAATAGAAAGAGGCGGAAGAAACAAATACAAAACAAATGAAAAAAAAATGAAAGAAACATTTTTCTTATGAGAAATTGGAACCCACATCAGTTGCCACATATGTTTTGTTAGCATTTTTTACCTGCTATTTGAACTCCAGTGCTACATGTCATTTACTATAAATTCATGGATTTTAATATTACAGAATAAAGCTGGACGGCCAAACTGTTATAGAAATATAAGTTTAGAGGTCATTAATCCTATAACTTTTCAAGAAAACTTTAAAAAAATAAAAATAAAAATTCATCAACCAAACAAATCATAAAATGTCCCAAGCTGATCTCAGAATACGTCACCAAAATGTAAAAATGTAATTTTCTTTTTTTCGTTTTTCTTTCATAAACACTGTTTGAGTGGGCGGGCGTGACTTTAGTTAAAATGCTGGGAAGCGGGCATCAAACGAGCAACAAGCGCGTGCGATAAATTGAGGCCCCGCAAGTTGAGGGATGGGGTGCGTACTGCGCACAGGGCATTTTGTTTCTATATTTAAAACTGTAGAATTTGAATGAGGGTTTTGAATTTAGTAGAGAAATTACAAAAACGATATGATGATTTTGCGTAATCAAAGCTGAAAAGCATCACATTCCTTGACATTGAAATCGCAATCAATGGATGCACTGCCAGACAAAAACTTGGTACCCTAATTATTTATTCATTATTACAATTCCATATTATTTTTACAAATCACAATTCACAAAAATACTTTATTTTCTCATAATAAGGTAGGAAAGTGAGATTAATTGTCTAATTAGAAAATTAGCGAATCATACCAAATTTAATGGGAATTTATTTTTATCTCTTTTGCTTGCTTGGTATAGAAAAAGTCATTTTGCATTTTGTGATTTGAATGTTGAACTCTGATTTAGTTGCTAAAACTAGTAATTGGGGATTTTGGAGATTTCATATTTGATTTCTCGCCAATTATAATATCTTTATTGTTAACAAGTTTCTACATCAAAAAAGATTAAAAAAAAAAGAAAAAAGAAACTGTAACTTAAAGTTTTTGGATATGTTTAGTTTGAAAAAATATTTTATGTTTTCATTTTTTAATTTTTAATTTTTATTAGTTTTTTTATTTTTTATTTTTAAATATAAAATTAATGAATTGTTGTAAAAAATTTTGTATTTTTCGAATTAAAAAACACACTTACTTTTATAAATAGAAATAGAAAAAAAATGTATTTTTTACTTAAAATTTTTTGGAAATATATTTCTAAATTTCTAAATTAGAAAATAATACAACTAAACAATAAATTATATTATCTAATTTTCATAGAATAAATTTTTAAAAAACTGATATTATTTTTCATAACTAAACATACCCTTTATGTTTAATTATTGTTTTAATTCTATTTTCGTATTTGATTTAGTAGTCTGAATTGGAGGAGATTGTTTTCATGTGTCTTACAACAGTAAAAGTAAGAGCATATATTATTCAAATGATGAAAAAACAGTAAAAAAATAAAAAAATAAATTAATTGATAATTATCCAACTAATTTTCATTTATTTATTTCTCGAAATTTGTCTTTTATGATTCTCACTTTTTCTGGGTCTCCTACTATTGGAGGGAAAGATTTCGAACTCGAGCCATTTATCTCACTCATGGTCCTCACGTAAACAATCTTCCAGTAAATTTCAACTTTTTTTTTTTTAATGAATGACAAAGCTGGTCACCAATAATTTGAAAGGAATAAACTAAGTTTAGGCAGTATATATCTAACTCTTTGGTTAATTTACCTTAATCAATCATTCATATCCATCAATGATAAGAGAATTAATTGAGTGGAATGTGTTCACAAAAACATGAAAGTAATCTTTTTATCATCATCACCTCATTTAATCCCATCAAATCACCACTTTATCATTATAATTGGGAACTCTATCTTTGAAAAAAAGAAAAAAAGAAAAGAAAAGAAAAGGTCTAAACTACTTCTGATAAAAATAAATAAAATGAAAGTGGAACTTACTCCAATGCCTTAATTAGTTTGGAAAAAGTTTGCATAGTCATTTTCATTTTTGTTTAGCCTATCTTCCTAAACAAAAAGAGAGGGGCCCCGGAAAGAAGACGAGTGATCTTATATTTTTTTTAAATAAAATATTAATTATACTATTAATAAGGAATAACTGAAAAAACTGTTAGTTTTTTCACACTTTTTTTTTGAATTGAACTCCTAATATTTTTTTTTAGTTGGACATAATGTATTTTTTATTTTTTTATAGTTGAATTCGTTTATCAACTTTTTCGCTTAGATACTGCTATAATGAATGCTTATTAAACTCAATATCTCAATTTTTTTTTCCAAAATTGGAAAAAGAGTATGTCAATTTTTTTGAGGTATCATATTTAAAACCAATCAAAAATTTTATTTTATAAATAGTGATTGTGGCAATATGCATATAAAATAAATTTAAAGTCAAGAATTTAACTATAGTACAGTGCATGATACTCTTTTCAAAAAAAATTCATCACACTTTAAAAAAAATTGAAATAAAATAAGAAATAAGCATCATTTTTTTTTTCCAATTAGAATTATAGTTATGATAGATATTAGAATACATATGATCTTATCTTATTAATTAAAATATGCCATATAAAGAAATTTTTTTTAAAAAAAAATCAATGACTTGTAATTTTTTTCAAACGTTAGATATCTAATTGCAAAATTTTTTAACATTTAAAAGCCAAAAAGATGATGGAGATGTTCAATTACAAAAAAAATAAAAAAACCTAATTAAAAAAATATATCAAGTATTAAATAAAAAAATAAAATGTTAATATTTTTTGTAACATTATCGCTACTAATAATGATATTGATCAAGTGAGATCATGAGTTTAAATTCATAATGGCTTACAACAAAAAGAAAAAATAATTGATATATTAATTACCTTTATATCATTATATGTATTTAATCCATATATTTTAATATTTTAGAAAAAATATTAAAAAGTGGTTTGTGGTTTCGTGCTTTTTCGATTTAAGATATGTATTTTTTTATTGTGACAAAAAAGAGTGTGATATATTATGTTAGGGAAATCCGATATTTGACAGTAACAGCGTTTATCATATCCTACGTGACATTTTATGTGCCTGTTACACTAATTTCTCTCATTCTAAATCGTTATTCCCAATTTTTAAATCACTAAACCTCAAATTCTCCAAGTATAAACCCTAAATCATGATTTTGAAGAAATAAAATAAAAATGCAGTCTCAATCTTCTTCTTCTTCTTTGTCTCAGAAGGAATCGATCTACTATTTTTTGTGGTTTGTCATCACCAATAAGGACATCAAACAAGCCTACAACTTGTGGTCGAAGATTTAGAAGACGTGTAACAAATTCTAAAAGATGTGATTTTTTTAAATGGATTGATTTTAAGAATTGTTGAGGTTGTTACGAACTCATTCCATAATATATTATAAAAATTAAAATATGAGAAGTTGAGTTATGTAAATGTAGAACAGGAAAAATGGAAAAGGAATATGGAATCTGCAAATTGTGAGAGATAATGAACTCATGATTTTCAAGTTTGTTGTTTGCTTGAAGAAAATTATTTGTTGACAAAGAAGTTGGTTGAGGCATCAATGACATATTGTAGGAAAGATTCAATATGTAATAGTTGTATAAGATATTTTGGGTTTGATTTGTGTTTATTATTATTTATTTTTGCGATGGTGTCTAGACAAATAGAAATTAGAAGCAACAAATATGACTTCTGTCTACCATAATATTATAAACACCATGAAGTGTTTGTTAAATTTCCATAGTGCATGAAATGTTTAGTTTGGGACTATGAAATGTTATTTGCTATGTTTTTTTCTGTTGGTTTAAAATGCAGCGGTGAATAAAATATGAAGTAAAATATCATTTCTATAAGTTTGCATCTGATTGTTAAGCATTTTCCAAGAAATTAAAAAGAAAAAACAAAGACAAAACAAATATATATTGCACAAAATCTTCACAATACCAAATGCAATCAATTTTACGAAAGAAACATAAAAGTGCATTTACCAGTTACTCAAAAAGTGCAATTGTCATTTACATAGTATTATAACTTAAGATAACAAAATAGATTTGCCAATTACAATTGAAAAAGTGCATTTGGCAATATACATTTGTCAATTACATTTATACCTTCCACTGTTTTTCTTCGTATGACAAACATTCTTTTTCGAAGAAGTTACTAATTTCCCTAAGAAATGATTGGTAATCTGTGCTAGGTGTTCAACTCTTTTAGGAGTTATTAAATACTAAAGCCCCAGTGGCAATAACATGTCTAGCAACTCTAGCTATAACACATCTAGATGGAGTAGGCAAATTATCATAAGTTCTAAATGGTGTAACTGGAGGTAGTTTGGTTGGCTACTCCCCCTTTGAATTCTTGCAACACTAGTGGTAGCAGTAGGCTGTGAATTAGAAATTGGTTGTGATATGGGATTGGTAGTTTGAGGCCTCAAAGGTGTTGGTTGAGATGCATTTTGCATATCAGTTCTCCTTTTTTTTACTGTAACATTTTTTATTCTATAAATATGCAATAAATGTGAAAATAAATGACACCCAAACTATTACATATAGAAAATATAAATATAACACAAAGTCAATGTGTGATCAGGATTTTTACCACTCCAAAATCTAAAGTTGATGACCTCTTCTATCGTATGTTGCCTTTAGTTTATGAAGTAGCTCGATTCTTAACCAAACCCAACCTAACTCTCCCCTGCTATAATGTTTCTCATGTAATAGTAGTCTTGCAATCTCGCACATTATGCCCCACTTGACCACAATTACCATATGCAATATTACCTCCAGCTCTTGTAACCCTGTTGGAATTTTTTGGTTTATCAATATTTCTAATCTTGGGTTTCTAATAACATTTGGTTCAATATCTGGCAAGTCAGTCCTTTTCCATTCATGTTTGCTAGGAATTGGGAAAAACACATAGATATAGACAAATAAGAAAGTCTTTTTACTATAAGAGTTATTAACATAATCTTCTAGTGTTTCTTTGTTAGTGTATATTGTTGAGATTGTATGTTTATAAGGGTTGTCATTCAGGTCTCATATTCTGCAAAAACATGTCTTTAAATTCATATCAACTATAAAATTTAGGAAATAATAGTCTACCTCATATCTCTTTTCTCCAGCTGGGGTGCAAAAACAAATTCTGCTGTTCAACTTGATATTATTCAGTTTATCTTGTATGTTTAGGCAAAAACAAATGTTTCTTAAAGTTTTCATACAAGTGCTTGACACAATACCCATGCTCTACATTAAGATTCACAACAACAAATACTTTAACCAAACTCTGATAAAAACAACATATATTAATATAATTCATTAACTCAAAATGAAAAATGCAACATATCCAATCAATTTGACAATGTTGGAAATTAATCTTTTGTTGATCAGACATGAATACCTAACTTATTTCATCATGCCTTCCGTAATCTTCAAATAATAATTTAAGAAATCAAACCCATGATTCCTTGTCCTCAATATCAACAAGTTTCATAGCAATTGGAAATAGATTTTAATTTCCATCCTTACCAACTGCACAAAGTAATTATTCTCCCATAGATGTCTTTAAATGACTTCCATCGATACCAACTATTAGTCTAGTACTATTAAAAAAACCTTTATTTTTGAGGTATAAACCTAATATACATATAGCGGAATACCATATTTCCTTAGGGAGTGCAATTACAATTCCATATTAATTTGTTCAGGCTCCACTGTGCTTATCTCTATCGTCAATTTCATAAGACTTTTAGGCATCATGCATCTTATATTTTCTACATAATCATATAATCTTTTATATTGCTCATTTACATCACATTCCATTATTTTTTTAGCCATTCTCTTTGTCCTATAACACTTAGCAATAAACACATTAGCACCTAGCTTTCTCTCAAATTTTTTTTCACTACAATCATATCCCACAAAGGATTTTCTCTAAAGTTTTCTATATATTTATGAACTAAATAAGCAGCACTTATAGGATTGTTGTCCCATTCCCTTAGGCAACCATGTTCTAGTTTGAAGCTTTTGATTTGAAAAGTTGAAATGCCTCTGAACTTTAAAGTATGTGTATCTTGAAGCCATATTTTTTCTTGCATACAGTTGTTATCTTCTTACTGTTGTTGTTGATGAATACATATTGATATTCTCTACGAATAGTCAATTCTTTCAAAGCTTTCCTAAACACTTTATAGTTTGTGAATTTCATTCACCTAACAAGTTTTGAGTCATATATTCCATTTATCTCACTAAACTTAGGAAATATATCATCCTCCTCATCAAATCCTCTTAATGAATTCAACTCATCATCATTAGCAACAGACTCCTTGAATTCTTTGAAATCATCTTCAATCAGGTCTCTTGTGTAACTTGGATCAACAGGTTCAGTAAATGTTTTATATTCCATGTTAAACTCTTTATTTGTCACCATCATCACCTCTTTTGTCATGTATACCATCATCATTGCTCTCATAATCATTATATAACTCACTTGAATCTTCACTATCAATTTTACTTAACACATCATCATCATATAAGCCCAACATGTAATCTGAATTAGAGGAATCACTCCCTAACAGTTCCTTATCATTATGCCCTCCCATACTGTAACTACCGAAATATCTATTAGGCCTAAGTCTACTGCGAGTCTAATACCACTTGCCTCAACACTAGTACCACTTGTCTCAACATCATTCCCATTTAGCTCAACACTGTCACCACTTACCTCAACACCAATACCACTTGCCTCACCATCATTCCCATTTGGTTCAACACCATTCCCACTTGCCTCAACACCAATACCATTTGCCTTACCACCATTCCCATTTGGCTCAACACCATTCTCAATTGCCTCAACACTAGTACTATTTACCTCACCTCGATTTCCATTTGGCTCAACACCATTCCCACTTGCCTCAACACCAGTACCACCATTTCCATTTGGCTCAACACCATTCTCACTTGGCTCAACACCAATACCATTTGTCTCAACACCATTCTCATTTCGCTCAACACCATTCCCATTGAACATCACCATGTTAAGTCTTTGCTTGACTTATTGCCCTGAACATCACTAAATTCTCTTAATGCCTTAGCACCAAGTCCATAATCTACAAACAAAGGTGATTGTTTCACAACAAAGTACACAATGCTAGATGGTTGCCCTTTGTTGTAGTCAAGTATATTTATGACATTTTGATCATTTTCAATTTCTTTTAACCTAATAGTACCATTCATGCCAGATATTCTAAACCACATTATAATCCCTTGAACATACCTTAATTCTTTAGCATACCTGAGAAGTTCATGAAATAAAAGGTAATATGTATCCAAGTTAAAAAAAAACTCCTGAATGCCTCATTCATATACCCAGTTATCCTTATCATTTCTATTATGTTTCCCACTATGATTGTAACGCCTGCAAGTTAGGGCCTATAATTAATATGATAATCAAAGTTATAAATAGTATATGATGGGTATATGGTAAGTATATGTGTGGTTTGTGGGTGTTATAAACCTTAAAATAATGAGAAAGATAAGAAAAAGTAAAGTTTTCAGCGTTCACACCTGTGATCGAGGTAATTACAGCTGTGAATATCGCAAAATTCAGATTATAAAGCTGAAAAGTTTCAACGCCTTGGCACTATAGTTCACGCTCGTTAAGACTTGCAGATTTAAATATAAAAATTTTATATTTTGATAAAAGACTCACATAATTTCAATCAAAACCCTAGCCACCACCTTATGAAGAAACCATTCTTTGTCAATCCCTCTCATTCTTAGTTGATTAGATACAAATCCCCACCATTAAAGAAAGTATAAATGGATTGAAAATAAGGAATTCAGTATAAAAATCAAGGTGTGCGACAAAGGAGTATTAAAACACGATATGAGACTAGAAAGTCAATCTGTAACCCTTGGGTCGGAGGTAAAAATCATGTTCCATCGTGTTCATTGATAGGGTTCAATTCGGTTTAATGGGAGATTAAAGTTTTGGACTTTAAATCAATGCAAAGTTAATGTTTTTATTAGTTAGGGCATAAATAGTTTAATTTCGATATTAGAATAATAATATAGTCTATAATTTCTTATTAGGGACTGAGGTTAAAAGTAGAGACACCCACCAAAGGTAGTAGACGTGAGAGAATCGAATTTAGGGCTCCATTATTAAGGTTTGTACATATACACAATTTAATTTGATTATAATATGCTTGTGATGTGAATTATGAATTATGATGTGTTTAGTGACAATAAATATTGGTATGGTATATGCTGGAATTAAGGTAAATGACTTGTAATATTTTGTGATGCATAATAAGGTTGATATGTTGATAATTGAGTATGAATTAATATTGGGATGTTGACAAATAAGGCATGGAGCCTAGGTTGAGTGATTAAATATGATATTATGCATGTTTATAATTGATTTTATATTATGGAATATGAGAAGTGTTGATAGGAGTGGCTAATATTGGTTAGTTTGAGTATATTTCATGATTGTGCGTGAAATTGAGCTAAGAAAACCATAAATTTGTAAAACAAAAATTTGAATACAGATACATCCTAGAAAAAGGATGTGAATACCTGAAATCGGATATATATATATATATATATATATATGGAATTAGTAATGGTATGTTTGTAATACATTAAGAAATATATTGTGATTATGATAACTTAGAAATACTATCAGAAAATGATTTATAATTATGATTGTATGAATCATTTATGTAACGCAAGCTATTAATGTATAGAAACCAACTTAGTAAGAATAAACTTTTATATGAATATATATGTATATAGAGGTATGGTCAAGTCCATAAGTATGTTTATGAATGAGAGATATATATTAATATGTGAATGCATGCTAAAATTTAAATAATTATATGTATCACTAAACTTTCAGTAATTTAACGTGAAAATTTTTCTGCACGTAGATTTAAAATCAGTAAACTATTGAATTAACCTGAAGAAAAGACAGAGTCAGTCAGAGTTAATCAGTATTGGACCTGTTTTTTTATTTATTCATTTCATTTGGTGTTCTGCATATTATGGGATAGAGACATATAATTATTTTATTATTTAAATGAAGTTATGTAATAGATTTTAATAAGTATAAGAATTATGGATTTTGTAAATAAGAGATTTTCAATCCTAAAATAGTTTTGAGATAATTATGCATGTGATTTAGATATTGAAAGAAAGTTTTATGTTTTTATATATTAGATTGATCCAGAGCTAATACTATTAATACAAATATAAGTTAGAAATTTTTTACTTCAGACAGGTAGATACAAATCTAGTGCATGTGACATTTGTCTGTATAATAAGGTTTGCCCTTACTGTACAGATGAGTGTTATAATGATGAATTACAAGGTTTACGAACTCCGTTATTCTCTACAATTCAAAAGAAGAACAAATTAAAATTAATCCGCAATAAAAATCCACCCATTTCCAACCCACCCCTTCACAAAATCCAACTCAATAACCAATTCATCTATAAACCCTAATCCATAATCTATTAGTATCACATGCAAGCCTTAAAACCCAACTAGAATTATAACTATTACAATAACAAACCACAAACAAATAATTTAACTTTCAACTACATATATCATTAAAATAAAGAAAACAAATCTTCTTACCTCAGTATTCAAATTTGAGACCACACATCCTTGTAGCACAAAATTTCCTCATCCATTTACAAACCAAATCAAGTAATATAGATATTGAGATTGGTCTTGTAAAATGAAGTGTTTCTTAGTTATGGATTAGGGTTGATAATTCAATGGGTAATTTGTGATTGAGTGTATTTGTGATTTAGAGGTTAATTGATTTGAAAATTGGAAATAATGGTTTAGAAGGGAAAAATTGATGTAATAGACACACTAAACGCCATTACGGCCAAATACCCTATTTTGCTAATATAATATACCTCAGCACTTTTTTTGTCAAAAAAATAAAAAATAAAACACTTACCTTAAATTAAAAAATGTGAAACCATAAGGTACTTTTTTGTACTTTTCCCTAATGTTTTTATCCATTTTACTCTTAATTTATACTAAAATAAAAATAGAAAATCTTAGTAGAATAATTTTAAAAAAATATATAATTAATAAAAAAAAGAGAAATCTAAAAATTTCAATACTGTAGAACTCCACAATTATTAGATAATTGAGAGTTTGATCTTAACCCTAAAACCTAAATCATAAACCTTACTATATCAATATTTTCTTTGTTTTATTGTAAAATTTGCTAATTTATAAATTATAATAATCGTTTCCTGCGGTATGCTCTTTGGATTCTATACCAAAAATGAAATTACATATATCTTAGTATGTCTATATTATGCACAACTCTCTCTCTACTTTCTATATATAGATATAAATAATAATTTGATTTTCAACAGCCTAAAGGCTAAAACAATACAAATTAGTAACATTGTAGATGAGGATTATTTTTCCAGAAAAGTCACAAGTCATTGTCTACAGTACGATGAAATCCATAAGGAGAATCATTGGATCCGACTTCTCTTGTTTATCAAGTGGGATATAAGATTCAATTCATACAGGAATTGATTTAATGCATTTAAATATATTATTTTTAATAAATTAAAAACAAATTAATTAACTAAAAAATTAAAGTTAAAGGGTCCAATATGAATAAATAAAATTTATAAATTTGTTAGACAAAATATGCATTTTCCTTAGTTTGACTCAAAACTCAAAAGTTGAATTTTAAAATACATTACTTGTGGTTACAACGTATGCATATTCCAACAATTTGAGAATTGACATATACTTTGAAAATAAATTACATATATTATCTTTACCTTCCATTGTCAAAACATCATCATAATTACCATGGGATTTACTTTAACAAAAATTAAATTCCTTTTGTTTTACGTAAAATGGAGGAAACATTAAAAAAAAAGGAAAAACATCTATGCAATTATGCAAATAATAACATGTGGGGGTATATTAATTGGGGTTTTTCTTGTTTAAATTTGTACTATTATTTTTTTATATACTAAATTAATTATAATTTACATATTTACAAAATAATAACTTTATACACGTATATATTATAATTAATTTATTTTTTATATTTACTCATAAACTCCATTCTACTTAACCGGTAAATATTTCTTAATAGTGTTTTTTTTTAAAAATTACTTCAATTTAGACCTTATTTGGCATTGCATTTAGGAAAATCATTTTTTGCAAAATTTTTTATTTTCAATTTTCAATTTTTTGAATTTTGAAAATTATTTTTAAAGAAAAAAGGAAAATAAATATTTTTTACATAATTAAATTTGAGAAAAACAGTTTATAAAATATTTAAAAAATAGTCAATTTCTAAATTTTTTTTACACCTAACAATAATCCCAAAACCTCTTAATTGTTTAGTGTTGGATTGAGAATGAGCTTGCAACCTAACACAACAAGTATATAATGGGGTCACAATTCCTATGCTTGACATTAAATGACAAAGATATAACAACACTTCTTTGTTCGTTTTATTTTAAATAATTTCATTTGTTTTAGGCTATTATGACTAAGAATTTCATATAAATAAAGAAAATAATTAGGTCATCTTTTGGAGGCAAAAAAAAAAAAAGAAAAAGAAAAAGAAAAAGAGTAAGCTCAGAACAGAATGGGCCATGACGTTTATAAGTCATTTAAAGAGGATGAGGTTTGGCAATTGTTCTAGCCCAAACTAAAATGTTGTCCAATTTAAATCAAAGCCTAGCCCATTTTCTACAGTAGATCACATCTAATTTGTTCGGTGAAATTATCAAATAACGCAAATATATGCCATTTTTTTTTTGGCAAAATGCATAATCCGATCTCTAAACTATAGTAAAATATTTAATTATAAAAATTTATTATATTTTTTTGAGTCTCTAAATAATTATTTTAGCATAAATTGAGTCTAAATTTGATAACATATTGGATCCTTAAGCAATTATTTAATATATCAATTTTCGACCCAATTTGTACTAAAATTATTATTAGTAACCTAATAAAACATAAAAGAATGATTTAAGTACCCAAAAAAATTTAAATTTAAAATAAATAAATAAATTATAATTTAGAAACCAAAAGATGCTTTTTTTTTTCCTTTCCTCTTCACTTTTCCTAATAACAAAATTTGAGCAGTCTCTATCACATGACAAGATCCGCATTATATGAGAAGGGACTATTTTCGTGTTTATATATTAAATTGTATGCTATAAGAAATATATGTTTACTTTTAATTATGCATTGATAATAACTTGGAATATGAAAACTTAAGGTTATCTAGAAGTTAGAAATTTCATAAATTACAACCTTTCTCTTAATTAAATACTTTAAAATAAGATAAACCAATTAAATAACATAACAATTGTATTAAAATAAAAGGAAAACTAACACAAGTAACATAACTAAGGATATGTAAAATATTCATTTTTTAAATTCAATTCTTGATATTCAACAAATCGGTAATATTTTTTTTTAATAATCTTAGGCTTAAGAAAATGCCTCATGATTTTTTATTAACTTAGGTTAGTTGGCCCATATCCAAATAAAATCTTATATATTCGAAGACAAAAAAAGGTTAGATACATTTAATGTTTCTACATGAATTATTATTATTATTTTTTAATATAAGAAGTGTTAGATTGCAAGTAAATTGAGATTAATCTTTGGTTAAGGAAACAAGCTAGATTCAACTACCTTATTTGATTATAAATATTATGTTTATTTTAGTACGCCTCGTGTTATGATTATTTTTCATTTTCATTGTGTTTAAAAAAAAAAATTGTAAGAGTAATAACGTTTAACATGTATAAATAGAACTAACATGAATTTAACATTTAAAAGTCATTCATTATTGACATATATGATTAATACTTCTATATTATTATAATAATCTACAGTGACTATAAAAATAAATAAATTATGCTGCTTTCTTTGTCCTTTTATTCGTTTTTTTAATAATTATTTTATTTATATAATATTTATCGTTGCAAGGACATTGAGTAATTGACCCGTTTAAGGACTAAGGAGGGTGGACAAGTTAGAAAGGCTAATTGATGGAATTTTCTATTTGTGCCCATGGGTGCAATTGGGCAATAGGTGATATTTATTATATTAGTTTTCGAATAAAATAAAAGTTAGGTTTTAGAAATGTTGATATTAGCTTAAAATTATTCTATATAAAAGACATTCCAGTCTAATTTTATAAATAAGTTATTACTAAAGTCATTGAATATGTTAATTTATTAGATTTTCTTAGTCTTGCCAAGATTTATAGACAAGATATAACAATTTTAATGCGATTTCTTTTGAAAAAACCTCTTTCATTCTGTTATTGTTTTTCTACAAAAAAATGAAGCAAATTCGTTCACATGAAAAGTTATTTTTTTAAAATAAATTCAATAGCTTTTGTTAATTAACTATGACTTCAATGCGATAATTTTCTTAATCTTCAACATACATCACTATTTAGTAAAATCTTTGATCAACCAAGCCTATGTACGTATGAAAATGGAAGAGGAATAATTCAAACTAACGAAGGAAAATTATATCCATGACAATATTTAAATGGAATGCCTACTTATTCACACGAGCATGCTACAAATATATATATATTCCATTTAAATATTATCCAGGAGAGTTTTCAATGGTTATGACTCAACGAGTAATCCTCATAAAATTTAATATTAAATAACATTAAATTATTATAATTATTGTAAAATTAATTTAGAACCATTATATTTTTTATCTAATGATTAAAAAATAGTACTTATGGATGAATAAATAATGTAATAACTATTAATATATATATATATGAGAGTTTTCAATAGTTATAGTTTCATGGATAACTATAATAAATTTTGTGTATTAAATAATATTAAATTAAAATATTAAATAACATTAAATTGTCATAATTAATTAGAACCATTAGATTTTGATAACATAGTTGAAACAATACCCATATTAGTAACCATCAAAACCTTACTCATATATATATATATATTAGCATGTGTGTATATAAATATTCAAATGTATATAAAGAATAAAAGATTCTTTTATAATGGAAAGGAAATAAAATAAATTCCAAATAGAAGATTATGATTATTTTGGTTAGAAAAGGTCGGTCCAATCCTATCCAATTAAATGAATAGGTCAAAACCCGAATCTTAATTCTAAAATTAAGATATGAAGTCAGTTGGATTGCACTTTGGACATTTACTACTTAGTGGATGACAAAAGAGAAACATTCTTTTCATTTTAGGGGTTTTATATTGATTAATTAATTTCTATTTAGGAATTCTCAACAAAAAAAGAAAAAAAGTTTTATGTTGGGAACTCCATTACGGGATAGAAAGTGGGAACTCTTTCAATTCATATGATCTAATATTCCCTAGCTATTTTGTGATTAACGAATAATATGATGCTAATAATCATCATTTGCTCCATTATTTGGATGACTCTAATCATGCATTAAATTATTCCCATATATAATCTAGTGGAGCTATTGATTTGATAATCCAAGACTTGATTTATAATGTTGGAAGTCATGAATATAAACACCCACTTTTTTTTTCTTTACAAGATTTAATAGGAGGAAAAAAAAAGAAATTTTCATTATTTAAACTTTTTTTAACAAATGCTGAATTTGTAAATAAATCGCCGAGGCCGAATAATATTTTTTTTCTAGAAGGTAATTATAGAGCTATAATTGATTTTAGTTTTTTTTTAATCAAAAAACTATGATAGATTATACCAAGATTTAATTAATAATCACGTGTGATCTCACTGAAATTTTAAGGCAAGTTATTATTATACAACAAATTGATAAAACTAATTAGTTATAATATTGAATTGGTGATAAGGAAAGTCTCGAATTTGAATATCAATTTGACTCTTTAAAAAAGAGTGATGAATTCCAAAAGTATTTTGATTATACAACATGTAATTTTAGCTTTCAATATTTTTCATTAAACAGAACCAGGAAAATTAGAGGCTTGAAGATTAAGATTTCCTGCGGCAGCAAGAGATGTGATTTGGCAACAAAACCTGAACGAGAAATGTATATAATTTTGCTAAGTGAAAAGAAATTCAGTTGCACTGCACAAGCATGACTAATTCCCTCTACACAATTCTCCTTTGCGGAGAAGTTATAAGGTTTGAACTAAACTTTTGACCTGCTGGAACATGAGTCGGAGACTGAACCAGTACCGGACTACTTGTCCATTGATTTCATTCTCATTCTTAAATCAATATGGGAGAGACACAAATCATCAAGTAAGAAATTTTATCTCATGGTAAACAGTAACAGACTACATTCGTCGCACAAATAAAAAAAAAATGAAAGACAGAGAAGGCAATCTTGAAAGCAAGTCGCAGAATTTACATGATTATACAGTTGTAAATAAACAGAAATGAATAGCTATGAATTGAGTACATTAAAAATCTCCAACACCGAACAAATTTAAAGGGCTGAATTTCCTGGAAGCTTTCATCAGCTCTCGATCTGTTCCTGCCGAAAACTTCTCCTTCAATATTAGCAACAAAATGCTGTCTCATTTCATATGATGACGTTGAATTATCGATGACAATCTTATGTATGTATAAATAAATAAATTTCTCTTAAATGTCACTGACACCTATCTGTGGGGTGTTACCAGTTTATCACAATCATTTGTGTGTATATATATATATATATCCATCCGCTATGAGCGAAAAAGAAAAGGTGTGGTGTGGGGTTAACCTAAACAAGAACATGTTATATCCCAGTTCAGGTGGAGCTTTGGATATTTGATTGCAAGCTAAGGCCTAACTGAAGATCCAAAGATTTACAAGTTCGCTTGGAATTAGGCAAAGGGGAAGGCTCTCTAATTTCAGGCCTATTTCCCCTGGATCTATGAGCATGTGTTAAGGTGAACATACAAGTTTCTTGCTGGAATGGAGCCTGAGCAGGCACAGCATACCACTTTGATACCTGAGACCCGTTAAGATGGGAATCTTGATCGTATGGATCGAAACTAATCTGAGACTCTTCATACAGTGTGAATTCAGGAGTACAGCAGGAAGGATCATAGAACCATTGAGTCGAGCCATGGCAATTGTAATTGAAATTGTTCTGGAAAGGTTGAAGATAGCAGCTAATTCCGGCTTTCCTGGCTTGAAGCTGCAATCTTTTCTTCTTCATTCTCTCTTTCTTGTGGGCATTTTGGTGACCGCCTAGAGCCTGCGAGTTTGCAAATTCCTTGAAACAATACTGACACTCGAACTTCTTATCATCAAGGTCCCCTGTCAAGCTTTTCTCCTTGATAGATTTCTCCCTTTCAGAAGAAACAGTGTTTGAAGAATTCACACTTTCATCACCTTCTGCAGAACCTTTCAGCGAGCTCTCATCATTTCTGTACAGGTTCAGCTCGAAGCCAAATAATTTCAGCTTCTTTTCAACACAGGATTCAGCAGAATGACAATTATCTCCATCTAACGTAGAAGAAAAGATATTAGAAGCCTCCTTATCCATTTAAGCTAGAAAGAAAAAAATATTTTTGTAGTACTAATGCAGCGATTAGTTGTTAGGCTTCTCTTCCTTATATAGTAAACTATATGGTTTCCAACGATGCATTGCATCTTATAAAAACAGGATTAGCTTTATAATCATGAACAGCATAAAAAAATAGAAACAAAACCAAGAGTCAATAAAAAATACAGAAAAAAGAAAAGTCAGATCAGAAAAGCCGTCTCATACAACAATATTGATTATTATTTTTTTTTAAAAAAAAAACCCTATATTTTGTAATAGATACACTTCAATTGTTTCTCCATCAAAGAGGATTCAGTGTGCTTTATCAACGAGGAATTCCATGGTTTGTAAGCAATATCAAACATATAAAAGGCATGCAATTATAGTACCCCTTGATTATTTAAAACAAATATTCCGTGCTTAAATAAGGGACAAAGGTTAATTTATTAATTGTAATTAACAAAAGTCAAAGAAAGATGGGGATATAATCACCTGGTAGGAAGGGTCTAACTTTGCAACAAATCTTCCACTGTACTTAAAATGCATATCTAAAATTATTATTTTATTAAACCAACTAATGAGTCAGTGGATTCATGTATTGTCCTCTACCTGAGATTATTGCATAAAAATTCAAAAATATTATCCACATTTATAGCTGTGGGTGCCCACTCCCATCCACCATAGGTCCCCAAATAACATTATAAAAGTGCTGGGATCTGTAGAAATGTGATTATTCAGCACCTCATGGAGTTTCTTGGCAATTATGCCTCCACCCACACATGATTAAAAAATAAAAAGTGTTTTAATATATATATCTGCCTTGACCATGTTTAAGGGAATGGGAAAGCTATTTTGGAATAGAAAGAGGAGAGTAGTTGCTATTGCTAAACAAAGGAATATATAACAAGTGGGTAATGATGTAAGCATATATACTAACTAATTAAGGTCTTCGATGAGATCTGAGCATATCTTCTTAGAGCAGACAACCTATATATTATACCTAAAAGCATATGTTTTAACGTGAATCAAAGTCATAGAATTATCAATATTATAATACACATATAGAAGCAATGGCATTTGTGTTGGACAGTTGTTTTAGTAGGACCCCACTTTTTGTAACTTTGGAGACAATGTTAAAAACTATTAGATTGTGTTCTTATTCCAATGTCTCTAACTAAATCTTCCATTGGTGAACTTTCTTCCACCAAAAGATCTCTCATGCTCATCAATTTCCCACTCCTTTTTCTAGTCTATTCAAATTATTTCTTACTTTAGGAGCCAAATAGGCATGCTGTCATCAAGCATTTCACTGTTTTAACATGTGGAATAAAATGAAACCAAAGATGGGAGAGACTGGCTTATGGTGGCTAGGTGGGTGGGTTTGTTTGTTGGTAATTGATTGATTATTATACTTCTTTTATTGACAAATCCAAAAAAATATTTGATTATATATAAAGAAACTGCAAAGAAAGCCAAGATTGACCAAGGCAAAAATAATTCATCTTTTTTTAAGATAAAAGAATTAATGACCATAATCCATGAACAGGCGAGGGATAGTTGTGAAATGTTCAAATTACATGTACTTTACATACCATTTTATAGCATATCTGAAGCAGTCCTTAATGATATGTATGTCAAAATATGAGTCCTCTCTGCTGTAAAGGTTTCCACTTTCTAATTGAATTTCAATCCAAGAGATTAGAACAACTATTGTCCGGTACGGTACGGTACTCCGGTTACAGATGATCTGATATAATTTATTTATTTTTAATTAGCAAATGTCATGCACACATTTCATTTGTCATCAATGGACATTTAAATAGAAGATCTGGACTTTTTTCCAATTTTGAAGAGTTTGATTTCTTCCAAAAGATTTTAGGATGTTATGAGTTATTACAATTACCAAGTCAGAGAAGATGAGGAAATGCGTTTTGATCTGCTATTTCAGAGACTGATAGTTGCTGGTCGATTTCTTTGTAAAATAGGTCTTCAAATGGATTTCTTTTCATTTTTTCCCCTTCGTAATTTTCATTATAATATTAATTTATTAATATAATAATAATAATAATAATAATAGAATATTTATTCCTTCTCTCTCTCTCAACCCGGCAATCCTATTGTCAACATTGTCCCAGTCCAACCCCATACTTCTCCTTTTTCTCTGCTAAATCTTTTTTATAGCTACCCCAATCCTACCATAATTAAAAGACGAAAACCTTTGCATCACAGCCGGCGAAATAACCAGCTAAAAAATGAGTTTAACCTTTGCTTCCGGTGAGAACTTGGCGTTTAATAGGCCTGGTGATTTCTGTGGTGTCCGACAAGGTCAAGACAGCCACGGAGGTAGCCTCGGCCATGGTTCGGAATTGATCGGTTCCACGGTCCCAGAAATATGGAACTGGAGAGATATCGGTTCGGAGCTGGTTTGAAACTAGCCGATTCTGGTTCATGAACCAGTCATTCGGCCGGTTCCAACATTTTTTATTTTTTACAAAAAATTATACAATTATATAATTAATGTAATAAATAAATACAATTAAAATTATTAAAATTTAAAATTAAACTTAATTTTTGGGTGAATTTGAAGCAAAAAATTAATTTAACTTATCAAATTGTTTATAAATGAAATAAAAAAAATATTAAGTTAGAAATAAATGAAAAAAATTGAGAAATAAGTTAGTTAGAAAGAATGATAATTTTGAAAAAGAAATATTAATTTATAAAATATTAATTTGTATAAATTATAAATTTTTACGATTAATAATTTATAAAAAAAAATTGAAAATTTTGAGAAAAGAATTTAACTTATTAAATATTAAATTGTGATAATAAGTTAGATTGTTATAATTTTTTTTTATTTTGATAAATTATAATTTGCAATTTATAAATTTGATAAATTCATAAATTATAAAAATTATAATTGGCTAAAAACCTGATGAATTTAATTTTTTTATTTTAAAAAATAATTTAATTATAAAAATTTGAATTTACATTTAAAAAATTGTAATATTAATAATTGGGTTGAACTTAATTTTTTTACTATTAATTAAATTGTTTACGTATTCTTTTAGAGTTTAAATGAATCAAAATCTGCGTAGTTTTTTTATTTTTAAAATTTTAATTGTTGACCATTTTTATATATTTTTAATCTGAATCCTCGATGGTAGATGTGTCAACTGTTCATTTGGTGGTAAAGTCATATTGGTCCTCATTTTTATTTTTTTCTATTTTTTATTATCTTAATATCACTTTGGTCCAATCATCAATGCACGCTTTAGTTTCCAATAATTCAGGAGTTAAGTTAAATTATGTATTATCTAAAATATTACTTCCTGCACTAAAAAATTTGTTCAATAATTCTCTATATTTATACGACTCGTTGAATAATTCATAAGTTAGAATTCAACTTATCAATTATTCAACGAGTAAAAATATTACTTAGAAATCTTTTACGTTTTTTTAATCATTTTCACGACAAAATCGAGCATATAATTTATTATTTGTGGATATGACCATAAAAGTTGGAGCAATTATATCACTAAAAGATTTCAAATCATCTTGAACATATAAATTTAACACATGACATGCACATTTAATTTAGATTGACATAATATTTGAAAGTCTTAAATTAAGGCGATGTTTGCCGCTAGAGATGACAACGGATAGGGTATCCACAAAAATTGTCATATCCGAATTCGATTATATATATACATATCAGAACCTGTTCCGAACCCGTTTAAAATTATAATATTAATATCCATATTTGTCCCAAATCCGATTAACATTACCCTATTAATACCAAAAATTCGAATAATTACTCATTTATAATTAAAAACTTTAAAATAAAATAAAATTCAAACTAATTAAATATAAAAAAATATATAAATAATTTACTATAAATCACTATAAAATGAATAAAATAAAATATAAAATTTAATTCAATACATTTAAATTAAAATAATTTATCAAATTATTCAAAAATAATAATAAAATTAAATATTATTTATTATGATAGAAAAATTATATTTCAAATTTCTATTACATTTATAATTTTACAAAAAAAAGAAAGGAAGAAGCTGGGAAAGATCGTTTATATATAGTGTAGTCATGTCAGGTGGGCAAAGAGTAAGCAGAAGGAACTAGGAAACTCATGATGTAACTATATAACATATATATTGCCTTATTTATCAATCATCACAGTGCTAGGAAGCTCGAAAAGCACAAACACAACCAAAGAAAGCAAGAAAACTTTGATTTTTAGGAACATCATATCAGATTTGCCTTCCAAATCAGACTTGACTATTTAGAAACCAGCAGTGAAGAAGCCGAACCACAGTGTGGCGCGAGGCCAAGATGGGTAAGACCATAGTACAATCTTGACCAAGACAAACTTGGGCCACTGCATTCCTTAGTTAAGAAGAGAATAACGTGGCAAATTACTTGTGGCTACATAATTATTTAGAGAAATTCCAATCCAAGCATCATTCTTTTTTGCAAAGAAATACAAAAAATGACATGGCACACTCTATGATTGACAAATTAACAATTCCAACAGAACTGAAAAGGCACATATATGAGAGAATCTGACCCCAGCAGGAATCCATTCTAAATCTCACATGTCACTTTGTTGGACATTGATGGTGCAGACATCAATTCTACCAATTTATTAGTATTCCCACTATGAAGTTGCAGGATCCTACTCCTAGGACCTAGTAAAAGAGCCAAAATGTAGATATTCCTATTTTAATCTCCATTTGGATATATGAGGATTTGAAATGAAGAAGTTCTTGTCTTCTTCAGAAAGAACTTTCATTTCAAGTTCAAATGATTCAAAAATTAGATAGAGAAGAAAAAGGTTTGACTATAATTCCATGGCAGAGAGAATGGGAGAAAATTTTGAGAACAAGAACGAGGAATGGTAACTCTCCTTTTTCTGCAGTGCCTTTTTCTTTTATTTTTTTAATCATTTGGATGATACAATTTTTTTTTCATATCAATATAAAAAAATTACAGATTTAGGAAAAGTAATTAAAGGTAATTAGCACCTCTTTTGTAAAATAACTTGCATCCTTTTTTCTTGAATGAAAAATAATTTCTATTCAAAGGAGTTATAACACAAATAAAATAAACCAAGCTATATTCTTATAAATAAATGCTTCTAAAATGTACGTAAATAAAAACAATCAACATTTTAAATTGGAGTAATGTTCGGTTATTACTCCTCACATTCAAACGTCTCTTTCGACGCTCAAATACTATAGAATATTTCATTTTTCTCATCTAAATGATCTAACAATATCAATATGTCATAAATTATAAAACAATATTCAAAATTAAAATATAAAGTACGCATATAAAAAACCATAAAAGTTTCATTTTTTTAATATTCTAAATTTAACTGTAAAAATATAATAAAATCATACAAAT
This sequence comes from Triadica sebifera, assembly GCA_023653625.1. Classification (NCBI taxonomy): domain Eukaryota; kingdom Viridiplantae; phylum Streptophyta; class Magnoliopsida; order Malpighiales; family Euphorbiaceae; genus Triadica; species Triadica sebifera. Next base: position 8,730,548 of record CM042895.1, read on the forward strand.
ACAATTAACGCAAATGAATATAGGAAAAATAGCATATATAAAATGGTTTAGAAAGTATAATTCAAAGTAAAAAGGGGTAAAAATCAGCATATTAGAATTATATCGAAGTCTAATTCATTAACTCAATTCTTTCTTTTATTGGGTTTTAATATCGACCTAGATTTTTCTTTTCCCAAGTCCCCTACCGCAAGCTATTCATCATCTGGGGATAAGTTTGAAATTGGTCTAACATACAAATCCAAGTTAATTATTTATATTTGCCGCAAGTGACTGACCATGATCAAATTCTACTGATAGAGTTTGAATACATGTCTCTAGTAAAAGAGAATCAAAACAAAAATACACGATAAGCAATCTAATAATATTAGTAAACATTCTTCAACTCAAAAAATTTTTTGGCCTCAGATCAAATTATAGACCAATAGTGAAATATTGATAAGTGATTAAGACGGCGTTTTGATTCTAATCTGAGAAGAAATGAAGGGCGGAACTTCATGGAAAAGATACTATATGAGCCACCCAATCACACAATTCAACCAAAGTGATCACACAATTGTCAAGGTTGTCTTTTAGATCGAGGCAAGAGAGCTAGAAGTATCTTTTTCCTTGGCCCCTGCAATCCAGACGCCATCAATAACAAAACTGAAATCAATTCTGCAACTGTTTCGAACACATTGAATCTAACAATCACCAGCAGATAAATTTAGAAAGAACTGTTTAAGTGCTTTAACATTTCACAGAAAAGTCACAGCATATGGCCCCCTGGTTTTTGCTTCAACTGGGGAAAATTCATGCCAACTAGCATATAATGGGAATCAAATTAGCTAAAAAAAGAGCCTAGATTTTATCAGAGACCAATTTTAGTCAGCTTTTTAGCCACAAATACAATAGGGCACCACAACCCCCCTCATTTCTCTGTTAAGTGTCTTCACTTTAGTCAGACAACATATGATCAAGTCTAAAATCTACCAAGTCCACCCCCACTTAGTATTTTCTTTGTACATCTAAAATCAGCCAGCAAGTACAATTGGTCAAAATTTAAAACAGAGGATAGAATGTATGGCGATGACTGAAATTTTAATACCTAGAACTGAGGAGGAAAAGAATAAAAATGATAAGAACTCAGGAAGAAAAAAGAACAAATTAAGAAAACAAATTATGTCCTAACGCTTTACAGAGCTGATCACATTGGATTTCATAAAAATATTGCTGTGTAAAGGTAAATCAATGCAGATAGTCATGCACACTTCACTAACTTTTGTACTAAGGTTTGAAAAAGATATTAGAAATCAAATACATGAGACAGAATGTCACAGATTAAGTATATATGAACTATATTAACACACGAAGTGCAGGCCAGCAACCAAGATAACTAGGAGAAAGAGTCACAAAAAATTACCATAGGTATTCCTAGCTCTTTGAGGTCATTTTCTCCCATCTGCTTCAATGCAGCCATATCCACCTGTTCAATACATCACATATATACGAATCAGGAGAATCAGAAAAACAATAGTGATAAACAGTGCTATTTCCTACACTTTGTTCAAACAAACCAACAATCCTTTACAAAGTTCAATATTGGTCACTAGTAGCTTGACCTACCAAAAAACTTCTCATTGTGTTTCCGAGCAAAAGTTAACAAATACATCTTAAAAGAGAGGAGGGAAAGAAAAGCATACGCACATAAAAAATGGCACTAGATACATACATCTACCACTATAATACTTGAGACCATGTCACCTCAAACATGCCAAAATATGCATGACATTTTATTACATGGGAATTGAAGAATTCAAACAATCAAAATCTGAATCTTGCGATTCCTCGATTGTATTTCTGGCATGGCATGCCACCCCATGCCTTGCAAAAACAAAAACAAAAATTCCAATATAAAGAACGCAACACAACTCAATGAACTTAGCTTTAGTTCAAGATGTCAAACTACACGTGACGTTCATGCTTCAGTTTTCACCCAAGAGTAATGGATACCCATAAGAAGATTAAAAAGGATCTCTCTCTCTCTCTCTCTCTCTCTCTCTCTTTCTTTTTAAAAAGAAAACAAAGGATTATCCTTTCCCCAAATCATTATATTCAAGCAAGGAAATGTGGCATACTTCCTCAGCCTTAAAAAGAATGGCATATTTCCCCAGTCCCAGTGAATGCAACAAGCCTTCAACAGTTTGTTGTTCTTCTCCCTACATGGCAATTAAAAATATATAAGGTCAGCAGATGTTTCAAATGTACATTATACACACATAAATATGCCAAAAGTTGAACTTCTAAAAAAATAAGGTAGCCTACCAAAAGATGTGAAGTTGATAAACAAAGATAAATGTGTGTTATGATCTACTAAACAAAGAATCTATGGAAATTGTGATTTAAGGGATAAAAAGGGAATAAAAATAAATTGGCAGGGGAAGAGGAGAAACTAGTTAAATCATGTAAAACTGGATTTCAGGGTCAAAACCAAAAATATTTCAAGAAGAAAGAGGAACTGTTGAAGAACAACGAAAATGATAAAATCAATTCAATATAAAGTACATTTCATTCATCTCATTACATAACAAATACACTGAACATCTTCTACAGAATATAATATTCCTCTCAGGCAATTAGCTTTCATGAAACAAACCAGGGACCAAGTCTCAAAAATAAAATTTTTAATCTTCTTTGAAAGCAATTAGGTACCACTAAATAACCTGAATCAATATTTCAAAAAAGAAAAAGAAAGATGCACCAAGAGTTAGCCATACGTAGCAGTTAGCACCTAGAAGTTTCAAGTGGAACCAATTAGACAAGTTGCTAGTTTGCCAGCATTATACTGAAAAACCAGAGATCAATTTCACAAAAATTGGGGTAGGCTAATAAATCAACCAAATGCACTTTCAAAAGAGGTATATAAAGGACAAGATAATAAAATTATCCCAATAATGCAGAAGGAAGCTTAAATGTTGTAAAAAGTGATCACATATCAAAGTAACAAATATTACAGCAATAAACTTTACTCCAAAAAGTTGTGTGGAAAGAGAATTTTGACTCATGCCACTAATATTCTCGTGCATCCCAAATTCAAGTCAATCTGACAGGAATCACAACAACAAATTTTCTGAACACAATATCCTATAATGCACCCTCTTTGTTTGGTCTTAATATGGCTATTTTAAGATCAGTAAATGCAATCCAAATACAAGGCCGGAATAAGAAATAGCAAACAGACTGCCACCTGCATATGCATTTGGTAAACCTTTCAGTACAGACAGCACAACTGGGGAGAGGATAAAAAAATTGCAAACTTTTTATTGAGAATTCTTTATTCTGTGTAATTTAGAAATAAAACATTGATGCCGCCTTTGTTTAAAATTTATATTCATTTTAAAAGCTGAAATGCTTAAAGCATAAAATTTATTCTGCAACTCAATGTGCAGATCTACATAACTAGACTAATGCCAATCCTTCAAAAATAAATTTCAGGAAGACCATAAATGACAGGTCCAATGCTTGTAGGAACAAAAAGCTGAACTTTCCAACTTCCTGGTGCACCTAGTCAATAACAAGAAATAAATCCATCACACCAGTTACAGAAAAATGAATTTCCTGCATGGGCAACCTATTAGCCGCAGACATCCATTTTCTGTAGTTTCCAAACCACTTGATTTTATGATTTTATCTATAAAAGGGTCATAAAAAACTGCACTCTTGGGCAATTCATATCACATACACGAATCAATAAGAATGCTCCCTTTCCTTTGACTAATCAACAAGCAGTCAGTTATCCCACCAGAGAACTCCTTGATCTCTTTTCATTTACAAAGTTTGGCTTCTCCCTATTTAAGGCCTCCAAAAAGTTTACAGCTTAAAGATATAAACGCTAGGATCTTGAAAACATAATAGAAACAAAAAAGCCACCCTATGACATCACGCCACATCCCTTCAATAAGAACTTCAAGGATAGATCTTGTTAAAGATAAAGAGAACGTTTATCAGCAAAAATAAATAAATATTTGGAAATGAATATAAGAAAAGAAACAGGGGAAATAATATTTACTATCAAAAAGCTAACTGTAGCTGTTGCTCATATTTGTCCATCTATCAAAATTTACTATCAAAAATCAGGTCATGATATACAAAAGACAAAAAAAAAAAAGAAGGTATGTATGTCCATGTTTTCGGTCAAAAGAAAAAAGGCAAAGAAACTTATACCACATATGAGCTCTTCTGTATAATGCCACTAGGTGGAGGAAGTTGGCCCATAAGAGGTACAGTAGGCTTTGCAGATACTGGAGGCATCACAGATTTTGTCATGAAAGATGTGGAACTACTAACAGGCCTTGGAGCATCGAGAACATCCTTGTTCATGTATGAAACTGTTCTTGCATCCTCATATGTCCTGCTTAAAGGCCTCCTTGGAAGGTCTTCCATATTTCTTGGTGGGGATAAACCCCTAGAACTACCTATAATTCTATCTGGGGATCTCCTTCTTATATGATCCAAAGTCCAAGGAGAATAAAAATTTCTTGAAGAAACCATCCACGGCAAATCATCTGCACTTCTTGTAGGAGGAATACGGCCCAAGATACTGGTGCTCTTTGGATCAGGCATGTGTTGCAGTGTATCAATTGTACTATATGGAGGGTCTGGGGGTTGAACTGTCCTAGACAACTTTTCACGGAGGTCCACTGTTTTCTCACCATAATTGCTCTGAGCTCTTCTAGATACACTTTTTTGCATGAGTTTGTATCGAAGGTCGTCCTTATGAATGCGAGAATCTTTGATGATTCAAAGAGAGCAAAGGTCAATTCTCCAGAAATGGGTCCAAATAATGAAAAACTAAATGATTGAACAATGAGCTTATTACCTTCTACATCATTACTACTCAAACTTGTCAAATAACTGTCTCCTCTTAGCCTACAAGAAAATAAAGCATAACCAAAATTTTCTCAATAAGTATATGCCTAGGAACACATTTGTTACTAAAATAAAATCAGGTACTCGAAAATATGCACTAGCCACTCTAAAAGGCATAGGCGACTTATCATCCATAAAGTAGAGCAGTTTCAATTTCAATCTTACCAGTACCACAAAATGCCTGACACCATTTACATGCTCTATAACACGTTCACAATTTTTACATTCCATTAGAAAATGAAAAAAAAAACAACATTAAAGTGATGAACCGAATATGAATTAAGTACTGTAGAATCTTTCCAGTCCACAAGGAAATGAATAAAGAAAATGAAGAAGTACAACATTATTTAACTCACAACAAACATTACAAAAATCGCCTGACACCATTTACATTCTCCATAATACCTTCACAATATTTGCATTCCATTAGAAAATGGAAAAAATAAAAAGCAATATCAAAGTGATGAACTTCATATGAATTAAGTACTGTTCTAACAATATCTCCAATCCACAAGGAAACATATAAAATAATAAAAAAAAATAGAAAAAAAAACTCATATCAAATATTAAGTTATGAGATGAGATGTAGAAATGAAGGCAAACATACCGTTTATTGTTAGATAGGCTTCCATGTGATAAGAAACTGTCAAAATTACTTCCTAACCTATCTCTCACAGAGCGCTTACTTCCAGCACCTGGCAGAGGATCAGCATAGTTAACATCTGACACAGTTGCAGTTCTGTTCACCACCTGTGAGGTTGCACTTGCACATCAATGAGTTATAAACATATATTTTTCTCCGACAATTTCTCAGCAATCAAACAGCTCTAAGAAAACAATATACCAAAAAAGCGGAAATAAACTGCAGCAGTCAAACAAAGAACGTCCTACGTAAGCAGCAAAATCCCAATTTGAATTGATAAAACGTAATTTAAAAAAAAAAGGATACCTGACCAGTCCGGCCAAGAGTAATAGTGACGCGACCTTTCGAAGCTTCAGCCATTTCAAAACCCAAAACACCCTAGATAATCAATTCAGTAATCGGCCCTATATAATAAACTGGTATCCGATACATAATCGCTATTTTAAACCTAACAATAGGAAAGCTAACCTCATTACCAGCAGAAACTCGGCAGCAATATAAGCACAGAGATCGAGAGAGAATTAAGAGTCGGAAGAAAGAAAGATAGGAAATTGGGGTCAGTTAGGGCTCCAAAAGGCAGAGGGAAAAAATTGTGCTCCGAAAAGCTCTCTTTACGAAGGAAATGAAAAGAAAAGAAAAAATTAAAAAAAAAAGTACAGGGGAGAATAATGGAAATATCTCAGCGGTGATGCACACGGGAATCAGCGTCCGCGAAGTGACCCGGCTGTCGATTTTATTTTTCCCGTTCCTTATTTACACTGATTTGAGTATATTATTTTGCCACTCTGTAGTACAAAGAAAAGAAACAATTTTTCCTTAGCTAATGTGAATCAAAACAACTTTCTTTTTTTTTTTTTGGGTTTCTTACTCCAATACTATAATGAAATTTAATTTGCACTATTTTGGATTAAGTATGTTTTTTTTAGGGAAGCAAAACCTTAAATATAATTCAAAAGTATTGAATTTACAAAATAAATTATGACTTTTTTTAATTGAAACTGTTGGTGGGATTTTTTATTTTTGCATTTTATAAGATTTAGACTTTTTTAAGTGTTGGATTAAAGGGATTTAAATCATATTATTTTTCAAATTAAGATGTATTGGAGTTTTCAAATATAGGAACTTCAATTTGAGGAGATAATCATAAAACACAGTGGACTCAAGTAAGAACATTTCAAAAGTACACTACACAGTACACACATACAGCGAGGAAAAGGACAGAATATTATGAAGGCCCATTTATAACCCAAGTATAAAAATAAAAGAGTCCACGTTCGACTATTTCTGTAAGCCCACTCCAGAGTTGGAAAAAAACTAAAAGATATCTAAATAGATCACCTAACATATATAGGCCTCATCTACCATCTTTTTACTGTATTGTATGGTACATACTAGCCGGTCGCAAATTATATAATGAATCCGGATTCATAATATTTTATATATTATTAATTGATAAAATATATATTCATATTTTTTAGTATACTTTTCTTATTTTTTTTATTCACAAAGATTAAAAAAAGTTTTGTATATTTTAAGTTTATTTTTAGAGAGATAATTTTTACTTTACATATTTGATTTTATTTTTCGTATTTTAAAATATTGTAATGATTATTATTATTATTTGGGATAAAAATATTTAATTTTAATTTTTTTGTAAAAGAAAATGGTTGAAAGTAAAGATATTTGAACTAAAAATGAGTAATATAAAGAAAAAAATTGAGTTGATGGAAGTTGAAAACAATAGATTTGGTAAAAATAATGAACCTGTAAGTTATAAAAGATAAACCTACAAATGATATATGTAAGTTTAAAAATGATGAACTTGTAGTTTCAAAATGATAAATCTGCAAGTTGTAAATGATAAACTTTTACTAATAATGAACTTGTAGCTTCAAAAATAATAAACAACATATAAGTGATACCTGTAAGTTTAAAAACGATTAACATGTAATTTCAAAAGAATTAACTTGCAAATTCAAAATGATAAATCTTCAAGTTTTAAATAATGAACCTATAAATGTTGAACTTGCAAAATTTAAACGATAAACCTATAACTTTAAAAATGATAAATCTGCAAGTGATACATATAAGTTTAAAAACGATGTACTTGTAGTTTTAAAATAATGAACTTGTAAATGTTAAACATACAAAATCTAAATGATGAACTTGTAGTTTAAAAATAATGAACCAAAAAGTTTAAAATTATGAATTTGTAAGTTGTAAACGATAAATCTGTAAGTGATGAGACAACAAGTTGTAAACGATGAATCTATAAGTTTTAAATGATAAATATGTAAGTTCAAAATGATGAACATGTAGTTTTATAAACAATGAACTTGTAACTTAGGAACATTAAACTTTAAAACGATGAATTTGTAAGTCCAAAATGATAAACTTTATAAATTTAAAAATGATAAATCTGTAAGTTATAACTGATAAATATATTTTATATTCATTAGTTTACCAAAATTTATTTACAGAAAATACACACATTTTTTGTGAAGAAATGAGATTCATAATGCAATATGGATCCGGATCCATGATATTACAACTCATTGATAACATACCAAAACAAAAATAGCATTGGCCTTATAGACTCAAAAGTTGGGCCACAATGGGGTCCATCCTTTGACGAAATGGGGCAAAGCAGTAACGATAAAGAATAAAATACTACCATCCATGCTGTATATTACAAGCCATTAGCCTTACGGGATAAAAATCTGTAAATTATATTATTGACTCGTATTCATTGTGTATTGCAATTTCAATTTCAAAATAACATTGGGTTGTTTGTTTAGTTAAATGATTCATACGTGTGACGGTTTAAATACAACATATTTTTATTATCTATTAATCTTATTCTTGTTTTTTATTATCATCTTCTTCTTTTTTTAAAGAGATAAAAGTTATTGTAGAATTATTTTAGAAAGAAATTTTTTTAATTTGCATATTTAATTTTATTTTTAGTATTTTTGAATATTTTAATTATTTTATTATTGTTTAAAATGAAAAAAATATTAGTTTTTGATATATTTATGGATGAAAATGGTTGAAAATGAAGATATTTGAGCTAAAATGAGTCATAAATAGAGAAAATTGAGTTGCTGGAAGTTGAAAATGATGAATTTGTTAGAAATACACGTCATTATTATAACATGCAGATTCATCATTTATAATATGTCGGTTCATCGTATATAGCTTACAAATTTATCATTTATAACTTATAGATTAATCGTTTAGATCTTGTAAATTCATCATTTAGTAGTTATAGATTAATCATTTAAAAGTTATAGATTTATCATTTAATAGTTACAGATTAATCATAGTTATAAATGATAAACATGAGCTTGTAAATAATAAACTTCTAAATTATAACTGATAAACCTTTAAATAGGTCCGGCACGATTCGGGGCCAGTTCGAGTTCATAAACAGACAGTTTGATCAGTTTTTTTAATTAATAACATAATAAATAAATATAATTAAAATAATTAATTTGTGTAAATTATAAATTTATACTACTAATATGTTATAAAAAATGAAAATTTTGAAAAAAAAATCTCTAAAATATAGTTATGATTTTTTATATTATAATGGATATTTTTGTCTTTTTATTCTATTAAAAAAACGGTAATATTATAGTTGATACCGGAATTGGCATGGAGAAAAGACCAAGACTGGACATTTTTCCAACCGAGCCATGGTTTGGGCAAGATTCAGAACCAATCTAATCCGGTTTAGACCGGATTGAACCGGTTCAACAGTCCAATCCGTGACCAGACCTATCTTTAAATTCAGAACGATAAACTTGTAAGTTATAATTGATGAATCTATTTTATATTCATTTATTCACCGAAATCTATTTTAAAAAAATTTTGTACTTTATTTTATTTTGTTTCGCATGTGTAAATAAAAGAGGTTAATAATATAATATAAATATAAGTCCACGATATAACAACTCATTTATCTTTATGATAATCACTGCCACTAATTTATATTAATTTTCTTCTTTTATTTTTTTATTTGAATTGAATTGAATTTTTTTCTCCTTTGAGAAATTATAATGCATTTAGTGAGATTTAATTTAGATACTGAAAAATCCTTTGACAATTTTTTTTCTTTTGATATAAACAAAAGGTGGTCTTTCGTTTATTTTTGATAAAAAAGGGCATATCGGTGGTATTCAAATTCATTTGTTGGTAACAGTATAATTTTCTATCACTTCATTTACCTTTGGTGCGACAATTTAACAGCTACATGCTTAGTTGCAAATAGGATTGTTCAACTCGGATTTAATTGGTTATGTGTAGGGTGAGGTTTAAGTCAATTTTAATGATAAAAGCATAATCAATTGACCTGAATCTCAACTCGCATAACTCTTCCAACCATATTTGAACATCTCTAATTACAAACTAAAATTTTCACTCATGCACCAAGCATATACCTGAAATCGATTTCTATCTTATTCGGGATAAGATCCAATAAAAAATAACATCAAGTGTGAAGTATCAACTGATCATACGATAGCGTGCAGATATTATTAGCAGACTATATATTGTCTAAAGCACGTTTTTGGTATTGATTGTTGTTGTCACACCCAGTTTGCAACTTGAGGGGGTGTAGTAGAGGATCCTACGTATGTTAGGATAAGAATTCTCCTTAATTATTTGTAAAATGTAAAATAGAAGCACTATGACTATCCACAAATGCATGTGCATGCTGTGTTGATAGGATGAAAACAACCATCCAATTGCACATATGTTCTTTATCTCTGTCCTAGTGTGGCCCGCATGCATGGCTATTTTAATTCTTGAAGTAAATAGCATATTATCTGTTTAATTTGCTCCCACACTTCTTTACCGGGGTTAAACTCTTTGTATAATAGGTAAGTTTAGTCGTACTATATATATGCTTTAACTATATATATATATATATATATATATATATATATATATATTTACACATTCAGTACTTAACTGTTGTATATAAGCTCTACCGTATATTATTCATAATCAATAAGAAATTCCAATTTGCTATTCTATTTTTTGACAAATATTATCACTCAAATTTATCCATGAGGGTGCAGATGAAATGAAATAGGTCTCTTTCAGTTTAACCAAATATTTTGAATTCAAGTTCTGAGTATGCAACTACCTTAAAACTCACAAAATAGTATTTTGTCACCCTTAATTAAGATTCTAATCGGCACGAGCATGATTAGTTTTAATGTGTGATTATAATGGAGTGACTGAAAATACATGTGTTCAGACAAAAAACACCCCATACAAATCTATCTCTTTTTAATGGTAAGATAGAATATCAATATTCTCCTTTGACCAATGATCTCAAGTTCAAAAGATCCAAATCTAAATACATAAGCAGTAATAAATTGCTTTGAGCTTAAAGCATATTAATTAATTAAAATAGTCACGCATAAAATGAATGCATATAATAATAATAATAGATACATTGATGACCTAATTAAATGGGTAATAAAGAGTTGGTTGTAAGTTTTGTTTTAGCATGTTAGGTCTTACGTACTTATCCAGGTGTCATTATCATAGAGTTAATATTTTTCCATGCATAATTAATGTTAGTGTCTTGTTGTCTTCACTTAGATCACATCAAGATAAAACTGTGTATGTTAGGTCAAAACTCAAAAGCCATGATCGTAGAACTCTGTCCATATTCTTTTGTCAAGCTTTGGAATTATTGGCTAGTAACTCTTGCGTGCATTTGCCAAATTCTTAAGATAAATGGAAAACTTAATTAAGTTGCAAGAAATGTCACAAAGCACATATTATTTCGACCCTATAGGAAAAACATTTTTCCGAGAATTTACACTGCAAGACTATATAAGGATCCATATAAGTAGGAACATATTACCGAAGAAAGAGGAATAGAAAACTAAAGACCAGAGAAAACTGTAAGAGAATTAAGTAAAAATATATCTAGTATCCTAACAGGCCCGATAAAAGGGTTTTTATCATGTCTCTATGTATTTTAATTGAAATGAGAAATTGATAAAGAAAAAACTATTATTGAGGTCAGAATTATGAAAAAAATGGTGATTAAACAATATATATAAAAGAGAAAATATGATAATTTGATTGATGAGAAAATAAATAAATAATGAAAATTATTTTCTTGGAGATAAAAATATAAAGTTTTATAGAAATTCAAAAGAGCAAAAAAGAGATAAATATCATAGAAATTAATGGAGGGAAAAAAATAAGAAAAATTATGAAAAGAATGAAGATAGTGAAATTGGAATCAAGCTGAAAATTTGACTATTAAAATTACAAAGATTAATAGGTTATAAAGAAGTCATTAACCTTAAGAGAATGTGTTATTATAACATGTGGAAACTAGAAGTTTGAAAATTCATTCTACATATACTAATGTATATTTTTAGAATGGTAATGGAAAGTAGCTGTCAGAGATAAATTCACGATTCAACTTTAACAACGCTTTTAACAACGTTTTTTTTAACGCCGATAATATATTTTGTGATGCTTTTTAGTGTTTATAAATAATTTTTTTAGCATCACTAAATACATATTTTCTTGTAGTATACATTCAATCAAAAAATATAAACAAGTAGGAGTACATAATCAAAGAGAAATATATTGGTAAACTAAAGAGGAAAATATAAGTGAATTACATGACAGAACAAAAGTGTTAGGATCATGTGATCAAGTATCCAAATATATGCAGTGTCTTAATAATTTAATTGTGGAAAATAAGACTTGTTTTTCCACCAAATTATTCCAATAAATTTAGAAAATAGAGTTAATTTATTTTTTTTAAAAAAAAATCTTCCAAAAAATATTCGAATTTTTTTTTTCAATTTCTTTGTGTTAAGTAATTAGTGTTATTAGGTTTGTCTATAAAGTGAGAATGTTCATCATTCTTCTCTAATATTACCTTTAGATGGGATAGGTCGTCATATATTTTTTCTTAATATGCCATGTCTCCTAAAGTTCTATCTTCAAAAAATATAATTAATACGGATTTGGAGAGGAAGAAAGGGATACATTAATAAAATAGAGATCTCAAAGATTACTTTTAACCTAACCCTACCACTCCACTTCTGATTAATTAAATGGATAAAATCTTTATGACTTCTAATTATACATTTGAAGATAATATAAACTATAAATTTACATATTTTGAGCCGGCCACATTTACATTAACAAAAAGCAGATTCATGATATCAACTTTGAAATCTTAGAAAAAAAAATAATTATAATTGGTTAATTTATGTAATATTTTTAATTATACAAGTTTAATTAAGATTAAAAATCCGAAATTTATATAGCATTGATTATCAGATTAATATTTCGAAATTAAAATTTATTGGAGTTAATTTCTGCATTTTGATTTAGCTTGTTTAATTTGACCTAGACCTTGTTGAACATTATATTATTCAATTTTTTCTCTTTTAGGTAAGGGCTGTTTTTTTAGCATTAGAAAAAAAAAATATTTTTCGTTTTATTTGAATTCGAAAACTCATAAAATTAGTGATAAAACTTATTGATTCACCTCTCTCTTTACCTCCATTGCTGCCTCTGTCATATCTGCTTTCTCCCAGTGCTTTCTCTCTCACCGACTCACTCTCCTGAGACCTCTACATTTTCGTCTTCGGCGCTTGCTCCATCACAGTAACAATGTAGAAGCAAGCGATGACGGCAAGGATAATGTATGTTCTGGAATGAGCAACGGAAAGAAGGCCAGAACCATTGAAGTGGTCGCGGCGGCGACTGTGGTTGGATTTGGTGTTGTGGTTTGTAAGAAAAGACAACATAATATCAGAAGTCTCAGAATGGATATGCATGACAACGAGCCAGGTTACAGATGGAGTTCACCGTCTTTGTCTCCGAAAATTTGACTTCATCCCATTCTCCTAACGGAAAAAAAATTACGAGTCGCTGTCACAATGCGGTGCAGTAATGAAATCCTAAACATTTTTATTTTATTTTAATATTAAAAATATTTTTATTTTTATTATTTTAGTTAATTATATAATTTTTAAATAAAAATATATTTTTATTTTTAAATAAGTACTACATTTTTATTTTATTATATTTAGAAATAAATTATATTAAATATATATATATATTGTTCCCGCTATAATATATTTCAGAAACGAGATGAGACATAAAAATAATAAAAATTTGTTCAATTTAAAATGGATTTGGAGCGGAACAATACAGAATCAAGTCAAATCATCTCTCTCTAAATATACAATTAGAAGAGAAGAGAATGATGAATAAATGTTATAAAATTTGAAAATTTATTATTAAAATGTTGGTTAGATTTTTACTATTCTTATACAGATTCAGTTGAGGGGATTGACTATTGATTTCTTTTATTTATTGATTTGTGAGAATTTATTTATTTTGTTCATAAGAGATTTTTTGCTGAAAACTCTTTTGAACTTTACAATGAATACTGATGGTAATGCAAAATATATAAAACCAGTCATCAATATAACGTATGGGCTAATAGTGATTTTTCCATAAAATTTAGTTATCATTCAGAAATTCTTCCATCTGGAAAAAACTGTTATATAAATTATTATGTTTATATGTATATTTGGTCTACATAACTTAATCATAAAGGCTTTTTAGTTTTTTTTTTTTTTTTTGTCGCCAACCTATCTGTACCTTTTATCTTTATTAAATGCTAGTAGGTCTCCTGTCATGTAAATCTAAAAAAAATGGTCCTCTTTGAATAGACAATTTCAACCACTATACTCATCAGTTTAATACTTAATTTTCATTTTCATTTTTTTCAATAGTTAATTTGTTTCAAAATTAAATTTTAAAGTAAAATTTATGTAATTTTTAATTTTTATTATTTTACTCTATTTTATCTTTAAAATATTGTTTTTTTTTTTATTTTTTTCACAAAAATGTTTATGAATTAATCACGAATTTTTATTGCAGTTCCATAATATATGTTTGCAAAAGCAAATTAAAAGAAAATGAAGAAGAATATTTTGTTTAGATAATAGAGTGAAATAAGAGCAAAATAAATGAAAAATTAAAAAATAATTTGATTTGAATATAAATTTTAAAATAATATTTGAATTGAAATTTTAGAATAAATTGAAATATAAAAGAGTTAGAATCAAATTATACCTTCACCCAACAATCATGTAATTGTATGCTGTCATCTTATGATTAGCATCTTAATTTACACATACGGCTTCGACAGGTGGTCATGACAAAAACTTAAGAATGTACTAAACCAGCATAGACATTAAAACGATGCTGCCATCAGTTTTTCTTTTCAATTTTAGGATATTTTCAAGAGTTCAGTTTAAGCTGAAACATTTTCTGGATTAGTCCCTCACTTATTTTGTGTATTTTTTTTATTATTATTTTCCTCAATTTTTTTTGATTAATTCCTCTCTTATTATGTGATATTTTTGTGTTCAAAACTCAGTTATTGTGAGGTTTGAAGGTATATGTTGGGGGAAAGGAAGCGTGCGATTCAAACCTTGAGTCAGCTTAGGATATGAAGCTAATCCGCCACTCTTAGGATTAAGTTAGTAAGATATGTTATTTTTATATAGGATGTCGCAGATCCGCTGTTGAATAAGCAAATTGGCTAGAAATCAGAGCAGTCGTGTGAAAGGTCTTCTTTCGGTCTTTGCTTCTAGGGAAGGAGAAAGAAGTGGAACTCGAATACGTTTCAGGAATTGGCTTAGTCAATCTCGGGGTTTGAAGCTAAAAAAATTATAAAGCATTGACTTTATAGAAAAATACATCAAAGATTAAGATTTGAAAGCAACAATGTAATTAGGTAGCTTCTCCGTAAGTCAAAATGATTGGAATTGGGAGCTTCAAGAAATTCCAATTAAACCGACCATCAAAATGGCAGACTTCTAGGACCGACAAGTTGCTGGGTACCGATTCCATTGTCTGAAAATTGATAGTGCAGAGTTAACTCTTTGATCTCGACTCAAGTTTCGCGGTTTCGGCAAGGATCGAGTAGGGGTTATCTTCAAAAAAATTTTATGAAATCCAAGAAGTACTCATAATAATTTGCCACTTCCTCATCCCGAATTTTCAAGTGTTCCAGAAGCTTGAAAATAGTCAGCAAATAGGGCTTGGAGGTTGATCCTTTAGAGCAGTCAACCAAGTTTCGAGGCTTGCAAAGGCCAGCAACCATTTGGTGAGCTATATGAACTCTCTTTTGTTGTTTGAGAGACTCTTTAAGCTTACAATCAATTGGATAACATGTAATTCCTACAAATCTCTATTATTATTTATATTATTTAAAAAGTTTATCAAATCCAAATTGTTATTAAAAAGTTACTACATTTATGATTATGGATTTGTACTTATAACTTTTTTATGCTTAATGATACCATTCTATTTTCATTTTAAAAAGTGCTTTTTGTAAAACAAGAAATGCAAAATTCTTGGAATCTTCTGTTGCAATCTTTTATAATCAAAATATCAAAATATACAAAATATAAACAAATCAAATATAGTACCAAAATTATCTTCACAAAGAAAAGTACAGAACCAATTAATTAGTCGGAACCCGAATATGCCAAATTCTAATATCATGATCCAAACTACCACTGTAAACCAGATAAGAGGAACCAGAATCAGAATTAGCACCATCACCTGATTCAATTCTAGCATTATCATGAGTAATAGCCAAGCACTTCACTGGTCTTCTATGTCCTTCAAACACACCCACACAAGAATAACTCATCTTCCCTTCTCCTCTCCTCCAAATCCTGACCGTATTATCAGTTGATCCACTGCATACCGAATCCCCCACAACTGCCAAGCACAGAATTGCCTTTGTGTGCCCTCTAAGTGCACCCACCACCACCATGTCTCCACCGCCTCCATCGCCGCCATTGACGGCAACATTATAATCCTTCTCCCAGACAAGAATTGATCGATCACAAGCACCGGAGTACAACACATACCCATCAGCACTAAGAGCTAAAGCATTAACAGCTGACTTATGTCTCTCCATTGTTGCCACCAGCGAATGTTTCTTTTCTCCTGTCTGTTTCTTCCACACCTTAATTTTCTTGTCGGCCGAACCTGTGTAGACAAACCCATCATTCGACAAGACTAAAGCATTGATGGCATCATCGTGAGCATTAGCCACCGACTCCAAGCATCTAAAGTCTGACGTTCGCCAGACCTTGAATGTCCTGTCCCATGAAGCAGAAAACAGAAGAGATCCATCTCTCGAAATAGCTAATGCTGATACAGTGTCGACATGATGAACCCACGTGCATTTCTTGTGCCTTCTCACCTGAACATAGTTTTTAGCTGAGAAGAATCTCAAGAATCGATCATTCACGGTGGGAAGCGTAGCTACGTAATCATACTTCTGGTTTATGCTATCAATTTTCCGTACACGAATCTTGCAATCCTGGTGAGCGCTGAAGAGCTTACATCCTGTGATTACTAGGGACTTCACTGCTCCATTGCTGGTTGCTACTATGTTGCAATTGGCCGCTGAATCTTTGTTATGGGCACAAGGGTCTAAACTCCAAGCTCGTATCTCGCTGTTGGAAGAGCCACTGTAGAGCAATTTTCCGGCGAGGGCTAGAGAGAATACGTGGGAAGAGTGGCCTCTGAGGGTGGCGAGGCAGTGGTGGTGGACGGCGGAGGCAATTTTCTGATCAGGAATTGGTGGAGTAAGGGAAGGAACAGATGGTAGACTTGGCTGAGAGGAGAGGGAAGAAGATGATTCTGAATGGAGAGGATTAGAGTAAGGTTGAGAGTGAGATTGAGATTTGGATTCAGATCCCTTATATCTGACGCATGATAATGAACATTGAAGGAGTTTCATTTTGCTTAAACTTAAAATAGCGAGGAGATTAATTTGATTGGTATGGTTTTTGTGTTTTGACATCCATAGCTTGCTTAATTACAAGATCATCTAATTCTAATACCAAAAAAGGCGTATGCTAGCAAAGGTATGGCGCATTTTAACATGATAATGAAATCCAAAGCATATTTAATATGGAAGTTTCAATTTTGTTTTCTGGTCTTGTCAGTTAGAACACTGTTAATAACCTTAAATCCACCTTCAATCAAAATTGAGTATATTATTATTATTTGTTGAGAAATTTTTAAGTAAATTCGGTTTGTCATATTCAATTATATAATGACATGTATTTTATTATTTTATTTATATTATTTGATATAAATAGTAATAATTAACATGATTAAATTAATTTATAAATAAAATGATAAATTAAATTTATCTAAAAATTTGTTTTATTTATTATACAAACTTAACCATTGTATCTTAAACAAAAATACCATTTTTCATTTGCTCCGTATAAAAGCAAATTATTAGCTCTTGAAATAATAGTAAAATGATTAAGTCTGATATGTTTGTATGTTTAAGATTAAAGAAATTTTAAATATAAAATTTGTTTCTCTTAAATCTTTTAATATTTTCGATAAACGCCTATATAGTAAATTATGAAGAAAACGGAGAAAAACCGAAAAAAGCGAAAGATGGAATTAGGTTTACATCATGTATGGACTAGCATCAAGTTTTTTTTTTTTGGTACTTCACATTTTTCACATCATGTGGAACCATGGTAATTGTGGAGAAGAAACTAGATGCTTCCTCATCTGGCCCTACATTTCACGAGGGGAAAACAATTCTACCGTTTGAATTAGAGGGAGCACAATCGAAATGTTCTATTTTTGTTGCACCTTTCTTTATCGCAGTATTGTGGGTGCTTTACAATATTTAATCTTTACTCGGCCAGATATTGTTTTTTGATTTTTCTGTCAATAAAGTCTCAATTTACGTATTCACCCACAAAAGAACATTGGTCTGCTGTGAAACACATTTTGCATTATCTTAACACAACTGCATCGCATGGCTTTATGGATTACTTGCAATTCCTCACATTATTTAGATGACTATTTTGATTCTGTTTGGGTTGGATCTATTGATAATACTACAGGGCACGCCATTTTTCATGGGAATAATCTCCTATTGTGGACATCAAACAAACAAAAAGTAGTCTCTCAGTCTTCTACTGAGGTCGAATATAAGGCTTTAACAGCCGCCACTTCCGAAATTACTTAGTTGGAATCTCTTTTTTGTGAATTTGGGCGTTCTCCCACAATTTCTTCAATTTAATGGCGCAATAATATTTGTGCTACCCATCTTACCACTAATCTTGTTTACCATTCATGTACAAAATATATTGAAATTGATTTTCATTTTGTTAGAGAATGGGTAAATGAGAAGAAATTGATAGTTGCATACATTAGCTTAAGTGATCAAACTGATGTTGTTAACAAAGCCCTTCGCAAGGATCATTTTCAAATTTTGCATGGCAAGTTGACAGTGGTGGCACACCCCATCAACTTTGCCACGGTACCATTACTCTTTCCCTAAAAGATTTCCAAAAGACCGATCTGATGGGTTGTGCAGCGCCACCCGTTTATAGTCAGGACTCGTCCCCTTCACCTATAAGCGGGTGGCGCTGCACACCCCACCAGATTGGTCTTTTGAGAAAAAAGTAATGGCCCTGTGACAACTTGCGCGAGAGTGTAAGGGAAGCTAGTTATACACTTATAAATTAGGAATGCATGAGAATGTACAGTAATTATAGTTAACTTTGGAACTCACTTGTATTGAAAATATATGTATCCCTACAGAATTAGACTCCTGTACAAATACTCCTTTCCACATTAATAAGAATTAAGTCATTGAAGTTTCCTCACAATAATTACATCGTTTCTCTTATCTCTGCTAGTTTTCTTTTTAAGCACATTATGCATCTGCTAAAACAGTAAAAGCAAGACAAATGTTGGGACAACCAACCCAATGACATCCACCATTTGGGTAGGGCAGCATGGCCCATGTTTAAGGAATGTATCACCACTAATCCACTAGTGTTTTTTCTATGATATATTTCTTAGTTTCATTTTGGGATTGTTGATTAAAGCATGATTGTGGAAAATTCTACATGTGTTTCAGAAATTTTAATTTGCTTGTTGACCTGATGCAATGCTTGGACGATCCAAGCCTAGACGGGTCCATCATAGAAAGAATTCTTGTAACTTTTAAGCCCTTGTTCATCATTATTGATTATCAAATATGTTATTATTTCTATAATGTTTTTTTTATTGGTAAAATTATATACAATGACCCAATTTACAAATTGTATTTTAAGTTCCGAATAAATTTTCCTACCCTATTATTTGTCAATTGTTGCAGGACTTACGAAATATTAATATTAATGTTACAGCATATATTTCACAGCTCTAGTGGATGCCTCAATATCGAAAGCTTTGGGCATGCGGAAGGCTTTCAGCTAGGTTAAACCACAATCGTTCTTTGCCTGGTCTGAAAAAATTGGGTTTAGCTGCTTATGAACTGTTACTGATAAAAGCCCAGTTTAGATATATTGAAAATCTGAAATATGGGTAAACTGGGTATTTAAGTAAGTAAATTTGGTGGGTTGTGGGCTCAAGCTCCCAATATGACATATGAGGATTTTTAAAAGGCTAAACCTATTTATACTATTTTTAATAAGTTAAATCTATTTTTCAATTGTGTTTATTTGATCATATACAAGTTAATTGAATCCATACATCCATCCATATTTAAATAAAGTTTTAAGTACTAATAAGTTTTATATCAATAATAGTACTGATTTATTGGATTCTTTGTATTAAAAAAAAAACTTTAAGTATGTTCAATCAGTATGTATTTTATAATTTTTATTTCTTCTAATTTTTTAATCTATTACTTAGACGTCTATTTATATTTATCATTTCATAATATTTCAACAAACTGTATTTGATGTAATTTCACAATATTGTTATTTGATAATATTTTGGCCGGTAATTTGCAGAGATTCAAATCGGTAAAACTAAACGTGGGTGAGATTCTAGCGGAATAGCTTGTCTTGACTTTTCGACCATGAACATCAAATTCCACAAAAATTAGGGATTATAACACAATTAGGTAGAGTGAATAATTCAAATGGATTCCTCAAAAAATATATGTATATTCAAATGAACTAAATTATAAACAAAAATAAGGAATAGAAAATTTACAGAAACAAAGAAACTAGTCCAACAGCCAATAAAATGACAAGGCCGCACCTAAAATGTAGATGATAGGCCCCACTGGTCTCTCTTTCCTGAATGGACGGTGATGGTTGTTGTGATGATGACCCGTTGTAATTCGGGTTTACGCCGTACAACTCCTGGACCCCTTGAATATCATCGGTGGCCAATTCAACCTTCTTAGTCCTTGAAGCGATGGTTGGGTACATAATCGCTTCTTCTACGGAGGAATGTCCTAATCCTAGCAAATGCCCAATTTCATGCACCGCCACCGACTCTAAATCCACCGCCGATGTTACGGCCAAGGTGCTAATGTCTCCAGATACCACCCAGTTCTCGTCGGCGTCGAAATGCAAACGTCCACTTGGCGGGGAGAACGCATGTGCCAAAGTCCCCAAAACCCCATCGAACGGTTCCCCATCGCCGTGGTCGCCGCTGAAAAAACCGATCCTAATATGAGCCTCGTTGATCGAATCCGTCTCCGTGAAAGTCATCGGTATCACCTCCGCCCAGCGGTCAAAGGCTCGTGAAAAAAGGCTCTTATCTTCAGCCGTCAATCCGCTCCCGGGGAAAAACGAGTAGGTCAAAGCCCTTTGGTCCTCAGGCCACCGTGGATCCCCAGGAAAGAAGGTGTAGTGACCGACGGTGTGGAAGTTGGAGGAGGTGGTCCACTTGCCGGAGTTCATGGTGGTGGTTCCGTTAATTATATCGGCGTTACCGCATCTAGGCCGTACAAGCTTGTCGAGTGTTTGTTGATCGAGCTGACCAGTGACGTTAAGATTAAAATTGCGTTGGTAGGCCTTGATAGCAGACTCGAGCGCATCATCAAAATCGTCGGTGAAATTAGAGAGGGCACCGGAATTAATGTAGCCGAAGTGATGAAAATAGTGCTTAAGCTGGGCTAGACCATCGAGCTTTTGGCCGGCGTGGCAGCCGGCGAGTTTCTTAAAATTGTCCCAAGCGGCCGTCGCGGCATTTGAGGCAAAATCCGGAGGAATTGCCGATATATTGGGGAAGAATCTCCCTGATATTGAAGGAAGAAGCGAAATAGAGAGTAGAATAACGATGGCGAATGAATGTAAATTCATGTTTTTGCTTACAATTAATTTGAAATTCAGAAAACGGAAATGCATTTGAAGAAGAAGAAGAAGAAGAAGAAAGGAGTATGATGTTTCCTATGGGGTTTTGGGTTTGCGGAAAGTAAATAGAAATAATAATGGGTATGGGAGGAATGCGCTTCGAAGTTTCAGACCTTTGAATGATTCGTCCGTTGAGTTCAATACGTACAAGTTATCCCATAAACGACGTCGCTGGTGTATAACTGGGTTTGTCTGCAAATATTATTTAATTCAATTTAATTATTGAATTTAAAAATGATTGACTAAATGGACAGATTGTTTTGACATTTGCTGGGCGGGTATAGTCTATAGAAAAAGGGAGGGAGGGAATAAGAAATTACTAATTAGGATTAGGGAAGCATCCAGATAGAGGTCCAAGTTTGAAAGTTACAACCGTTTTCTTCATTTGAGTTGTGTTGATGGTAGGGTAATAAACAAATTAAAAGAGGGGCACTAATGTCCAATGATGTCACGGCAAAAGAATTTTAATCTTAAGGTGAAGGGGACCATACTGTAATTTCAATCTCTCTTTAATAAGTTTAATTTGGTCTTTTTATTAATTGAAACTAATTTTTAAAATTTTTTATAAACTTTTTTTATCAATTATCTATTTATATATTTTTCTTTCAAAAATCATTTTTTTTTGTATAAAAAGTATTTTTTTCAAATTTAATGTCAAACATGGCTTATTAATGTATGTGACTTTGAAGAGGAAATAGAAATTTCTTCCAGAACTTTTCATGTGTTATTATTAGAAAAATAGAAATCGAAAATATGCTTTTACTTTTCTAGAACATGCTAAAAGAAAAATAAAAATTCTTTAAGGTAAAGGAAATAGGAAGGACCAAATCCTTTTGAATAGTTTAATTATATTTAATTGCGTAAAATATAATGCTTGACATATACCATATCGTACAAGATGAAATAAATTAATTAAACTTTAATTTAGTGAAATTTAGATGTTAAATTTTAAATGAAAAATTAATATAAAAAGCATTTGATGGTATTATTGAAGACAAACTATATGGTAATAATTGTTAATATCGCTTATTCCACCCCCGTTTTTCTTTCCTTTTAGGTTGGCGACCGACATTTATTCCCAAAAAAAAAAAAAAAGGGTTGGCGACCTACCTATAAAAGTGCAGGATGTCATCATTCGTCAATTTTTTTAGGGTCAATTTATATTTTAGTCCCTAAATAATTCAAAATTATTCTATTCAGTTATTTTCTAATTTAATCTTATATTTTATAACAATTATGTACAAATTTACAACAAAACTGAAATAATCTTAAATTCTGAAATGCTGCCAAAAATTAATAAAATATTTGCTTACCATCCACTTGGCATTCGTGAAAACTTTACATTGAGGAAAAGTAAAAGTGGAAATTTTTTTATTAAAAGAGGGGGGAAAATATAAAATAACACCCGACGTTTGAGGTTATTTTTAATTCAATTTTTTTTTTATTGCAATTCAACACTTAACATTTGATGTACCTTACTTTCCAATAAAAATAAAATTCTCATTTCAAATTTGAGTTGATATATAGCTAAAATATTTAAAAATAAAATTATAATTATTGTAAAAAAATTTCTAATATATTAAATTTATCGATATTTAAATTTTTTTCATATTTTTAAATAAAATATTTTATATTTCTAAAAATACTCTCAATAAAATTGCACAATATATAAAAATAGGATTGTAATTTTTATAATTACATAAACATACAAAAAAAATATTAGAATCCCAAAACACTAATCTAAAAATAAAATTTCATTTCCCATAAATCATATTTTTTTGGTGTATCCAACATGTTAATAAGTTTATTTTTTAGTTGGAAGAGATGATGTAAAATGTCTTAATATTGTATTAAGTTAAGCATCATGCTACCATTGTTTTTGTTTTTAATTTTTTGAACTTAATAATTAATTTTAAAATCTTAAATTCAATCAATGTACAAATTTATTAATTTATATTCTTTCACCATTTCAAAAAGAAAAAAATCTTTTTTCATAATCTTAATTATAAATTAGGAATCATTATTTATAGATAATAATACAATTAATTAGATATACGAAAATAGAATGGATATATATATATATATATATATATATAATTTTCTTTATTCACTTTTCTATTTAAAGCATTAGGGTAAAAGAAAAGGCAATTTAAATAATCGGAAAGGCAACGCAACACATGTCAGCTTGGAGAAGAAATGCACAAAAGGAAATGGTTCACCATAAACAAAATAAGTGGCAATACTATTAAATAGGAAACAGTTAAAAGTAACAGAAATATAATCCACCACTAAACTAGTCTACATTCCTATGTTGACCACATTAACACAGACAAGATCCTTAATGACCACTTAATTTTACAATACAAAATAATTGCCTCCTCCACGACATATCATCAAAACAGCTTCAATTAATTAACTGGATTTTGAAGAAATTAAGAAACTGAAGTTTGGAGAATAATTAAGATGGATTGCGATACGTTGATAAATATACCAGAAGTTGTTCTTAGCAGAATCGGAGGGAGGATGCCATTACTGGGAATGGGGACAGCAACTTCGCCATTAGTGTCATCAGATGAGATCAAAGAAGTGATTGTTCAAGCAATCGAGGTTGGTTATAGACATTTCGATACAGCTACACTTTACCTCACAGAGGAGCCATTAGGTGAGGCCATTGCTGAAGCATTATCTCGAGGCCTAATTCAATCCAGAGATGAACTCTTCATCACCACCAAGCTTTGGTGCAGTGATGCTCATAGCGATCTTGTTCTTCCTGCCCTTCAAAAGAGTCTCAGGTATATAATCCCAATAATACCTTTTTTTTTTGTAGGACTATAAACGAACCAAGCCGAGCCGAACCGAATATTAGAGAGTTCAAATTCGGCTTGAGTTCGATTCGAACTTTTATATTTGAAATTGAACTCAATTCGTTTGAAAATTATCAAATTTACTAGTAGCTCGAACTTGACTCGTAAAAAACTTGTTTATTATATTTAATTAGGTTAACTAGAGTTAGTTTCGTTAACTAATAATAACAAAAATTCGAGTTTGAATTTGATAATAAAATATAACATAAACGAATTCTAAACGAACATGTTCATAAACTTTTAAACGAATATGTTCATAAACTTTTAAACGAACACGTTCGAGAATTTTTAAATGAAAAAGTTCACGATCTTTTAAACGAATATATTTTTAATCTCGCAAACGAACACATTTGTGATTTCGTATATCAACATATTCACGAGCTAACAAACTAAACAATATTAAGCTCGAGCTCGGATTTGAGCTCTAGTTTATCTCATTAATAATAATAAACAATTTTTTAATCGAAACTTAAATAATTCGTAAATAGCTTAATTCATTTACAAATCTATTTTTATGTGCGGGCAAGTAGTCTAGTGGTTTAGTTTCTATCTTGTAATATTCTAGGTCGAAGATCCGAGATTCAATTTTTAATAATCCATTGTAATAAATTGGAAAATTTTCCAGGGCTCTTCAGTTAGAGTATATTGATCTTTATGTGATTCATTGGCCAATGAGCTCTAGACAAGGAATCTATGAATATCCGATAAAGAAAGAAGATTTTTTGCCTATGGATTTTAAAGGTGTATGGAGAGCTATGGAAGAGTGCTGTAAGCTTGGTTTAGCAAAATCCATTGGTGTCAGCAACTTTTCCTGTAAAAAGTTATCGGACATTCTTGCCATAGCAGAGATCCCTCCTGCAGTTAATCAAGTAGGTCTTGTGCTATTTTTTTTCTTTTTTTCTTATTTACTTTTTTTCTTTTAAAAGGAAAAAAAGTGGTGAAAATTATGGTTATTAAGGGAAAAATTTTGGGGATTTTGAAAGGTAGAGATAAACCCACTATGGCAACAAAAGAAGCAAATAGAATTCTGCAAGGAGAATGGAATTGTTTTGGCAGCTTATGCTCCTTTAGGAGGAACCACCAACAGAGTTATGGAGAATGAAGTCTTGAAAGAGATAGCAAATGCCAAACAGAAGAGTCCTGCTCAGGTGCTTCTAATACCAATTTATTTCTCAATCTATTATTAAACAGAATATATATATTGGGTCAATGGCTATATATAATATGATATATTATTATGAAAGCAGATATGCCTGAGGTGGGCATATGAGCAGGGCGTTTGTGTGTTAGTGAAGAGTTTCAACAAGGAGAGGATGAAAGAGAATCTTGACATCTTCAACTGGGCATTAACTGAAGAAGAAATCAATAAAATCAGTCAAATTCCTCAGCGCAGAGGACACAGCGGAGAAGAATACATATCGGATAATGGTCCTTATAAGTCACTTGAGGAGCTTTGGGATGGTGAAATTTGATATATATATATATATATATATATATATATATATATATATATATATATATATATATATATATATATATATATATATAATTGATTCTTTTTTAGTTTTTACTTATGACTTATAAGATGTCACATTTATCTTATTGCACATTCTTATTTTCATGATTATCCCATTAGTTAGATTATAAAGATTTCTGTTTTCTTTTTCAAGGTTTATAGTGAATATATATATATATATATACACACACTAGTATATAGTACTTGCGTTGCATTGAAAATAAAATATTTAGATAGTAAATGAATCAAATAATATGTAAATATATTAAAAATATCACATATAATTTAATCTCATAAAAGGTATATTTAAAAAAAAAGATAAAGTCATCATTTGATTTTATAAAAATAAAAAATAAAAATATTGATAACATAATCTTAAGCTAATATTAAGAATGATTTTTGATAAATGCAAAAGTCACTAAAATAATACATATTACAAAGAAATTATACAAAATATCATAAATAAGTTTTACATAATTTATAAATAATGATAATGTTGTGCAAAGAAATACAATTGGAAAATGGAAGTGTGCAATATGAGGAGCCACTAAGTATTAGCAAATTAAATAAGAAATATCAATATATGAATTGACATCATTATTCATTGTATTTTTACAATTCAATTTATATATGATCATGTTCTTATGGTTATAATCCAACATATTAAGAATGTAATTTTTTTTATGTAATCTATACTTTAGACCACCAATTATTGTCATATTGCAATCAAATGATTATAAAAAGATGCAACTAATAGTTACATAATACACACACAAAAATGCATAGGTGAACAACAACAGTTTATTATAAGTAAATGCAACTAACAATAACATACTAAAAAAAGGTATTTAAAGCAACATACTAAAGAAAGGTATTTAAATAAGTGCACACCAAAACTCTGTATTTCAAAATTGAGGAAATAAATTGACATGCAGAAAAGAACAGAAGTGGATGAAGAAAAGAATGTGCAATTAACAGTAGTAAAATAAAAAATATATATATAAATGCAAATCAAAGATTTATATATCATAATAAAAGGAACAAATTTAAGATAATATTAAAAGAATCCCATTAAAAAAAACAAGAAGCAGAAAAGGAATGGCTTTTTATTTGAATAATATGACAACACCCGAATACAAAGATCATTTTAATTAAATAAAAAAGCAAATCAGATATCTAAAAAATATACAATAAAATAATAAAGAGAAAGAAAATTAAAAAATGAATTATGCAATTAAGACGTGTGAGAGAACCAGATTAAAATCACATTTATGTAGCCAAAATAATTTGGAATCCCAGTCGAATACACATATTTTAAAAAAATAAAAATAAAAAATCATGTATTGTAAAGAAAAGTCCCATGATATTTTTACTGCTTCTTTATAAATTGTTTTACATAAAAAATTTAAAGAAAATAACTGAAGTTGCCTAACCTTGAGATGAGAATAAAACAAAATAAAAAATGACAGTTAAAGGATACAAAGCACAACTGAGGGGAGCTACATTTATAAAAGTTGGAACTAGTCTAGATAAATAAAAGTTTCAAAAATAAAATGAACTAAAATAATTCAAATGAACTAAAAAACTTTCCTAGTTACAAAGCTAGTTATTGTCTATGAAACAAATATACTTAGAAGTTCAAATCAGTAAAAAAACAAAAAGAGATATATTTAGATATCTCAATAGTATTTTAAAAAAAAATGTAAATAAGCACAAAACAATGGATATCTCTAATTTTATAAAATTGAAGAAAAAGAAAAAGAGGTTATAAAAATATAAAAAATGAAAAAAAAACAAAAGTAAAACACACAAACACTTTTAACAAAAAAACTATGAAATAAATAGAAAAGAAAATTTTAAAATAACGGCAAAAAGATGAAGTAGAAAAAAACTTGTAATAATAAGAATAATTAAAATAGAATAATAAAATGATATAAAAAATAATAAATTATTAAAAAAGAAAAATTAAATTATTTTAAAATTATTATTATAATAAATAATTTATAAATAAAATAATATTAAATATACATTTTTTTAAATAATATTAAATAAAAAATGAGGCAGTTATTAAAAAAACAACAGAAAAATAAAGTAGAAAGTAAAAAAAAAAACCTTGTAATAATACATAATAATAAAGATGTAACATTCTAATGATATAAAAATAATAATAAATTATTAATAAATAATAAATAAAAATATAATATTATTAAATAACTGATACTAATGAAAAATAGTTAATGAAAATATAACATTAATAAATAATTAATAAAATTTTAATTAATAGTTTAAAATATAACTTTAATAAATAATTAATAATATGTAGGGGTAAACTCATTATCGCTACGCTATGCATTACTTGATCATCTTAGTTCCAAGGTTAACTTCACATATCTCTGGTGGGAGCGATAACTCGTCCTAGGTTGCACTGCATGACTTTCTAATACTCTTTGACCTAATTACGCCTTTAAGTCCTTGACCAAATGCCGAGTGGTTGGCTAACCGTGTATTTCTTTGCTTTCTCAAAAGCATACCCGCGCTGCAGCTCTTCTTCGGGAACGAATGACTCCATACAGTACCCACCCTTAGTCGCCTTCTATTTGCAACGAATAAGCTGTTAGTCTTTTGGATGCGAGATTTCCATTTTTAAGGACGTAGCGCCCACTCTTTGAATTTAGCTTCCTGCTCCAAGTTCGATAGCGACTGCAAGACCCACCCGTCGAGCAGGGACAAAAGTCGGTCTTAGTGATCCGATGGTGTCGAGTGAAAGGACCGTCGCTCAACGGATAAAAGTTACTCTAGGGATAACAGACTGATCTTCCCCAAGAGCTCACATCGACGGGAAGGTTTGACACCTCGATGTCCTTATGCCCTGGGCGACACATGTGCTACAATGGCTGGGACAAAGGGTTGCGATCCCGTGAGGATGAGCTAACTCCAAAAACCCGTCCTCAAAATAAAATTATTAATAAAAATAAAATATAGCACCAATGTTTGCCCTTGTCTTCATTCACTTTTGAGCTCATCATATGATAAATCTCTTTATCGTTGGCAATTCCCATATAAATCATCAGTATAAAGATATATTCCATCAAGTCTCGGGACAACTAATTATTTTAAACCGACAATGCTTTGTTGAGCAAGTTAGCAATCGGTAGTTCTTGAATACACAGGCCCAGGTAGTGTCCAGTTGAGAGGATCATGTCTTTCATGTGTGTGTGTATATATATATATATATATATATATATATATATATATATATATGAGAGCATTGTTATGTTTGTTAGTAGGCTTCAACTGACATGCTCGTTTCATGATTGGATGTGCCAGACTGATAGAAAATTGAATGCGTTCATGATCAAAACATTGTCGATTTAATCAGACACTAAATTCCGAACTTAATAGAAGCGAGAAAGTGAAATATTATCTAGTAACGCAAAGTTACAAAGCATAATCGATAAACATGACTAAATCGCAAAAACAATGTGATTTTCACTCTGATATGCGAATTGCGAAACCAAAGATACCGTGATAAAAAATATTCTATAATGTGAATATTGATATATTTGATTGTCTAAAATTATTTAGTTTGGGATATGAAATTGAAGAAATAAAAATAGGGTGCAATTTGTTATGGAAAATGATAAATTAATGGATCAAATGGGATTTTTGGTGAATGATTAAGTAAACCGTAATTAATTAAGTTAATTAAATTTGATTAACTTTAAATATGCAATGTGCTACATGGCACACATGCATGCTAAACCATTGTTAAATTATCTATAAAAGAAGGATAGGTGATCTATAAAAGAAGGATTGGTGAGACAACAATGGAAATCTTTTTCGACTTAGATTTAACAAATAAAGAATGTAGTTAGGCTTCCCATCAAATAGTTAAGTCTAGCAACGGAGATGGACACTTTGGATTCAGCAAGCTATTCCGCTTTCACATTAAGATTATAGAAAAATGGTTACTACATTGATAGAGGCATACAAGTGTTTAGTTATCCAAATAGTAATAACCCACAGAGCGGTAATTCAGTGATCTTTAACCAATTGCGATTCCGCGCATCTGAGCTTTCCTGGTATTCAAATGGGGCAGGCTAAGACTACACAAAGGTGGAGGCCCATGCCGGTAGCACCAATGCTTGCCCTTATCTTCATTCACTTTTGAGCTCATCATAGGATAAATCTCTTTATCGTTGGCAATCCCTATATAAATCATCAGTATAAAGTTATATACCACCAAGTCTCGGGACAACTAGTTATTCTAAACTGACAATGCTTTGTTGAGCAAGTTAGCAATCGGTGGTTCTTGAATACACAGGCCCAAGTAGTGTCCAGTTGAGAGGATCATGTCTTTTCACTCTGATATGCGAATTGCGAAACCAAAAAGATAATGTGAATATTGATATATTTTATTGTCTAAAATTAATTAGTTTGGGATATGAAATTGAAAAAATAAAAATAGGGTGCAATTTTTTTTATGAAAAATGATAAATTAATGGATCAAATGGGATTTTTTGTGAATGATTAAGTAAACCGTAATTAATTAAGTTAATTAAGCTTGATTAACTCTAAACTATGATATGCAATGTGGTAAATGGCACACATGCATGCTAAACCATTGTTAAATTATCTATAAAAGAAGGATAGGTGGGACACGTTTTTCTCTTTTCCATTATAAAAAAAGTACCATTTTCTTTACTATATTTGCTTCACCAAAATAAAAAAGCCAAGGGAACATTACTCTTTTCTTCCTTTCTTCTTAACCCGAAGTTATTCTCCACATTTTTGTCAATTTTCTTTAAGCTAAAACTTCTTTTCTTCAAACTTTGTACCCGTCTACCATAAACAAACAAAACCGAGCCTATTTTCCTCCCTCTCTTCAATTTTCTTTTGTTTTCTCTTATATTAGACGTATTAAGGAGATTTCGGAGTTAATTAGTGTCATCTTCAAGGTTTAAGATAGTTTATTCACTTGTTTTCTTTTAAGCCGAAGCATTATATGTGTTTGGAGGGACATGATGGGGATTTTTGGTATTGCATGTGGACTTTGAGCCGTGGAGGTTATAGATTGGGTCTTGACTACAAGAAAATTACAAAATAGCGACGGATTTATGAGAAACATTATCCATTGCAATTTTGCTCCTCGCAAAACCAATAGTGACGGATTATAATTCTATCACTAACATTAGCAATGAAATTAGTGACGGATAATCAGTCGCTAAATTGTGATCATGATCACAACTAGTAATGCCACAAAATCAGCAACAAATTTGCGATAGATATTTTGTTGTAAATTAGTGACAGAAAAGTTTATCACTAATATAGCTAGAATTCAGTCACTATTCCCTTGCTAATTAGCTTAGCGATGGACAAATCCGTCGCTGATCTTTAGATTTTGTTTTTTGAGTTTATAATATTTTTATAATATATTTATTTTTAGTTTTAAATTTTAACTAGATAGAATACATATATTTTTTAAAGCAAATCATGAAATAGATATTAAAATATTTTAAAAATTAACATTTAAAATTACAAATCAAAATCTTATAAATATTTTATAATTAAAATTTCTATAAATATCCGATACATACCAATAATTGACATTTATATAATTTGAGGTTCCCTACCCCAAAAAGAGCATATTTTGCTTAATATCACTTTTGTTCATGACAACTTTCAAGTTCGTAGATTTGATATATGGATGGAGACCGAAGGAATGGTGTACATATTTGTAACCTTTCAAGCCACCCACTACTTTTTTAAGGATCCTAGCAAGCAAATAAAAAATCAATCAATAGCTAAATTTGTATCCCTTTTTTTACTTGTATTTTTAGAAAACCTTAACAATAGCAGGAAGTGAAGTCAAAAACTCAAATAATTTATTAATAACACTGCCCACAGCATCTGGAAAAGATTTCAAAAAGGAACTTAAATGCTTCAAAAAAGTAGCCAAGAACTTCCATAAGAGCTAGTTCCGTCCATTTTAAAGAAAGTTGCAAAACGAAACCATCACAACAGTATGTCAAGATCATTCTACTTTGGAGAGAATGATCTTATTATTCAACTAATTATTTCTATATATGTATTTCAGTGATTTGAAAGAATTCTACAAGAATTAGATTATAGATTATAGAGAAATTTTATGTTGTCTTCACTGATGGCTAAAGTAATGGCTAGATCCTAGCCATGCATACCATTGTCTAAAGAATGAGATATCAAATCAGTAAAAAAGCAAATTTTGGTAAAAACCCCGATTGTGAAAAAGGTATTTCAAATTCCAATGTGACAGACAATAATACCACAAAAGCTAAGAACAAAAGAAATAAATTTTAAAATTTTAAAACTCAAAAAAAAAGGGCTTAAGAAGGGCCGACACCAGTAATACACTATCTGGGATAGTGGGAGGAAAGTGAAGACATTATACTACTCTATATACATCATACAGTCAATACTTTTAAAAGTTAATGGATTTATTACTTTAATTTAACCAAGAAACAACTCAATATCATGATAAAAACATAAGCTCTCATAGTAATTATATCACTAACTGGTTTTTCATCAGCAACACAAAACTCAGATAACACAATGATTGAAGGATAAAAAAATATAAAACAATAAGAGAAAGAGACACCTCAAATGAGCTATCTTGAATCTCATGTTTGTCAACATAAGCCTTTCAAACTGCAGGCACAAGTTACAGTCACAAGACATTAAATTAAATGTTTAAGGGAAAACATAAAGATCAAAGCATATAACAGAATAAATAAAATCAACTAGTAACAACTGTACGTTTGGAAGCACTAAGATTCCCATTGTCTGACAAAGAAGCTATAAGTAAAGAATTTTCCTCAGATCCTTCTCAAACTGGTGATGGTGGCCTGGACGGAGCAACATAAACAACCCCCAATTTGCACTCTTCAACTAGATGCTAACATTAAGAAATAACACAAACCCATTAATGCAAACAATAAATTGAGCAGATTGGACCCAAGAAACATGTCATATTAATACCAATTTTGAATGCAGACTCATATCAATATCATATGCAATCCATATCATCAAATCTTGCTTTTAATATTTGCCTTATTTTCTTTTCATGGTTTATTATATTAACAAAAAGAGTACACTTTTTGATTGATTAATGTGATTTGTGAATCTTCAACTTAACTAATCAAAAGATGTATACTTAGTTTGAGCTTGTTCTTTCTTAATTACCATGCTTATTTTGAAGTAATCATGTGAAACCCATCTTGAAATCAAGATTTCTGATTTTCTATATGGACCTCAAAGAAATGTGTTGAATTTTCTACTGGAAAATCATAAAAAAATATAAAAAAGGAAATAAAAACTCATACTGTACTAGACACAAGCATGCCACATATCATGTCAAAAATTATATATATATATATATATATATATATATATATATATATATATATATATATATATAGAGAGAGAGAGAGAGAGAGAGAGAGCGCTCCAAATTAAATTATAAAATTAATATAAATATTTTTATAGAAAAGTAATGTTTTTTTGGAATAAATATAATATAAATATTTTTTTAAATAAATATATAGGGATTATAGAGTATAAAAAAATATAAATAATTTTGGAGGATTTAATATAGCCAATGTTTTGAAAGAGTAAAAAAAATTTATATGGATAAAAATTTTATTTTAAGAAATCTTGAGGTGGCTATAAGTAAGTAAATTAAAATAAAAAATAAAGGAAAAAAAATACATAACTCTCAGGAGGGCCAAGAGATACCATATATATAAAAAAAGAAGAATAAAAAAACCATCATATCTTATGATAAACCATATTTTTCCAATCAAATTTCTATAAAACTATTGAGAATAATTCATATTTAAAATGTATAATGGATCTGTATAATAACTCCCATTACCCTACTATATACTCTATCGTATATTAGTTGGATAAGAAAAGCTACAGTTTTTTTCTAGAACTATTACTTTAACATTATAAGAAGAAATTAATAAAAAATATACATAAACAATAGGAGATAATATATTTATATATACACTATCTATTCTCATACCAGTTAAATATCTACATGTCACAATAAAAAAACTTTTAAAATTTGAATATACATTAAAATAATTAAAATACAGATAAAAGAGACCACATACCGCTACTGCTACTCGACTCTATTTTATTGAACCCACTAATTAGCATTGCTTTTATATACACAATTGTCGCCTCAACCTACTCTTCAGATACCTATGCGAGAGAAAATAAACTTTGTCAATGAGTCATAAACTGAGTGATGCTAAAACTTATAATAACAGTCATGATAAAATAAAATATTATTTAATCTCATAATTTTTTTAAAAAGAAATACATCATTTCAATATATAGCTATAAATCACATTTTTGTTTTTATTTTTTATTTGAGAACTCTTGTCCACATATTACCACACCATAGACTTATCCTTAGGGAATCAAATGGTCTTATATAATATAACGTCAATCATTTGGTTCACTGATATGCACGAGACTCAGATACATAATTTATGCGGCTCATAAATACACAAGACCAATAATATTATGATCCATAGAAATTCATATGATCAAAAATAATTTACGATAGCAACTCAATGTCAAACTCTATTTCTCTGTCCATAGGAAATCTTGACAAATTCTTAGGAAACACATCAAAAAATTTACAAACTGTAGTAATATTCTGAAGTCTCGGACTCTCCATCCTAGTTTCCACCATATATGCCAAATAAGGTTCATTTCCCTTTTTGATCAATCTCTAAGCCTTTATAATAGAGATGAAAATAGATGGTACCTTGATTCTGATATCTTGTACCAATTTGTCTTTGCACCCAAACTTCTTAAAGATTACCTTTCTAACAGCACAATCCACTATTGCTCAATGTCGAGCTAACCAATCCATCCATAATATGATATCGTATTTATAAAAAGGTAGCCTAATCATATTCGTGAGATATGGCTCACCTCAACTCACTAAGGATAACTGCCGGTATACTCTGTTAACCTTGACACTATCACCTAAGGGATTCATCACCACTATATCTTAATCTAAAGTCTCAGTCTCTAAATATTCTCCAAACAATGGTGTAGTACATATATAAGAATGTGTACACTTGAGATCAATTAAAACATATATATCAAAACAAGTAAAGAAAATTTACTAACGATAACATCTAGAGCATTATGCTCCTCTTATGCTCATATAACATATACTCGAGTATGAGAGGAGCAGGATGGATAACCCCTAACCTACTTGCAGTTTCTCACCCGACTTGCATTGATCCAGTCCAACTTACCCTAATCTGACCTCTACCTTGGCCTCTAGTAGGTATTGATCCTTGAGTTGAAGTTGGCCTTGCCCATGTAAGCTCTGCACTTTGATCTCATTATGCGTAATCCCTCATGAAGTGGCATGTTGCCCCATAAATGAAATACTATAAATGTTAGCCAACTCGCCAGTATGATACCTGTCATATTGTTGGCATGTTGTAGATGCAATATGTATTTCACCAATTGTACTTGGAGTACCAGCAATAGATGGTGCATATCTCATGGCTTGACCTTGCCTACCTGGTGCACCAAAACCTTTAAATCCACTTTGAAATAGTCCACCAAAAAATCTATCTTTCTTACTAGCTCAAGAAGTTGCACTCTACTGATAAAAGGATCTCTTACTTTGACTTTGAACTATTTTCTTCATCTATACAACAATTGCCTTCTCCACATATTCAACGATTGTCACTAAGCTAATGAAATCAACTCTGATAAGAGGTCAATGTCCCTTCTCGAATCTCTTACATTTGTCAATGTCATGAATAATGATACCCCTTTGCATACTTACTGAGGCGGATATACTCTTTCTCATACTCGGACACAAACATATCACCCTATCAGATATCGAGAAACTCCTACATTTTCCGATCAATATAGGCTCTAGGGATGTATTTCTCCTTACATTGCTCCAAAAAGAATTTGCACGAAGGTGGGTCGGGTGTCTAAGGGCTTTGCAATATTGTATTCCACCAGCCATAAATCCCCTCATATAGTAGAGACTCTCGCCCTACTCTCTCTAGCCAATACTTTACAATCGTCTCGTCATCCTCATTGCGACCATAAAAATTTAGAGCTCCGAACTTTCGAAGCCTCTCGAACCTCATCTTAGTAGTAGTTGGCTTGATAAAATACCGTAAGATATTAACTATATCCTGCAATAGCTCCTCTAAAGTTGAACCCAGAACCAGAGTATGTCTATTATGTCTATGAGGTCTATCAGATCTACTTGTGGATGCAATGCCCCCAGTTGTCCTCTATCGGTAGAAAGGGTATGAGGCATTTGTGTTGAATGGCTAGTAAGTATCTGATGTCTCTTCTTTCACCCTCCGCAATTGGAATCTATCATCCTATTAAACGAAATAGTGGACCACATTAAGTAGCAACAACAATTTAATTTATGTATTCAAAATATATTTCAAAAACCAATGCATGAGCAAACAATCTTGATTCTATCCATTTCTATCCTAAAACAACTTAAATCTCGCTCTAATATAAATAAAATTGTAATACTCATTACCCTTTTATATACTCTACCGTACATTAGTCGGGTAAGAAATGCTACAAATATTTTTGTAGAACTATTACCAAAACATGTATATATATATAACGTTATAAGAAGAAATTAACAAAAATTATAAATAAACAAAAGGAGCTAATCAATTTACATATACACTCTCTATTATCACCCCAGTTAAATATCTATATGCGACAAGTAAATATTTTTAAAATTTTAATATACATTAAAATAATTAAAATACAACTATATTGTGGTATAAACTATCGCAATATGTATATACGATCAAGGTTTTAAGCGTAAACATGACACGTATATAATTATAAATATTAATCTTAAGACAATTAAGATAATAAATGAAAAATAAGTAAATATAAATTAGAATAAGTTTAATATATTAAAATTATTTTGATACAAAATCATATTAATATATTTATTATTTTGATTTATTATATATTTATAATACAATTATTGTTGTAAAATGGATTTTTCAGATATATTTGAGGTACTTCCAGGATATATTTATGTTTTGGATATATCAAATTTATATTGGTTGAATTCACATATACAATATATAGTTGGCGATGTAGATTCAAGAAAATCTATTTCAAGTTACTTGATCACTTTGCAAGAGAAGTTTGCCAGTCAGTCAAAATTACAGAAGTATGTTGTACTATCCACTACTGAAGTAGAGTTTATTGCAACAACAAAAATATGTAAAGAGTTGTTGTAGATGAAAAAGTTATTGAAAGAATTTAGATTGCAAAAAGACAAATATTAGTTATTTTGTGATAGCCAAAGTGTTATTCATCTTGGAAAGAATGTATCTTTTTACTCGAGATCAAAACATATTGATATGAGATATCATTAGATCATGAGATGTGATGAAGAAAAAACTACTACATTTTGAGAAAAATTATACAAAGAAAATATATCAGATATATTGACAAAAATTCTACCAATATCTTATTTTAAATTATGACGATTAGCTACTGAAATGATGGAACCCCCTATATAGTCAAGATGGGAAGATTTGTTGGTTCATGTGGCGGGTCTCTTCAAATAAGTGGGTCCCACTGCTTAAAAAAGACATATTTTGAAAGTTGAAAAATGTGGTACTTATGTGTTCATAAAATGCACACAACTTCACAATTCACAACTGCAAATATTAAATTCAATTGAAAGATTTAAGTAATAGAGAACATTTCAGTGATAGTGTTATGTTTTTGTTAATTTTTCCAAAAAACAGGGTAATAAAAATAGTGAGTAAAATATTTTTGAAGTATTTTTGGAAAAAATTTGAGCTTCACTATTTTTTAATTCATTTTAAATTATTATATTACTTTTAATCTGTGTCTAGAGAAAACTCTCTATTTGTACTCATTAATTTTATTAGTGAAAGAAAATTTTTGATATTATTTTAATTGATTATTTTTATTATGTATTACTATATTATTTTACTCGTTGTACCCTACAAAATATTACACAGAATGACATGTAAATACAACTTAACTTCTACTACCACATCAGAGGTATATGTGGCACCGTCACATAGACAAAACGGTAAAAACATTATCACTCACTCACACTTTAGTTAATTTATTTGTAATTATTAAATTTATAATCTAATTTTAACTTGATAAAAAAAAGCTAAAAAAAATATCTAACGCTTTCAAATTTAAAAAAGAAATTTAAGTATAATAAAGGGAAATTGAATAAAAAATCCCCTAAATTGCAATAAGAGAAACAAAGGCAAATGAAATCAATGGAAAATGTATTTTGTCTTTTTATTTGTATGGCAATGGCAATAGAAATTATAGCCATAGTAGAAGTGTTCAAGGATCAGTTTGATGCGCATTAGATACAATATTCAATTTAATTCACAATTTGCAGATTAAAAATTTATCAATCTAAACTAATTCACAAATATAAAAAAATCAATCCAATCCAAACTTCAATTGCGAATTGAATCAGATAAGTTTGCATGTTAATTTTATATAAGAAACTTTTAGTTTACTACATAAATTACTTAATAGTAAGTTATAGTATAAAAATTAAAGTACAAATATTTCCAAAAAATATTCAATAAAAAATTATTAAAATATTTTATTTAAGATCAATAATCTACAACACCAAGAATTCAACATGACAAG
Source organism: Triadica sebifera (assembly GCA_023653625.1). NCBI lineage: Eukaryota > Viridiplantae > Streptophyta > Magnoliopsida > Malpighiales > Euphorbiaceae > Triadica > Triadica sebifera. The sequence goes on from CM042895.1 coordinate 8,769,461, forward strand.
TGAAATTACAGTAGTAGAATCTACACTAAAAATAAGCACAAGAAATATAGATTTTTAAAGTTGATTAGACGTAAAAAATAGTAAAAATAATTTTTACCATTACAATATACACAAATTCAATTTAATTTGAAAAATATCATTTGCCTCTTTTACCATTCATCATCATCATTTTCCACTTCATCCAATAAATTTCATTAATTATACAATGAACAAAAATTTCTATTAAAAAAAGGATCAATATTAAAACATGTACATCAAAGAGATAATTTTACAATTTTATATAAAAAAACTCATTACCTTATGCAATTTTTTCAATTTTTTTTTTATATAATCCAACATTTTTTTACAGTAAAGATGGATCGTCTCAGACTACAATGAATTTTGTGAACACTTAAGGTTTCTACTGTTTTAAGAGCCAATAAATTTCAAAATAGATTAATAATTTTTTCACTTATACTAAAAGTGGATTCGAAACAACTGTTAAAATTAAAATTGTTAAAATATCTTTCGCAATTTTTAAAAGTATAAGATATTTTGAAATATTAAGCTTCAACTAATTTAATATATTGTGTCTTTTAATTAATTATTCACAATATTCTATATATACTTAGTGTCATTTTAATCTCAATTATTTATGATTTTCATTTTACATTATAAAATATAAAAAAATTATTTTAAATAAATACATATTCAATATATATATATATATATTTGCGAATTAAGAGTTAATTTACAAATTGAAATATAAAAAATTCAATCTAATTTATAAAATACGGTTTAAAAAAATAAACTAATTTAATCTATTACAATTATTAAACTACCGTTTAATTAACACGTTTTAGACTGATAGGAGGGTTTATCAACAACCCTAATTCATCTGCATCCTTTGTAAAAAAATTAAATAAATAAAAAGGAAATCTGAAAATATCTCATCCACTTTCAATGTGATGTAAAATGTGTGGTAGGAATTTAATTATGAAACTGATTTGATCGCAAATTTATCTCCTCAGAATCTTCCTATTTGAATGCGGAAATAATGATTGAAATTGGAACCACTTTTTTTTGTGGATATGACGTTTCACAATACATAATTTTCTATTTTGGACATTAACCATTCTATAACTACGTGTAAGCGGTGGCCCAGATTGGGACTCAGTAGGGCCTAGTCTCTTTATATTACATGTATATATTACTTTTTAAATATTTTTACGGTCCCTCAAAAACATTAAATACATATTCTTAATTTAATTTGAAAATTTGAAAATACCCATTTATCATTTAACTCAATAAAGAATTAAATAATCATAATTTTATTTTTACAAAATAAGATTTAATTGATGATTTTTATGTAAAAGACAAATACATTAATGAATTAATAATTTCAATTTTATTTTTATTTTTATTTTTTTCTAATTTTTAAGAGTGGTTGAAAGAGCAAAAAAAAAAAATGTTGGCCTTTCTACTTTTTTCATGTTTTTTTTAATGTAATTCTAAATTCCTTAAAAATAGATTGGTTGGCACTGTTTTTTAATGTAATTCTAAATTTTTAATGTTTTTTTAATGCAATTTTTTTTAAAAAATCTAATTATTATTTACTTATTACTATTATTTATGAATAAATACTATTGATATTTTTATTAATCAATTATTAAAATAAAATAATTTAATAAATTTATTTACTAGATACTTATTACTAATATCTTTTTATAAATATTAATATTTTTTTATATTATATTTTTAATTATTCTTTGAAAAAAAATTTAATGTTTTATTTTAATATTTTTTAAAACTTTAAATTTAAATTATTATGAGAACATATAATCACACTTTTTTAAAATCACTTATATCTCTTTTTTGTTATGTCTTTTAACACAGGGTTGTTTTTTTTTTTCTTGGCTTTTGCTCTTACACGAAACAACAATAATAGCAGCCAGTTTTTTCTATGATCATCACCTGTGTGGTTGAATCATTGTTTTGGGCTTCTCTTATTTTTCATGAAGCCCATTTCATATTCATATTATCAACTTTTAATTATTATTTTTTGTCCCGTTAAAATAAATTTATATTATATATTACATTTACTGATATGAAATTAAAAAAAATAATAAAAAATATAAATATCGCAAATTTTTAATATATTTTATTATTAATTAGAGTCACAATAAAAATTAAAAACAATAAATTATATTTGTTAATAACACCAAACATAAATTCAGCTACAATATAATTTTTATAACTTTAACAACAACAAATATATTTGAAAATATTCTTTTTTTATAATAATTAAAATAAAATAATTATTTATTTAATCATAATGTTACAGATTTACTGATTATTTGAATGTTATTCATAGTTTTTTATCCAATTATCTATCTTATTTTTAATAAAATTTTAATATTATAAAAAAATATAATTATGTGTAAATAATTTATACATACATACATATATATATTATTTATTTTATTTATTATTTAAATTTTATCCTTACAAAGGCAACACGAGAACAACTAACTAGTATTAATGGAGGAGGTGAGTTTGACTGGTGAATTAATCTACTGATAGACGAAGGATTGGAGGCGTGGATTAATGAGAAGACGCAGAGGAGTGGCTCTAAGATTTGTCAATCCTAAGCTCTCTGTCATATCCACCGTCTCACCTGTTGGGCTTGCAAAATCAAAGCCATGGAGCAATGAACCAAGTGTTAGCTGCAAAACTTGCATAGCCCAAGACACACCGGGGCACATTCTTCTTCCACTGCCAAACGGTAGGTACTCAAAATTTTGACCCTTGACATCAAAATCTTTGTGAGCGGTAAGAAACCTTTCAGGTTGGAACTCAGAAGGGTTGGACCAAACTCGTGGATCACGATGAATCTTCCATAGATTAACCAAGAGTCTTGTGCCGGTTGGAATATGGCATTCGCCTACGGTGCAATCCTCCATGGATTCATGTGGCACGGAAAGTGGTCCAGCTGGATATAAACGCATCGTTTCCTTGATGATGGCTTTAAGGTACACCAAGTTCACAATATCAGATTCACGTATTTGTCTCTCCCTACCAACGTGGACGTCTAGCTCATGTTGTGCCTTCTTTAGTGCTTCGGGGTTATTTATTAATAAGGAAAGAGCCCATGTCAAAGTCACTGCTGTAGTGTCCGAAGCTGCCAGGATTAGATTCTGCAATCATATAATTCAAACCCCATTTAACTAATAAAATTAATCTGTTAATATTTGTTGATGATTAAATGATACTTTCTCTTCCTTTCAATTTAAATGTCTATTTTGATATTTATTTTATTTTATTTTATTTTACTTCAAATATCCATTTCAACAATTAAGGAAATATCTAATACATATATTTTCTCACTTTATTTTTATTTATTCAAATTAAACACTTTACTCGTTTTTTTTTTAAAGAAATCTAATTAAGTTAATTGAGATGAAAATTTTATAAAATTGATTGTAATGTGTAAAGCTTCAAATAAAATTGGACACTTGAATTGTAACAAATAGAGGAATATTTAGTTGATTACCAAGCATGTAGCTTTGTTGATGGTATCAGAATCTCGACCGAGAACTGATTCAGCATTATCATCAATAATATCAAGCATCAAACTCATGAAATCCTCCTCTCCCTTGCTAACGCCCGAAGCTTTCATAGACTTGTGCTCTTTTAGCCACTCCTCCACGACAAGGTCCAATTCTTTAGCGGTCCTTTTCATAGCCCTCTCGTGTCCGCCAATATCAAACCACCGCAAAAATGGTAGCGCATCAGCCGCCACAAACCTTCCCGACAAATCGAAGAAGTCTCTCAACGCTTTTTTCCATTTCCCGGTCCTCTCTTCTCCGGATCCGAGGTCTAATTGTGTTGTTTTATATCCAACAGATTTACCGACTACTGACCTCAAAATCACATTTAAGGTCAAGTCCCCAAACCATCTCTTCATTTCCACCAACGCAGTGTTGGAATGGGTTGTGTTGATTTTCCAAAACTTGTACAGCTCTTTTAAAGCAGTTCCCACCTCTGATTCTCGTACGTGTTTGAGCATCTCTTGACGGTGGTTCGAGAGAAGCTCAAGTGTGACTATCTTCCGAATATGACGCCAGTAGCTGCCGTATGGGCTAAAGCCGAACATGGAACGATCATAACCCAAAAGCTCTGCTGCAAGATTTTTTGGACGGCTGGCGAAGGCTTTGTCATTGGTGGTCAGACACTCCTTGGCAAACTCCCAGTTGCTCACTACCAAAGCTCGGTGCACTCCCAATTTGACTGTGAAGATCGGACCGTATTTGTCAGCCATTTTTCCCAATACTATATGGGCTGGTTGCGGCCCTCCTAGAAGCTGGAGATGTCCGATCAGAAGCCTTCCACCGCCAGCGTCCGGCGCTGCTTTCTTCATCCCTGCTCCTTTCAACATCCTTCTTGATACCCAAAAGACTGAGCAGATAAAAATCAGCAAGGCAAGTATGATGGTCATGGGAGTTGAAGAGAACGAAAGTGGATTTTCCGTTGCAACTACTGGAGCTGAACCTGCAAGTTTTCCTTTTAAGATTTCACATGTAGCAGTTGGACACTCCTCTTTTATTTTGAAGATATTTATTCTTTTCATAAACCACAATTATTCTTATTGGATTTACTATTTGAAACTAATTCTACTCCAACTTAATTACAGTTAAAGTTATCAGCTTCTACTTAAAAGATGTATTTACTGGAATTTAAATTTAAAAACTTCCTCACAAACTCAGTTTATATGGTCAACTTAATCATAACTCTGCAATTGACGATATATATTTTTTTACAAAAATAAGATATATATTCATAAATCAATTTAATATATAAAGAAATTTATAAATTTTAATTAAATATAAGAGTAAGACTTACAAAAAAAGTATAAGCATTATTCATTTATACAGTCTTAAAATTAAAAAATTCTATTTTTTTTTTAAAAAAACTTACATTTTAACCTATCTTTAATTAATATTTAATTTTTTTATTTTCACAATAATTTTGTGCTCATTAAGTATTAATTTGTCTCAAACTTGTCATTTTATTTTATTTCGTATCTTTAGGAATATTTTTTATCCTTTTCTTTTACACAAAAATCTTTATCTATGTTTAAAGCATAGGTCTTTAATGCCTATGCCTAGAGTCTCCAATTTTTAAGAGACCCCTAATTTTTTTATTAATTATATAAGTATTTTGGAGCGCTCAAATTTGTTATTAATCATATCAAAGAAACAAATATATTATTTTATTAGATTTTAAACATATAATATTAAATTTAAATGATTAATTATTTATAATAATCAGCTCAAATGACTATATTGAAAGACTTAATTTTGTAAGTAAATTTAATTTTTATTGATTAAATGGCTAACTAATATATTGACCTAAATATAACACACATTTGGCTTTATATAATAATCTAAAGTCTAAATATTTTTTCTTTGATATTTTTTGTCAGTTTCTATCTCTTTTTTCTCTTTAAACAGTTTCTATCCCTTCCAATTTGTACAGAGAAAATAAAGAATTTTTTTTATTTTTACTTTTCACACTTTTCCTTTTTAATCTTACGTAACTCATCTATTTAAAAGTTAGTTTCTTCTTTTTTTTATTTTCTAAATGTACTTTGTGTAATTGCAACATATTAATTTAATTTTTTTCATTATTTTTAATGCAGGTAATAATATCAAATTGTAAAGTATTATCAGAAATTGCAATTAAAATAATATAAAACATGTGCTATAGTTTCGTGTATTTTATTTCATACTAGCAAAATTACATTAAGGATTTAAAGGTTTAATATTATTTCAATAATGTCTAGTAAAAGTGTAAGAGAAAAAGAAAGGCAGAATAACTAATTCAATTCCAAAAATGTGCATTTAATAGATTTATAATAAGCACGAAACAACAAATTGTAGAAAAATTAAGTAAAAAATTAGTTAAAAAGGTGAAGAAATTAATAAAAAAAATTTGTTCTACCTCTAATTAGCTATAATCTAGCTACACACAAATTATAGAGAGGGCTCTTGTAACGGCTGGATCTACTGGAATCCGGGTCCTAGCCCATTGCCACAATAGTCCACCCTCCGTTTCACTGAGATCAACGGGCTGCCGGGGTCCATGGCCCAATACCTCCAACCCATCATTGGATACACAGTCCATCCTGCTTGCCACAGTAGGTTGTTGGAGGCAAGAGTCGAACCTTTGACCTCCCTTTAGCCTCATGAAAAAATTTATTGGGAGTTATTGAATACTATTTTTGTAAAATTGATGATGGAAAATGAATTAAAGTGATGATATGAATTTATTTGGAATTTTTAGAGTATTTATTGAAACATATATATGTTTTCTTGTACATAGAGGTGAGTCAAGTTCACAATAGAAACTAAAAACTAGCAAAAATAAAATACTATCAATAAGATCATAATTAAGTTCAGGGACGGGATCAAGCCTAGGGACGAAGACAAGGAGGGGTTAGCACGGGCCCAGGCTCTCAAATTATATGATAGATTTAAAAATATAATGTTTGGTACATCATTTACGATATCATTTTTAATTAATTATTAGTTAGCATATTCTTCTTCTTCTTTACCGTATTCTTCTTGTTTTCAATGTATTTTTTTATTTTTTCTCTTCTTGTTTATAGAGATAAAAGAAAAAAATTCTATATATTTTAAGCCTATTTTAAGAAACAGAAATTTTTTTTAATTTGTATATTTGATTTATTTTTATTATTTTTAAATATTGTAAGGATTGTTATTATTGTTTGTGATAAAAATATTAATTTTAATTTTTTTAATAAAAAAGGTCAAAAATGAAGATATTTGAATTAAAAATTAATAATATGAAAAGAGAAAATTGTGTTGGTGGAAATTGAAAAAGATATATTTAATAGAATAATAAACCAATAAGTAATAGATCTATAAATTGTAAACGATAGATCTGTATGTGATGAACTTTTAGTTGTTTATGATGAATCTTTATGTTCAAAAAAATGAACCTGAAAATATATAAATAATAAACCTGTAAATTTAAAAGATGAACATGTAGTTTGAAAATGATGAACTTGAAATTTCAAAACGACGAACTTGTAAATTGTAAACGATAAATCTGTAAGTAATAAAACAGTAAGTTGTAATTGATTGTAGTTTCTTAATATAAATATGCAAATTATAAATGATAAATCTGTAATTTATAAGCAATGAGTTTTTAAGTTCAAAACGATAAAACTGTAAATTATAAACCTATAATTTCAAAATGATAAATTTATAAATTATAAATGTTGAACTTATAAGTTCAAAAATGATAAATTTGTAAGTTATAACTGATGAATCTATTTTATATTTATTAATTTATTAAAAACGATGAATCCTGCACATGTCATTCTCCTCTCTCGCCAATTTAAAGAGAAGTGAGCTTATGGGGAATGTTAGGAAATAGGGATTTGGAGAGGAAATAGGGAATTAGAAAATAGTATATTAGACGGGTTTTTTTGGCTTAGGCATGATGACTAGTCCCTTGAACTCAAAAAAATGAATATACCATGTTTGAGTTACATAATTAGAAGTTATTTTCTAGAAGCCAATCAAGAGAATGTTAGCTCAGCAGTGATTATCTTCTTCAGATGTTGATGGCCATAAATCCTGTGTCTCCAGGATTAGATGATCACAAAACAATAAAAATTTTGAAAGAGCTTACTCAATTTCAGGGTGCTTTACCTAAAGCAGCAGTCATTTTTTCAGATGCTTATACTGCACCTCATGTGTTTACAAACATTTTAGAAATGAACTCTTGGATCTTGGATAGGCCTAAACAAAGAAATTCTTCTCATTGTTATTCCCTTATCATCTGATGCTGTTTAGATAAATAAATGAATAATATAAACATAAAAATTTCTTCTTTCCAATTGCAAGAAACTACTTTTTTTTTTAAAAAAAAATTAAGTATTTTATTTTCCTTAATTACTCGCAAACCTTAAATTAACAAACATTGAAACAAGAATTTTATAAAATAGATAAATTACAAATATGAGACCCTTCATTGAAGGGGCAAATCTACATATGCATCTGATTTTCCTCTTCTAATTTATATTCAAACACATGAAAACATAAAATTATAATTTTTGTCAAACCAAAAGGAATTTATATTAATTTCAAAATGAATACAAAGCAGTAAAACTATGCGCAAAGCAAAAGAATACAAGAATTTCTATTATTATTCTGAGTATCGAGTTTATACTAAAATAGTCTATTTATTTAATTCTACGTACAATCAACTTAAGGCTAGGCCGTAGTGTTGTAACAACAATTCATTCTTTTCTCTACCAAAAATCAATCTTATAGGCTAAGTTTTTCCCTACAACAAACTAATCTCACGCCTCAGGACATCTATTCTTCAAATTTCTTTTCTTTTCCTTTCTCTCCACTTCCCTCGAACCAAACATTAGAGCTGCAGAAAGATGGTAAGCAACTCATCGATGAATGCCACTGTTGGGGATGGGCACTGCAACTTTCCCTAGAGTCCCATCACACCAAACCAAACTCGAAGCAATTGAGCTTGGTTATAGACATTTTGACACAGCCACGCTTTACCAAACGGAGCAACCCCTTGGTGAAGCCATCGCCGAAGCATTATCTCTTGGCCTAATTCGATCCAGAGATGAGCTCTTCATCACCACCAAGCTATGGTGCAGTGATGCTCATCCTCATCTTGTTCTTCCCGCCCTTCAAAACAGTCTCAAGTAATCCATCCCTCATTAATTTGATCCCTACAAACAATGAAAAACCGTTTCCTCTGTTTAATTTTGCAATTATTATTGTGCAGGGCTCTTCAGTTGGATTACGTTGATCTTTACCTGATTCATTGGCCTGTGAACTCCAGACCAGGGATCTGTGAGTTTCCAGTCGAGGATGAAGATTTCTTACCCATGGATTTTAAAGGTGTATGGGCAGCCATGGAGAAGTGCCGGAAATTTGATCTTACTAAATCCATTGGTGTCAGCAATTTCTCCTGTAAAAAGCTATGAGAGATTCTTGCCATAGCAGAGATTCCACCTGCTGTTAATCAAGTAAGTTGCTTAGACATTCATTATGATTTTTGTGGAATTGAGTGAATTTGAAGTTGTATGCATCGGTTTGGTTAGGTAGAGATAAACCCCCTATGGCAACAAAAGAAGCTAAAGAAATTCTCTAAGGCCAATGGACTTGTGTTGACAGCCTATGCACCTTTAGGAACCAAAGGAACCATTGGGGATGAGATACACTAAAATATTAACAAGTAATAATTCAATATTTAAATTATTATTTGCAACTACAAAATATCTGAAATATTCTTTTGTAATAATAAAATACTTTTGTCTAATCTCCTCAAGAAACTTTACATAACTTTATAACACTACAGTACTCCAATTAAAAATAATGTAATATAATAGTATTCCAATTAATCATTTTTACAATAATACAATAATCCAATTGACAGTAATCCATTGACGGGATCTGATGGAATTACTTTATTGTTATAAATAATAGTTCGGGTATTTTGTAGTTGCAAATAATAATTTAAATACTGAGTTATTATGTGTTAAATATTTAAGGTATCATTGATGTAATTTACCTCCTTTTGGGATAGCAACAGAGTTTTGGATAATCTAGTCCTCATAGATATTGCAACTTCCATGGAAAGACTTGCTCAGGTGCTTTCCCCACCCAATTCTCCATTTCTATTTTTCCTTTTCTACTTGTCGAAGCTCCTGCAGCTGCATCAAATTAAATCTGAGTATTAAAAAGAAATTTAGATATGCCTCAGATGGGGTTTACGAGCAGGGGTTATGCGTGTTGGTGAAAAACTTCAACAAGGAGGATGAAAGAGCATCTAGAGATCTTCAACTGGTCTTTAAGCGAGCAAGAATACCATAAGATCAATGCAATTTCGCAGAGCAGAGGATGCCGTGGAGAAGATTACATATCGAAAATAGGGCCTTTCAAAACAGTTGATGAGTCGTGGGATGGTGAAATATGATTTAGAAATTTACATGGTTAAAGCACAAACTGCAAACCATTTTCAGAGTTCGCAGTTCAATAGCTAGTGCTGTCAATTATCATTTGGCAAACCAGTAGCTGTCTCATTCCAATCTCTAGTGTTGTCAGTTATCAGTTTGAGTTTCTTCTAACAAATTATGGCTTCAAGCCTAGAAATGGTTTATCTTGCAACTGTCTAAATGTGAGGCCTCCACAGGCTTAAACTCATTTGTGAGAGAAAATCTAATAACAATTTTCAAATTTCAGAATCCATATCATTTCAGACTCTGAACGTTATGTCTTCATTCTGCTAGGATAACATTTATATACAACACAGAATCCTCCAGTGCAAAGTGAAAAGCGAATATATAACACATTAGCATATATTCTAGTAATTGGTTTGACAAGACATCTTTGCGGCTTAGAAGCTGATATATTAAGGACATCATTCAATACGAGCAAATAGGCTGAATTCAAACTAACATTGAACAGGCCTATGATAATTGGGAGGCAAAGATGGACAGTTTTCGTTCATTTTGGCGTAAGGCTCTATGGTGTTGTATCCAGGCAATTCCATTCGGTATTCACCAAGAATTTGACAGAATGGGAGCCGACCATCATCATTATCGCACCAGGCAGGCAGGCGTGTTTGGTTGTTCTCAAAAATCTTAAGCATGTATGCATCACGAATCTGCCAATATAAGGAGGCATGTCAAGCAACATATACAAGGGGTTTCAGAAGGTGATTATTTAATTTGAACAAGAAAAGGATTTATAACTTACAGTAAATTCAGTTACTTGAACGCTGCTGGAAATGGGACCGAAAACTCCAGCTTCCTTATACATTGCAAGGATAAAGGCAACACATGTTGTTGATTTCCCATCACTGTATATCCAATCATCTTGTTCTGGAGCAGTAAGCAAATCATCAAAGGCTATGCCACGATTTTCAACCTCAGCTAGAACTCCATACAAGTCCAAACCCTGAAAGAAATAACAGAGGAAACAACTATCTGAATTGAACTGTTAGGAGTTCAAAGAACACTAGTACCTTAAAGCATGTTTCTGCACATCCATACATTAACTATTGTCAACCTCCACCAACAGCCAAATCACTCAGGGCTCAAGCATGTATTCCAATTCCTTCAACAAAAGGAATGCCATTGGAATATGATGTGCTGCTGCATATTATTAAAGATTAACTATAACTAAAGCAATGTACACTTTTCTATTCACTTTTTAACTATATTTCAGTTTCTCTACGTGCCAATGAACCTTGTGAGGAGCACCAGTATACAAGTTATAACAGCTACAGAGTATCCCTGACGATGTTAATTTTTAAAGAAATTACACCCCTTTTCTTGAGTCCTTGCACCAAAATGCTACATTCAACCCAAAAAAAAAATAATACTGATATGAAAACATGAGATTGAAGACTAGCATTTTCTTTTGAATGATACCATTTTGGGACAAATATATAACTGCATTATCCTGTCCAGTACATATACATCCCAAGGCCATCATAGAAGAAAAATAAAAAATTAACAGATTCATTAAGAAAAACAAATTTGGAACAAATTTATTACATTCATAGAATATTCTAGGCAGTAAAACTATTTGCGCTTTTCAGTTTGTTTTATGAAAAGTTTCCAAATTTAAAAACTCATTGAAGTAGATTAGAGCATATGACTCCTGAGCAGAAGATTTTGATCTGCTGGAAATGCCTACACCACACTTTAAAGTTTAACCTAGAATTTGAGGGCTAGAATAAACATTTTTGTTATTTCCATTTAAATACCGTTTGTAGCAGTATCAAACACTGGTTTCCAAAAAAAAAAAACCAAACTGCCTTCTTTTCATTGCATAACACCTGTGTCAGCTTAAGCATATTATCAAGACATCTAAGGAAAAATATAAATGATAATTTAAGACAAATACCTCAGTCCCTAGACGCTTGTTTAGAGCTTCATTCCACATGTTTGCAGCATAAGCAGGCTGCACCCGAGTCCACATAGACATGACAGAAATGACCTGAAACCAAAATCAAAGTGCTGAATGATGAAACGTAGAAATTCTAGACAAAAAGCTTAATGAAGCTTTTTTGCAACTTTCCTGAGAAAAAAGAAGAAAAAGGGTAAATCCAAAGTCTTCTATACAAAGTTTAACAAAATTTAACTAAAATAACAAGGTATCACTCACCATGATATGAAATTTTTCACATAATTTCAGACATGTCTCCATGCACATTACCACAAAGAACCATATAACTAACATTCTGAATGGCACACCTTTGTCCATGTATATGTGCTTGCCAATATTTTAATAGCAAAATATGTTGTTCATGAGACAATAATTATGAAAATCCTAGCAGAGATTCATACCAAGTGAGCATCAAGAGGAGGTGGATAGTTGTCGGCTATTGTGTCAATCCAACTAAAGATCATGTTGTGGTATCCATATGGCTTGCCTGACATGCTCCGAGCATACTCCCAAGCTGCAGTGGAGTTAAACCTTGCACGCACATCTGGACGTAGAGGAAGCAAAGCAATTTGCGGATTAGAACTATCTTTTAGAGAAAGTTCCCACCACTCATCCCACGGGATTATTGCTATAATCTCTTCACCCTGCAAATTCATATGAGAATATTGTCAGGAAAAAAAAAAGAAAAAAAAAAAGAGGAAAAAATCTTTACAGGAAGCAATAGGAAAGGAAAACAATGTTCAGTTGCAGATAGCAATAATTTATGTATATGAGAATGCCGTATTTTCATAATGTCCTTAACAAAATATATTTTGGAAAGAAAAAAATTTCAGCCAATTTAGCACTTATGCTAAATATCTGTCATTTTTGGGCTCAAACGGCCGTCATTTTTGGGCAAGTCCAGGCCTAAAATTCCATGACTTCCACTTGAAAACACCAAGCACAAAGAAGAGAGAACTCTTACTCATAATTCAAAGCAACTCAGGAAAATGACTTTGTCCAATGAGTATAGCATCTTTCCCATATTGCCATAGCAAGTTTTCAACTTACATGATAATTTAAAAGGAAAAAAAAAAAAAAGGCTCCCGCCTTTTCATGGGTCCATCATGGGCATTAGCAATAGCAAGTCTAATTGAATAAGTAAGTATATGAAGGGAGGAGGAGAAGGGCTATAGTGCCTTGACTGTGCATGACCTTTTTTGGGCAAGTCAATGAACACAACTGCATCCTTGACTTCTATTTCTTTTCAAAGATACTATCTATTTGAGGATCTTAGAATTTGAACAAAGGCATTGGTGCAGCATTGCTTTTCAGGACATCTAAATGAGTTAGTTTTAGAAAACATTGACAACCAAGGAAAAAAAAACAAAAACAAAAAGCAAATAATAAAGAGATTGAAATCAGGCTTTCCACAAAGAATTTTCTTCTTCATTATTCTATTCCTGTAAAAAATATTAGCCACACTTATTGAACATAAATCTTTTTCTAGCCACAAAACAAAAGCCCAGAACAGAAGTAACAAAGCAAAACTACAATCACCTGTCAAGCATGGAAATGTCAAGACACATCAAATTCATCAGAACCCATATACTTGACAATGTGAAGGTTTAAAAGAGTTATATGATTAGCTTCTGTCTGCAATCTGACATTTTTCAACATGTACCTTTTCATTCTCATGTCCTGATTCACCAACCCAGAGATTACCCTTTTCATCCTTCAAGCAAACTGCTGTATGGCCAGCAAATGCTCCAGTCACCCATTTCTCCAATGTCTCAAATCCACCCCAACGACCACGGATCTTTGACACAGCCAGGAAGTCACCAGAATGAACATCAACAGGATTAATAGTTGATTTCCAGGGCTGAGGTCGAATCTCAAATGTAGCGCCCATGTGCTTCTTTAGAAAAGCCAAGTTAGCATTCTGACCCCATGCAGTATTAGAGAAGAGAGGCAAGACATCTATTAAAGAAAGCAAAGTCCCCATCATTCCTGCTGGCATGAGAAAAACAGAAACTCCATGCTGTTTCACCTGCTCCATGGCAAGTGGGAAATCAGAAATTTCATCCTTATCTATTGCAGTTGTCAAACAAAATATTTAAACAAAGATAATAGAATAAGAAACATACGTATTCCATCTCTGCAGGTTCTTCCCATGAATCAAATTTCAAAGTATGCTCACGTCCAGAGAAGTAGTAATCCCACATAATTCTATATGGTGTTGCAAAAACATACAAATCCATACAGGTCCAGCTGTGTGCTTCAGATGTCTGTATGAGGGGAGAAAAAAGACTTGCCATCATCATTGATTAATGCACCAATCAAACACATAATTTATGTCTTATCTACAAATATTTTTTTCAGCCAAGGAGCTTTCAATTCTAACTACCTATAAAATGTAAGAGTTCAGCACTTGAGCTTCAGTGATAATGAATAAAAAAAACAAATAAAAGGCAAATTTCTTCTTCAGTCAGAGGAACAAGGGCAACCAAACTCTTACACACAACAATAAGCGCCTATGGAGAAAGATAATACAACACACAAGAATAGAGACATAAGCTAATTCAATTAGTCTTTGAACTACCAACTACAAACTAGAACAAAATTGAATTACACTAGACCATATGGCAATTAAAGTATCAATAGAACAAAGATTATAATGGAAACTGAGAGAGAAAACCTTAAGATAGAGAACGCCGCCTCCCAAGCCTTGTTGGTCTCGATCACCTTGGGTGAAGTCGAGGCGAGCCTCATTCTCATAAAAGCAAGCTCCTTTCCACTGAATAGAGCCATTATTTGGAGCCACGGATCCAACGAAAGACGGCAACAAATCAACGGGGTTGTGGAGATTGTTCAGAACCGGCCATGATATCTGACGTGGCAAAACCGGAAGCACATCTTTAGGCCGAAAAGGTATCTTCAAAGCTTCAGCAGAAATTGAACCAAACGCCAACCCTAAAGAGCAATAAAATAATAGCAATACTGATAAAGCCAATGTCGTAGGAGACGAATAAGACATGGAGGGTGCAGTTCTCCGTAGCTTGAGCTCTTCAGAAAGGAGAAATTGAGTTGGAAAGAGAGATATAAAAAGGAGTCAAGTCAACGATGGAGGCGATTTGATAAGAGTTCCATGCGGATTTAGAGGGTTGGATCGGAGTAGGAGAAAGGATGAGAACCGTCTGGATTCTGTAAATTGACTGACTTTGGCATTTTCAGTTGTAAGTTGTTGTTGATGGAGAAGCTCCGCCGCTGACGGGGATGACTGGTGCACGTGGCGGATTACCAGCTAGACATTTTTTTTAATTAATTTTTTTGCTTTCCGAAAATGGGTATATACGCCAGAAGGATTGTTAATCTAAACTTATTATTAGTTACTACTCATCATTTTACACCAAAAAAGATTTAAAAAAAAAATTAGTCTGCTTTACTTTTTATTTTTTCCTTTTAATTGAAATTAATAAATCATTTTCCTGCTTTCAGAATTTTAAAAGATTATTTGTTAACTCGTAAATCGGAATAGATAATTAGGTTAGTTAGGTTAAATATATTCAGTGTTTTAAGAATTTTAATACTCATCACTTTTCCCCCTCTTAGGAAATCCTGTCCGCCCCAGAAGGACAGAGTGCAACGAAATTGAATGCAACTAATTCCTCAACAAAAATTAAAGACGTTATGCTGTCGACAAAATTATTAGATGAGTGATTGTCTATTCGAAAATTAATTATGTATAGAACATGAAGAGATGGACAACAAATTTATTTAGTCGCACATATATTTCTGTAATAGAACCGTAAATTTGTTCGCATATATTTTGAATCTAAAAAGAGAATTTTTATTCACTAATATATCATCTAATGATCTATTCAAATTTGAGCGAAAACATTAAAACAATTCGAATTCATTAATTGATTTTAAGGATTTTTTTTTAATTTTTTAAAATCATTGAAATCGTAAGGATTTGAACTTTTAACTAACACAAACTATTTGTCCCACGACAATTTAAGGATCTGTTTAGTTTAGGAGTCAACTGTGCAATATACTGTTGTTTGCACAGTTCGTGGAATAGATGGCAGAACTTAACGTCAAAAAACTTACATACTGAAAGAAGATGCAACCGCAAATCATGAAATAGGTTCAATTTTCATAAATTTTCTGTTCATTCCCTTGGCTGGCAAATGGAAACCGCTTCACAAAGCATAGTCGCACTTACTGGAAGAATCTAAAAAATTCCTACTTATGAGTTTGCCTCAGCAGAAAAAAGGACTCGTGATAATGTAAAACTTACCTGAAGGAAAGTTTCTTTGCTTGAATTGCGTGGAGATCCAGATTTTATTACTACAAAACCTCCAGATATCTGTAACCACAAAATCCCAGCACAAGGGGATGTTTGCCAAGCCTCCATGATTTCCTACTAGGGAAGGCCCCCAAGTTGCTCCATACCTAAACATGTCTCAACTGCAAAACTTGCTCCCTGTCTTGCTCTTCTAATTCAAGCAATGCTTGAAGAAGCCACTGAAAAAATCCTTCTTTTATTTGAAGAACTATATCCTAGTTATTTGATGTGACCATACGTGGCACACCCTTAATTACACATCGAGAAATATAACCATCCTTAATTCCATCTAAGTTAGCCACATCACATCCCAAATAAAAAGCAATTGGAATAGCAAGGCAGAAGCAGGGGACTGTCTTCCACCACCATTGGCTGCCTGAAAGGATTTATTTGAATCTAAAAGGCAGAGGCATCAATCAAGTTCTAATCAAATTCCACTGCAGGTAAGACTGAATAATCATTGTCTCAAAATTAAACAAACAAACAAGGACTCGATAATCATAGAAATTATTGAAAGGAGAGGAAACAATGTCAATATATACCGAAATGGTGAGAGGACGACTAGTTACACTGGTTATGCAGCAAGCTGCCAGATGACAAGCTTCTTCACAATAATCAGAAAATACTGATGGGACACCTATCTTATTCATCAGCTCCTGGGATACCCATCCAAGAATAAAGTGAGTGGAAGAAGCTGAAACTAATCAAATAATTTGGAAAAAAAAAAAAAGAGGCTCCTTAGTGCCCTGCATCAATAAAAAAATATACAGAAACTAGAGATACAAAGAGAGATGCTCAAAGCATTGAAGTCTTACAAGAGTGGGTAACCAACTTGGATAAGCAGCAATGCCAGCATTTGGAGCGACAATTAAGTGAGGAAATGAAGCCTGTCAACAAATAATGTACGAGAAACTGCACTGAGGAAAAACCAGCAGATATTCTTACATTTACCAACTCTAAACACACGATTCAAGAAAAGGGAGAATGTGTGCCTATATGCATAAATAAAGGGAGAATGTGAGACTATATGCATAAATAGAGAGACATTCAGAGGAACGGACACCTCTATTAAGTCTCTGTAACGGTCATGATAATACCCTCTATGAAGCTGAAGTGTCACATTTGAAGATTTATCAGAAACTGCACTCCTGTTAACATTTTTCCTTGAAGGCCTGCAAATGCAATCCGTATCCAAGCAATGAGCATAACTGCAGAGATCAATCCTTTGACCATCCCTATTCATGCAAAGATATGAAAAGAAGAATAAGGTCCAATAGGTAAACAGAGACTAAAGATGAAGAATATAAAAATCCTCAAATTTAAGCTTCGTTTACTGTTTAAAAAGAGTTGTAACACACTTTGAGAGAATTTTGACTAGAGGCCATCTAGATCCACAAGGTTGTATTCAGTAATGCAAACAATAAACAACACTAAATGCTCAAAATTTTTATCTTCAAGTGAGCTACCAACCTATATTCTGGAATGGCCGGTCCAATGAATTCTATATGCACCTTCAAGCCAGGAAAGAGTGCATGCAACTCCCCAAAGGCAGCCAATTGTAAAAGCTCTTTTTCAGGCCCTTCAAAATCCAATGATAAATTCAAATTTCAGCGAACCTACAAATATGCTATTTAAACACAGACTTTTAATTAGAATATTGATAAAAAAAAAAACATCAATGCATTCTCATACTCATAATTTCGTAGAAAAGACATGAGAAGATAACTTGGCACCACACCCCTCACTTAAGGACTCCAGAATGAATATTCCTATTACCATCATAATTCTCCATCGGACATAAGTGTGTGTATATATAAGAGAAGGCCCTTCCAAACAAAATTCACATGAATTGAAAATGTCGATGAACTTTGAATATGCATATTGTCTTAACATAAAAATTGAATACCCTTCCCTTGTACATACCACTAAATTAAATTACTACGCTTTGAAAATCATGGAGATTTGCTTCTATTTTGGTCATTAAGGCTGATTAAGAAACAGCAGGTGACAGTATTAATTGATTGACCACGTGAAGGCAAAAAATTTGCTTGATATTGTTGTCATTAACTAAGTCTATTCTGGAGGGCAGCAACTTGGGATCTAGGAGTTGAAAGCTTCAAGTAAACCGTACTTGAACAAGATCAAGAGGGCAACCAAAAACCATATGGTAAACAGCAAATACTGCAATAGTAGCTATTATAAGTCAAGCCTATTTCAAGTTTATATATCACAGAACAACATCAGCTTTGATACATTCTAAGGCCAAAAGGCAGAAATCTTCATGCTAATTTTATTTGTCACACTATACCAGACTACTATACACCAAAATAAATTGTTTAGGCACAGGAAAGTATGAATCTTATTTCAATAAAAATTCCAGATAGAAGAAACAAAGAAAGTAGATGGACTAAGTCAATTCAATAGAACAAAACCACAACAGAAAGCCAACAGTTCAAAAATATCACCAAATATTCATGCTGCAATACTTACCAAGATAGTGTATGCACAGTTCATTAGAGCTTCCAACAGTCGAACTTCTCATAGGAGCAACTTGAGCGGCATAATAAATTGTAAGGGGCTGGAAAAAAATTATCATTTTCTTCATATATCTAGTCAATATGGAATGCAGTTGCTAGCAATAAATTAAGCTTGTGTTCCTAATTTAGATTTCAAGATCCAGTAAGAGTTGATCAAATTATATTTTTCTTAATTTTTAGTTTCATGACTTGAATGAATGAGCGTTCATGTTATAGCCAAATCCGCAGAAACAATTTAAACTTGCATATATTAATGTTAAAATAATAGCTGGAGTCACCCTTAAGATTCCAGAATCTAGAAATAGTCCGCAAACAATGTGACATATAACTTAAGTATTATATGAGCGAAGATCAACATAGATTACAAATGAAAACTGTTTAAACACACTCTTAATGTGTTGTATTAGTCTGATATAAGTAGCATGATAAGAGATTGTAGAATCAAAACTGGTAGAACGTAGAAATAATGATACATAACCCTTCTATTAACTACTTACTGACATAATTGAAATTCATACCCAGTGAAGAATCAAAGCAACAGGTGAATCTAATGGGATGTGCTTCCACTCGTAGTAATCCATCCAGTTACTTATCTGCTTTGAAATTGGAGACACAGGCCCTACATATAACTATTTGATGAATTGTGCAGCAACCAAAAATAACCAAAAAAAAAAAAGGAAAAAAGATAGACAGAAAGCTGGAAGCACAATATGATACCACGACATGGGTATTTATCGCTGGAGAGATTCCAACCTTCATCCCTTGACCTGTTATCCACATAAAATACACAGCCAAGTTTTGAAATGAATTCAAGTAAGTTGCCTGTTATCACAATGAACAACTAGTGTCGGTTTATGTGATAAGTTTCTAGTGGCTTAACCCGCGGCACCAATAAGCACAGATATTTAAAAGAATTAGCCAGAGTTTTCTTTTCAACCGATTACTTACGCTCAGAAATCATCAATTATACTATTCACGAAATTCCTAACTACATTTAAAGTGAAACAATTTTTTTTTCCACAACAAAAGAAGACGAGTAAACCTTGAACAATCAAATGAAGCAAGCGATGCACCACAGCAGCATTCACACATCCACATCCCCAATCGATGAATGCCTCTCTTGCTAAAGAATGAACACCTACTCTCCTGCTTTTCGAGTATCTTTCATATAAAAAAGGGTCAATCCCATTAAAATGAAAATTATAAATGAATAAATGATAGAACAACCTCAAACGTAGCTTCTCGAGTAAACGTGAAAGGGAAATCATTCAATTCATCTACACGCTTCATTTGTTGCTCTAGTCTTTCACACTCTTCTTTATGGTCACTCCAATGAGAAATCTAAAGCCAAATGGAACCAATTCAGTTAGATATTAAACATTCCAATGATCAATAAGACCCGTTAGTTCCGTTCATAAGCTAGTTAACCATAACCTGTCTTGTCAAAGGATAAATAAAAAATTGTGGGTTACCTGGTGAGAGACGGAGCAATAAGCAACAGCGCCGCATCGACGGCACCGTCTTGTAGGCGGGCCAGTGCACGGAGTTCCACATCCCTTTCCGTCGCACTCCATTATTTCTGGCAGGTCCGCACGGCTTGAGAGAGAGGGTTTGTCTGGTTCCTGCATTCCGTTTGTAACATTACTCTAAAAAGATCGTGTGCAGCATCATACGCTTATAGCCAGGACTCGTTCCTTTCATCTCTGATATGGTATTGAAGTATGTGACGTTCTCCCCCACTCAAATCTGTGACGGCCTCGCCACAGTAGGATCCCCTACCTGTCCCAAACTCAGGGTGTGTGGCGAGACATTAGAGTCAGATCTGGATCGGCTCTGATACCATTTTTGACACGGGACCATTACTGTCTCTCCAAAAAACTGATCTTTTAGGGTGTGCAACGCCACCCGTTTATAGTCAGGACTCATTTTCTTCACCTATCCGATGTAAGATTGAATTATGTGACACGTTGCACTAAACTGGAACCGAGGTAGGTGGGGTTACAAATGCAATCAAACTTAAACCAATTAAACCAACCAAGTTAAACCCAACGGGCTAATTATATAAATTGTAACAAAATTTGTCATTTTGTTACAATTTAATAACAACTTTTTAATTATTATAAATTGGTGTCATATCTTTCTAAAATATTACAATTTGATACTAGAGACATTTTATGATGCCAGAATATACACTTCATACCATGTCACAAAAGCTTTCACATTAATATTTTTACCACAAAAAAAACTTTCAAAACGGCGTCTTTTAATGGTTATTCGAATAAAGAGAAAAAAAACTCCTAAATCTTCTTCCACCTTCGACATTCTTAAGTTTCATTCTTCTATTTTGCTTTCCATTCTCCTACTAGTGAAAATCAGGTGAGTTGTGGTTTCAGCTCCTTCATTCCTGCTCTCCCTTCTGAAACGCCCTCCACCTCCACCTTTGGCATTAACTCAACTCCCTTTTGCTTCTCTCCGTCTGTGAGAGCTAGGTGAGTCGTAGTTCTTCTTTCTTTCTTTTTTTATGGTGTTATTTTTCTTACTTGTTGCATTGTCGATTTTTCTTCATTTGTTTGAGTGTTGCAGTAATGCCGAATGTGTTTTATTTCTCTTACTTGTTGAATTTCTTGTAAATTGCATTTTTTTAATTTGCTAAGTGTCTGGGAGAAATCGTCAAACCCAAAATATTTGATTTGCTACGCAAATTACTAACTTTAGTTAAGATAGTAAACATTTTTTATTTGGTAAGTGTTTAATTTGTTTTTATGTGTTATTAAATGAATATATATATATATATATATATATATATATATATAATGAGGTTAAGCTATTGATGCACGTATGTTTTCAAATTGGTATAGTCGTAGTAAGATATTAATATGTAATAAAGTTTACTGTATTAGATCGTCCCAAAAAAATTGCATATATGAGCTTTTGGAACTGGTAGCTTAGTTTGTGCTTGGTGGGCAATAGAGTTACAAGATCACTAATCTCTTTTTCTAGTTTTGAGATAAAAAATTTAATTCAAATAATCAATATTGACTCAATTCTACCTCATTTTTCTTTTTTTTTTTTTGCTAATAAATTTTTAAATCTTTTTTTTATCATTTGCTTGAGAAAGAAGTTGTTATAATTCTCTATTTAGTATGATCTCACTATTAGAAATTAGAAGTTGATTTTTAGATGGGTATGAAAATAAACTGTTTTATTAAAAGAAAAATATTATAAATTTGGACCTTGTTGCTGGCCAAGGAGTGGCAGCAATTATCCCATAACAGAGGCTCTAATGTGGGGTCAAGTCATAGTCAAATGTCATGTGCTCTTGAGTTGTATAAGATAAGGCTAATTGTAGCGCATTCCTTATCACCAATTGGTTTTATGTGAAATATTAAGCGTCTGAGGTCCACAACTAGTATCAGAGTCCAGGTCACGGGTTTAATTCCCAACGGGAACAATTGCTAAAAGAGAGGTGTGGCAGCAATTGTCATGTAGTAGAGGCTTCAGTGTAGAGTCAAATCACAGTCAATTGGGCTATATAGGATAAAACTAATGGTAACGTCTTCATTTTCACCAATTGATTTTAAATAAAATATTAAGCATCTAAGGTACACAATCTTGCTATATAAGTTGTTTATGAAAACAATACTAGTTAAAAATTAAAATTTATTAATTAAAGGTTATTAGAAATAATATTCAATGTTTTAAAGGTTGCATTGGTTTCTATTTGATTGATTGTTTTTTCAATTCTAGTAGTTAGTTTAGAATTAGTTCAAGTTGTTTGGCAAGCTAAAAATTGCAAATTGCAAAGAATTTACAACTTATGTATGAAAATCTATGGTTGGGCTTATAAACAATATATCTATTCAAATATGAATTATGAAATTGATGACTTTCTTGACAATGTTTTGAAAACATTTTAGAAAAATGGAAGGAGAAATAGTTGATGCAAGTTTTATGAGATTGGTTTCTATGTTATGTTAGTAGAGTTAGTTTGGAATTTATATTATGACTAAAAATACAATAGATGCAATTGTGGGGTATGAAGACCGAAGACTATATAGTTTCAAACTAACTATCCATTTTAACTAAATGTAGAAATGAAATTGATCAAACAATAGCTTATATATATACTAATTGTATGTTTTTTACGGATTTATGATGATTTGTTTCCATAATATATATTATATTGGCCAATTTTTTATATATAGATTGTGTATATTAGTTGTATGTTGTTATGTATAATTTATATATATATACATATATATATATATATATATATATATATATATTATAGGTATAGATTGTGTCAAATTGGCCAATTTTCTAGATGGTTTAAAATGTATATATGTGATTTTGATTTGACCCGATAAAGATAATTTCATTATAAATTATCATTTCCACCACCACAAATCAATTGCCATAAAATAATAAAAAAAATAAAAGTGATGTAAAGACAACATGTGAAATGAATATGTTAAAGTAATTCAAAAAAATATTTCAATTACATTTTCTAGGTTGTACAAAAATACTCAAATAGTCATGTGTGTCTAAAAAATAAAAACATGCAGCATCCCAAAAACTAAAGTTACATATATTTAATCAATTCTTGTATACAAACAACTCATTTAAAATCATTCACCTACCAAAAGTATGAAGTAAATAACATTATATAGATATGTGTGGTCCCCAAAATGCAATTTCAATTACATGCCAAAAATGGTCCCTAAAATGCCAAAAGCCAAAGGATTATTAAAACCTTAGGGCAACCATAATTTCTTCTTATTTCCATCATCTTTTGCCTTCCCTTTATCTGCAACACCTCTTTTTTATGGCTTATGCGTGGTAGCTGTATTTCTTGGCTGATTGAACTACAAATTGCTGTTATTGGAGGTTTTAGATATTGTTTTCTTTGTATTTCCGTCATTTTTGCATAGTTGTTTCAATTAAGGTAAGGTTTGACATCTGCACAAAAATATAAATTTTGATTTATGTTGCATATATGATAGCAATTGACACAATAAACATTCATTTGTGAACTTAGATCATCATAAGTTAGATCTCCTATTTTTTCAAGGTTGGTTGCTTTTGCGTGGTTTTGTTAAGGTATATTTTATAAGACAATATGTGTCACATCCATCAATTTAGGCCACGATCGACACAGGTGTTTCAGGACCGGACGCGCTGGTCTTACCGGAAATCGTGCGCGTGCGGGGTCGGAATTGAGTCGATATGACCGAAGTATAAATTGGGACCGAGAATAAATAAGAGATTTTATTTTAATCATGTAACACTGAAAATTTTATGAAAATCGACGAAATGAGTTCGGGACTGTAAAATATGCGATTTTTGCATTGTCATAAAATCGTAAACAGAGCATACTAAGACGTAAATAATATTAAGACGGACTCCCAGGTACAATTTAGTGTCAAAAATTAATTGTTTAGGGCACCAAATTAAATAGATAAAATTTAACTTGCGGTACCGTAAAAATACCCAGAAAAATGCAATTTTTGCTTCTGTACTCCGATTTTGAAACCGAACATACCGAAATGTAGAGAAAATTAATTCATGAATAATGGTATAATTAATTGTTGAAAATTTATTTATTTCGGGCTTGGAATTAATGGATTTAATAATTGTGGAGAAAATGAATTAAAATAATAATTATATAATAATAATAATTAAAAAAAAAACAAGACAAGAATAAGTGGAATTCGGCCATAAGTCCATGAAAAGAAGATATGACATAAAAAAATACAATATCACATGTTGATGTCCCCCATAATTACAAATTAATTAATAATAAAAAAAAGTTATCTTTATTGAATAAAATGAGGTAGTGGTCGGCCATCCCTTCTCATTTTCCATATTTTCTTCATCTAAACAAATTCTAACCATCCATCACATCCCAAGTTACTTATTCTTCCTTATCTCTTTGCTTCTTCTCTCCCTTCTTTCATTTTTCTTCTTTTCTCTTCCAAAAAACCGAAATATCTATTTCAAATTCTTCATTTCTTTTACTCCTTCTTAAGATTTCTATCATCTAATCAAAAATTTTAGTTTAGCAAGTGATAAATTTAGGGAAATGAAATAATTTCCTTATGAATTTCAACCTAACCGAGACCTCTTAATAAAGAAAGAGGAAAATTTTGGCTCGATCAAAGTTTAGAAATGGTAGTTTGAGTCTTTCATGTTCGGTTTGTGGTGAAGAAGAGACTAAAAGAAGCAAGGAGGCCGCGGATTGGAGGAGTTCTAGGTAAAATAAATAAATAAATAAACAAATAAATATGTCATCTTTGTTGATTCTTCTTTCCTTGTAACCGAGAGCATTAAACTCTCTATTTATCATTTTCATGTGTTTCTTTTGAATTCTATCATTTTCGTATCCTATGTTAGAATTTGAGAGTTATTCTTTTATTTATATTTTTGACCGTGAGCTATGAGTAGGGGAACTTTTGTTTATTATCTCCATATTCCATTGTAAGTTAAGGAAATCCATGTTTAAAGAAAGTTTTGCATGTTATGGGAGAATTTTTTATGATGGCCAAAGGAAGGATGATGAGTAGAAATTTGGAATTTTAGAAAATTTAACTTGTCTTGGACAAGAATCCTAAGGAATGATGGATTAATTAATTTGTAGTTAAATAAGGCAAGATTAATGTATGAACTTAAGCTAAAAAAAATGTTGGAATGAAATAAAAGAAGAAATTAACCGAAAATATATTTATATATATATATATATGAAGTTAATTAGTATAATTAAGTTAATGAAGTTTAAGTTAAATAAAAATAAATACATAAATAAATAATTGGACCAAAACTTAAGGAATAAAATTTAGACAATATTATGAGTTATTAATAATAATAAAATAATAATAATTAATTAAATTAATCAAATTAGTGAATTAAGTGAAAAATGTAATTTAAGCAAGAAAATAAATTAGTTGAATTAATTGTTAGGATAAATGAAGATTTAAATAAATAAAGATAATGAATAAATTGACTATAGTAAATAATAAGTTAGTAGATTTAAAAAAGTATATATAAAATTTATACCCGTAAATTAACGTGAGCGACGTTAAGTTAAATTTTAGAAATAAATAAATTTTTGCTATTTGGAAGAATATTCACTTCTAAATATTTGAGAGTTAAATATAATTTTATTAGGCGCACATTCGACACAAGTGCGACAGCGGGTAAAGAAAAGGAGCATGCAGACGCGACAAGACGATAAATTAGGTTTGTGCAATTATTTATAATAATAATTATTTATAAATGAATTTAATTTTATAATATATGAAATAGAAATAAATGAGTTTGAGAATAGTTTTGTGTAATATATATACATATATGTAAGTTTTAATTATTTATTTTATGAAAGTTATTGTATTTTGGTCCACGTATTAGCCTAGATTTGGCTCAGAGATTTGTTGGCATGCTAATAGGGTAGCAACTCTATGGCCTGTGGTTATCTTGGTCATGAGAGGTATTGTCTTATCCTGTGGTATCTTAGATTAGCTGTGGGGTTATGATTTAACCCCGGTCCTGTGATTATCTTTGACCAAACATGTTATATAAATATATATTCCGATCATGTGGTTATCTTGGATCGAGACTGATCTTGTGGTTATCTTAGATCAGCTGAGGGGTTATGATTTGATCTCGGTCCTGTGAATTTCTTGGACCTTAACTTTTCCGTCGATTGACGGTACCCCGTGTTTCCCTATGATTGGGTCTACGGCGTCTTAATATATGGGCTTATAAAAGTTTTATTTTAATAAATAAATGTAATGTTGCGTTTTAAGTACGTGCTTATAATTTGGCATATGAACAAAATTATATAAAAATAATAATAATAATTTTATTGTTACTTTTATTTATTAAAAATGGTTATGTCAGTTTATTTATACAAGTATAATTGTTGTTAAAGGTATTGTTTTATGGAAAAAGAATTTCAATGATTAGCAGTATATATATATATATATATATATATATATATATATATATATATATATATATATAGTCATTTAAAATGATTATTATTATTATATATCATTGCACCACTGAGTTTAAAACTCAACGCGAGAGTTTATTTTTCTCTCGCGCAGGTATCAGGACGAGGGTTTAGAGCGGTGAGTTATATGAGTGTGCCGCTAGTCCAGTGAGTCCCACAAATGGAGCAGAGCAGCAGTGGTAGTCATCCGGACAGGGTTGGTTCCTTTTTGTAACCACTTATATATATGCATATAAACAGTCCGTATATATTTATAACCAGTTCTAGTCATTTGGACTATATGTGTAAAAATAAATATGTAAATTAAAGTTTTAATTTTTTTTATGCATATATGGATGTGATTATAGGATGATATATATATATATATATATATATATATATATATATATATATATATACAAATTTATTTATACAAGCAGTCGGTGACATCACCTTACCTGACTGTGACGTAGGGGGGTAAGGGGGTGTTACAATATGGAACCTTTTATTGTGTCCTTTGGCACTACATATTTTGCATGACATAGAAAAGCCCATCATGTTGACCTTGCTTTTTTTTATGTATTATAGTTCATTGTCCTCTAGTCTTTTCTTTGTTACTCTCCTTCCTGCTTTAGATTTGACAACTGGGGATGGTTTCACTGGTGGTAGGAGTGATTTAGGCCAAAATTCTTTACTTGTAATGGGATTTATAAGATGACTATAGATCTTTAAGTAAATATCAATCTTATAACATTCATCCATATATTTAACCTCTGAATCATTATTATGCCAAATAGACAAAATAACATGTGTTGATCCTTGAGAGATATCTCCATCATTTTAATGATCATAAATAATTAAGCAATAAGAAATTTAATCACATTTTGTATTCTAAGTGTGTTAGATAGGCTACACATTTCTAAGACTGTGAAGCAAGTTGATTGATGTTGTTTAAAGTTCAAAAGAATGAAAATCAGCAAAGGTTCACACCTGTAAAGTAGATATTCACACCAGTGAATATTGTCACATCCATGATGAAAAATCACCATAACCGTAAAAAGTGAATTTCACGTCTATAACTCATAGGTAGTGCCCGTGAATAAGTTACACCAAAACTATTCTTTCAAACGTTCACGGTAGTAAAGCATTGGACCGTCCGTAAAGTATAACTAAGTCACACCCATAAAGAAATGTATCATGCCCGCGAAAGACTTGTCATTTATGGATATAACCGTTCACAGTCAGTTTCACCACTTCAATCACGGCTATAAAGAATAGTCACGCCCGTGAAGATTATGTCACACCTATAAACTTGGAAATAGAAAGTTATCAGATGTGAACGGAAAAAGCTGTTAAAAGGGCATTTTTGCATTAAATGCATCTCAAACGACTATTTTTGTTGGGAAAATTATAAATGTAATATATTTATGATTTTCAAATGTTAGAAAAACAAGTGAAAACATGTATTAAATCCTCTAATCTTGTATAACTTTGTGCATTTAATTTATTTCACCATTCTTATTATAAGAACTATAATTACTTAAAATTGTTAAGTGTTTTGGTTGATGAATGTTTCATTCTTGTAATCAATTACTCAAAAATGAGTTTGAGTGAGTTGGGTTGTGAGTGAAATATTTGTAAAGATTTTTATGTGAGTCATTAAAATACAAGGATTTGATTATTGTATTAGTCATTAAAATACAAGAATTTTTCTAGGTTAGGTGTTAACCAAGAGAGAAACACTATAGTTGGGAGTGAGGTAGACAAAAACTCAATTTGTAACACTTTGTAAATAAGTGAAATACCTAAATAAAATTGAGGTGAGGAGTAGAGTTTATTAATACCTGAACCTCTATAAATCTTATGTCAAACTTCTCTTTCTCTTTCATAAATTATTTTTTGATAAAATTGTCTCAAAATTTTTTTTTATTACCAATCAATTCAACTCCCATTTTTTGTTATTGTTTTGAGCAACAACATATGAACAAGGTATGCCAATCAAATATCACCTTTTACAACTACAACTTATTTCCTTTAAATTAACCACAAATTGTGAATCCCTTGCAATAACTTGGTATTTATCCCCCACCCCACTTCGGCTTATACATATGTCAAATTGTTTTATTTTTTTTCAACTTCTTAAGAATTTTATGACAATATTCACTTCCAACTCTCTTCATTGAGTCCCTCTTTTTGTGTATCCTCTTCATAAGTATTGTTTGAATTATCTCATTCATGGTTATAACACCTTTGGTTCTTGAAGCTAAAATGAAACTATTAAACAACTCTCACAAATTATTGAACAACATGTCACATTTAGCTTCAGTCCTAAAGTGACTCCTAGACCAATAGTGAGCATGTATTTCATTCATATAATCATGTGTCTCCTCATTTAGTTCTTTTAAATTGTCCATTACATGCTGAAATTGTTGCACATAGCTATCTCTAGCAACTTACCAAACTAAATCCTTCAACCCCTTACCGTGAAGTAATTTCTAAATTTTTGGTGTATATGTCTAATACAAAACTTGTGTTCTATGTTAGGAAATACATGTTTTACAGAAGGAATGAATCCTTGTGTACATAGAAAATGTCAAACCCAAAATGTATTACAATATGTAAATACAATGTTTACTATCTTAATTAAAGGTATTATGAACCGGTGGACATAATATTTATTATTTCAATCAAAATTTGTAATGGCCCAAATACCGGGTTAGTCGTAAACTGTAGTTTCCGAGATTGATCAGTATACCCGGGGGTCAAAAATACACCTGTGGGTGAAAAATATTTTATTTGATCATCGGAAAATATAGGTTGTGACTAGTCTGAGGGTAAAATTTGGAGTTAAAATAAAGTCAAATAAGCCCTCAAAAGTCAAAATTAAGAAAAAAAGGGACCCGATTTGATTAAATAGTTGGTTGACTATACTTTGACCAGGCTATGAAAGATAGCAAACGACATCTAAAAATTTATTTTAAGACATGTATAGACTCTAAATAATATTTAGGATTATTTGACAGTGAAAAAGGAATTTTATGGTAATACCGAAAATTGAATTATCAGTCCGATTTAAGTGAGCCGGACAGAAAACGAACTCCGATTGAGTTGAAAATTTTTGTGTAGACATATAAAAATATTTTAGGAATTATGGAATTAAATTTGGGTGAAATTGAGATTGAAAAGTGAGAAAAATAATTTATAGTGCATAATTGGGCCTAAATGGGTTGGGCTTTGTTTGGCCCAAGCCCACCCATTTAAGACCACTATAAAATAGACCCAAATTATCAGAATTCTCTAGAATTCTGCTTCATCTTCTTCCCCAAAATTCCCTCTTGGCCGAACCACATCTTTCCCATTTTCTTTTCAAATTTTCTTCCATTTTCTTCAATTCTCACACCAAAATCAACCATCCAAAATTAATTTCAGCCTCCCTAATAGCTAAAATAAGTTTTTAATCTTCATTTGGAAGGCTAAAGTGGAAGGAAATCAAAGGAGAAAGTTTAGGACTTTGATTGGAGGTAAGCAAAATTTATGGTTTTTAATTAATTTAATGGTTTAAATAGGTAGTTTAAGATATGTAGATAATGAATATGAAGTTTATTTGAGCTAAGGAAGTAAATTAATGATGGATTAATGAAGGAAAAATATTGTCCATGGTAGGTTCAAGAGAAGGAGAAGGTTCTTCCAAGGGAAAGGAGAAGGAGAAGGAAGCTTAGGAAGACCAAGATAAGCAATTAA
Source organism: Triadica sebifera (assembly GCA_023653625.1). Lineage (NCBI taxonomy): Eukaryota > Viridiplantae > Streptophyta > Magnoliopsida > Malpighiales > Euphorbiaceae > Triadica > Triadica sebifera. The sequence continues at coordinate 8,800,058 of CM042895.1, forward strand.
GGTTAGTGATTCCTTAATCTAATTATTTCCATTAATTAAGTATAATTTAGGGTTATGGAAATTTAGAAAATTGTGTGTTTTGTATGTAATTGTTAAATTAATGCTTAAAACATAATTAATGGATTATGAAAAGTGAATTAGAATGATTAATTTCAATTAAAAAAATTGACTAGTGGAAATTGTAAAATATGACATTATTATGTGAAAAATGAATATTAAGGAATAAATATATTTTAATGTAAAATTATGATATATATGGAATAATGAATGTATTAATTAGTGAAATGAATAATTAGAAATTGAAAGAAAAATTTTAATGATGCAAATTAAATATAGGCCGAAAAATGAAAGTGGAGAAATTAATATTTTCTTTGCTAATTAAATGAAAATTTAGTTATGAAATGCAATATAATATGATTTTAGGTGTGTACAAATTTATTGAAAATTTTTAGAATAAATATTGCATATTTTTCTATTTATGGATGATATTATGTATGAAATGAATAATAATGAATAAAAAGTATTTAGTGAGTTTATAACTTAATTGATTATCCATAATGAAATATTGATATATCATAATGAAAAATTTTGGTAGTGATAAAATTGTTATAAAAGAATAAAATATTAAGTGATTAATAATCTAAAAATAATAAATTTTATGAATTTAATGGAAATGAAATTAAAGAAATAAAATAATGCCCTTAGTTATTTTCTGATGGTTAAATCTAGCCCAGGATATAATTGGCTAGCCATAGGGACATTATTACCGCGGTGCGGGTCATAGCGACTCACTTATGTAGACCAATGATGATCTACTACAATGATAGTGATTCAATGAATATTATACAGTGCAGTGCTCGGGTGATCTTTCGGGATTACTCTTCAGTGTAGTAGAATTTTGAGTCCACGTCCCATGTATCTGGTCCGAAGATTTTCTATCGGATTGAATCTAGGGGCAAATAAAAAAAAATGAAATGACAATTGTGAATGAAAAATGAGAAAATTGATTAAAATGAAAAAGATGATAAAAATGAAATAAGGAAAAAATATGAGAAAAATAATAAAAAGGACATAAGTGATAAATTTGGTAAATATGATAAAATGAATATTGTAACAAAAGAAAAAAAATGAAAAATTGAAAAAAATGAAAAATAAGTGAAGATAAATATTAAATTGTGTAGAAAAAAAATAAATGAATAAAATAAATGAATAAAATGATAAATATTAGTGGCAAAAGTGAAAATAATATATAGTTAGTGGTATAACTGTAAATAAATGAAAATTTTAAGAATTAAAGTGAAATTGAAGCTAATTAAATAAATAAGAATGGATAATTAAAGAAACAAAGTAAAAACGGACTAATTTGAAAGAAATTGAAAGTTCGGAAAAAAAAAGAGAAATAAAGATATTCAATAGTGAATTAAGAATAATTAAAAAAATAATGTATTGTTAAAAAGAATTATAAATTAAAGAGAAAATTGGAATAGTATATTAAAAATATTATTGCATGTATAATTGAATGAAAATATTGTTAGTGGAAATTTTTAGATTAGTAATCACCACTGAGCATATTAATGCTCAGCACGTAGTTATTTGACTGCGTGCAGGTAGTAGCAGGAAAGGCAGGAGTAGACATACAAATTTTGGGAGCTGATGGAATATTGACATAATTGTAGGTTATTGTATAAAATGACATGTATATATAAGTTTAGATATGGCGTTGTAAGAATGAAATTATGTATATATTCTGATAAATGAATATTTGCGAATTATTATATGTGTAGAGAATTGTGGTTGAATGGAAATATATTACATTATGTGGATTGTTGTGCCCAATATTGGGCTGTGGATTGTTTGCTTTGCAGGTGGGTTAGTTAGTTTATAGCCGTTATGCTGCCGAAATTTTTGGAAAAATAAAAAGGAATAAAAAAAAAATTCGGCATACATCGGCTATAATCGTATTTACCCACATAACGTATGTATAGAACAAATGTTATAAGAGTGTTACAGTTTTAGTGGTATTAGAGCATGGTTTAGACGGTTCTAAGATCGGAGTTGGAAATAAGTGAATGGATTATATGTATATACATGCCAATCGATGGATGAAATGTGTAATAAGTCTAACGTATGCTTGCTCCTTTCCTGTTTTATAGTGAATAATGGCATCCCAACAAGGTCAAGGTGATGGGGACGGTGAGAGTGAAGCGTCGGTTAGTGCTAGGCAAGCTGAAACCTCGCAACAGAATGTTACTCCACCAGTTGCACCACCTCCACCGCCACAGCCGGATTTTCTTCACCTCATGGTTGATTATATTCAACATAGAATGCAAGTTGAACAAGCTCAACAGCCACAGCCAGCGGCCCAAGTACAGCCTCCAGCTCCACCTAAAAAGAAGCCGATTTTGGAACAGTTGAAGAGATTGGGAGCTGAAGATTTCTATGGGCGTGATCCATTGACTCCTGTACAAGTTGAGGAATGGTTGTTCAAGATAAAGAGGTTATTTGAAATTACTCACAGCCCGCCAGAAGAGAAATTTGAAGGTACTGTGGCATTACTTCAGGGTCCTGCATTCATCTGGTGGGATTCAGTACGGAAGCATACTCCGGGTGAACAGTTGAATTAGGATTTCTTCTTGGCCCAGTTTGAAAAGAAATATATAGGGTCAGAGTATAAAGCAGAGATGCAAGATGCCTTTTGGAGACTCAGACAGGGAAACAAGACGGTAGCGGAGTATGAGCGCGAGTTTGAGCGTCTCAGTGCCTACCTTGATGATTACCAGCTGACAGAAGAGAAGTTATGTCAGAGATTTGAGAGGGGTCTCCATAATAAGATCAGACAGATAGTGGGTGCACAGCAGCAACCAAATTTGCGTGCCTTGGTAGAAGCTGTAATTAAAGTGGAAAATATTCAAGCAGATGAAGCTAGCAGGCAGACTCGGTTCCAGCAGAAGAGAAAGCCGGGACAGTTCAGTGGTGCGGGTTTTCAGAGTAAGAAGTATAGGGGACCAGCTCCATCACAGAGTCGTACATCAGTTGTACCAGGGCGTGGACAAGGAAATATATTTCGTGGCAATGCCTCAGTCACTTATGTGGGCAGTACACCTAGAGGCAGAGGGGCAGATACAGTTCAGACTTGTAGCCATTATGGCAGAGCCCACCCAGGAGAGTGCAGATATTTGACTGGCGCCTGTTTCAAGTGTGGTTCAAAAGATCATCAGGTCAGGGATTGTCCAGTGGCTCAAGCTTCTATAGCTATATCACCAGCACCTGGCATTGGATCCTTACCATCCAGAGGCCGAGGTAGGGGAGCAGCCCTTAACCCATCAGCATCTAGACCTTCTGCACAGCAGTCCCAGGGTCAGGGACGAGCTACAAGTCGTACATATGCAGTGAGAGCCAGAGAAGATGAGGATGCTCCTGATGTGATAGTAGGTAAATTCATACTTATGACTGATTCTGTTTATGCACTTATTGATCCTGGTTCCACACATTCCTACATAAATACTGATGTTGCACGGGGGAAAGGGTTAAAAGATTCACAGTTAGACCAGGACATCCTAGTGAGAAATCCTTTAGGGAATAGTGTTGTGGTGAACAAGGTGTATAGGAATTGTCCCATTAGTACGCAAGGTTATGAATTCCTGGCTAACCTAATTGAACTCCCATTCCGCGAGTTTGATGTGATATTGGGGATGGATTGGTTGTCCGCCCATCAAGCAACGGTAGATTGTAAACGAAAGAGAGTGACACTTAAACTCTATGATGATCAGGAAATCACTATTGTGGGTGAAAGAACAGATTTCTTATCAGATGTGATCTCAGCTACAGCTGCCAAGAGACTTATAAGAAAGGGGTGCATTGCTTATTTGTGTTTTGCAATGGAAGCTAAAAAGGAAGATTTTAAGGTTTCAGATGTGCCTACAGTGAGAGATTATCCAGATGTTTTTCCCGATGAATTACCAGGCTTGCCACCTGATAGGGAAGTCGAATTCACTATTGATGTAGCTCCAGGTACATCATCTATTTCGATTGCACCCTACAGGATGGCGCCTACAGAACTCAAGGAGTTGAAGATTCAGCTGCAGGAATTGCTCAATAAAGGCTTTATCAGACCCAGTATTTCACCTTGGGGGGCACCGGTACTCTTTGTAAAGAAGAAGGATGGATCTCTTAGATTATGCATTGACTACATACAGTTGAATAAAGTGACAATCAAGAATAAGTATCCCCTTCCACGTATTGAAGACTTATTTGATCAATTGAAGGGAGCAGGTGTATTTTCAAAGATTGATCTACGATCGGGCTACCATCAGTTGAAAGTAAAAGAAGCAGATGTGCCCAAGACTGCCTTTCGCACAAGATATGGCCACTATGAGTTTTTAGTCATGCCATTTGGACTTACGAATGCCCCAGCAGCTTTCATGGATCTAATGAATAGGGTCTTTCATCCTTATCTAGACCAGTTCGTGGTGGTATTTATTGATGATATTATAGTGTATTCGAAGACACTAGAAGAACATGACAAACACCTACGAACTGTCTTATGGATACTGAGAGAGAAGCAGCTGTATGCAAAATTCAGTAAGTGTGACTTCTGGTTGAATGAAGTATCATTCTTGGGTCATGTAATTTCAGCTGAAGGTATAAAGGTGGATCCAAAGAAGATTGAAGCAATCTTACAGTGGAGAATACCTAAGACTGTTACAGAAGTCAGAAGTTTCTTAGGTTTGGCTGGGTATTATAGGATATTTGTAAAGGGTTTTTCCACCATAGCAGCGCCGCTTACTCGACTGTTACAGAAGCACGTAAAGTTTGAATGGACAGATAAATGTCAAGGAAGCTTTGAGAAGCTTAAAAACATGTTGACAGAAGCCCCAGTGTTAACTTAACCAGAATCTGGCAAGGATTTTGTGATTTACAGTGATGCCTCCAAGAATGGGTTAAGTTGTGTATTGATGCAGGAAGGTAAGGTGATTGCATATGCTTCTCGACAACTCAAGACTCATGAGAAGAACTATCCTACTCACGATCTTGAGCTTGCAGCAATTGTTCTCGCCTTGAAGATTTGGAGACATTATCTTTATGGTGAGAAATGTTACATTTACACAGATCACAAAAGTCTGAAATATTTGCTCACACAGAAGGAACTTAATTTGAGGCAGAGATGATGGCTTGAATTGATAAAAGACTATGACTGCTTAATCGACTACCATCCAGGCAAGGCGAATGTAGTAGCTGATGCACTTAGTAGAAAATTTATGGCAGCCCTTCGAGTGATGAATGTCAAATTGGATATGGCACAAGATGGAGCGATAATAGCAGAAATGCAAGTGAAACCAGATTTTTTTCAGCAAGTGAAAGCGGCACAAAAGCTAGACGATCGCTTGATTGCCATAGTGAACAGAGTAAAAGAGGGCAATGAAGGTGGTTATTCTTTGAATGAAGATGGAAGTCTTTATTTTAACCGGAGGTTATGTGTACCGGATCAAGATGAATTGAAGAAGAATATTCTCACAGAAGCTCATCATAGTAGCTATGCTATGCATCCTGGTGGTAACAAGATGTATCAGGACTTGAAAGTATACTATTGGTGGCCAGGAATGAAACGTGATGTGACAGAATTCGTGAGTAAATGTTTGATATGCCAACAGGTGAAAGCTGAGCATCAAGTTCCATCGGGTTTACTTCAGCCCATTGCGATACCAGAATGGAAATGGGATCGAGTGACCATGGATTTTGTGACGGGATTGCCTCTGACGGGAAAGAAGCATGATGCTATCTGGGTAGTCATTGATAGACTCACGAAATCAGCCCATTTCATACCAGTACGGAGGGACTATCCATTGACCAAGTTGGCAGAAATCTACATCAATGAGATAGTGAGACTCCATGGAGTACCATCCTCTATTATTTCAGACAGGAATCCCAGATTTACTTCCCAGTTCTGGAAAAAGTTGCAGGAAGCATTGGGGACAAAACTTCATTTCAGTACAGCTTTTCATCCTCAGACTGATGGGCAGTCAGAGCGTGTAATTCAGATACTTGAGGATATGTTGCGATGTTGTGTCCTCGAGTTTGAAAGTAATTGGGAAAAGTATTTGTCATTAGCAGAGTTTGCTTACAATAACAGCTATCAGTCCAGCATCAAAATGGCGCCGTATGAAGCACTGTATGGGAGAAAATGTAGAACTCCTTTATGTTGGACAGAATTGAGTGAAAAGAAGCTAATGGGGACTGATTTGGTTCGAGAAACCGAAGAGAAGGTACGGGTGATCAAGGACAGATTGAAAGAAGCCATGGACCGACAAAAGTCATATGCAGATGTAAGAAGAAAAGATATAGAGTTCCAGGTCGGAGATCAAGTGTTTTTAAAAGTATCACTCTGGAAGAAAGTTATGAGATTTGGCAAGAAGGGCAAACTAAGTCCGAGATTTTTAGGCCCTTATGAGATTATACAGCGAGTGGGACCCGTAGCCTATCGATTGAAGCTGCCTCAAGAGTTGGAAAAGATTCATGATGTGTTCCACGTGTCAATGCTACGGAAGTATAGGTCAGACCCAAGCCATGTGATCAAGCCAGAAGAGATTCAAATACAGGCTGATATGACTTATGAGGAGAAACCATTAAAGATCCTAGCCAAAGAGGTTAAACAGCTCAGGAACAAGCAAATCCCACTAGTGAAGGTGTTATGGAGTCACCACAATGTGGAAGAAGCCACGTGGGAGCCAGAAGCTGCAATGAGGCAACAATATCCGCAGTTGTTTAATACAGGTAAAATTTCGAGGACGAAATTTTTATTAGTAAGGGAGAATTGTAATGGCCCAAATACCGGGTTAGTCGTAAACTGTAGTTTCCGAGATTGATCAGTATACCCGGGGGTCAAAAATACACCTGCGGGTGAAAAATATTTTATTTGATTATCGGAAAATATAGGTTGTGACTAGTCTGAGGGTAAAATTTGGAGTGAAAATAAATTCAAATAAGCCCTCAAAAGTCAAAATTAAGAAAAAAAGGGACCCGATTTGATTAAATAGTTGGTTGAACATACTTTGACCAGGCTATGAAAGATAGCAAACGACATCTAAAAATTTATTTTAAGACATGGATAGACTCTAAATAATATTTAGGATTATTTGACAGTGAAAAAGGAATTTTACGGTAATACCGAAAATTGAATTATCAGTCCGATTTAAGTGAGCCGGACAGAAAACGAACTCCGATTGAGTTGAAAATTTTTGTGTAGACATATAAAAATATTTTAGGAATTATGGAATTAAATTTGGGTGAAATTGAGCTTGGAAAGTGAGAAAAATAATTTATAGTGCATAATTGAGCCTAAATGGGTTGGGTTTTGTTTGGCCCAAGCCCACCCATTTAAGACCACTATAAAATAGACCCAAATTATCAGAATTCTCTAGAATTCTGCTTCATCTTCTTCCCCAAAATTCCCTCTTGGCCGAACCACATCTTTCCCATTTTCTTTTCAATTTTTCTTCCATTTTCTTCAATTCTCACACCAAAATCAACCATCCAAAATTAATTTCAGCCTCCCTAATAGCTAAAATAAGTTTTTAATCTTCATTTGGAAGGCTAAAGTGGAAGGAAATCAAAGGAGAAAGTTTAGGACTTTGATTGGAGGTAAGCAAAATTTATGGTTTTTAATTAATTTAATGGTTTAAATAGGTAGTTTAAGATATGTAGATAATGAATATGAAGTTTATTTGAGCTAAGGAAGTAAATTAATGGTGGATTAATGAAGGAAAAATATTGTCCATGGTAGGTTCAAGAGAAGGAGAAGGTTCTTCCAAGGGAAAGGAGAAGGAGAAGGAAGCTTAGGAAGACCAAGATAAGCAATTAAGGTTAGTGATTCCTTAATCTAATTATTTCCATTAATTAAGTATAATTTAGGGTTATGGAAATTTAGAAAATTGTGTGTTTTGTATGTAATTGTTAAATTAATGCTTAAAACATAATTAATGGATTATGAAAAGTGAATTAGAATGATTAATTTCAATTAAAAAAATTGACTAGTGGAAATTGTAAAATATGACCTTATTATGTGAAAAATGAATATTAAGGAATAAATATATTTTAATGTAAAATTATGATATATATGGAATAATGAATGTATTAATTAGTGAAATGAATAATTAGAAATTGAAAGAAAAATTTTAATGATGCAAATTAAATATAGGCCGAAAAATGAAAGTGGAGAAATTAATATTTTCTTTGCTAATTAAATGAAAATTTAGTTATGAAATGCAATATAATATGATTTTAGGTGTGTACAAATTTATTGAAAATTTTTAGAATAAATATTGCATATTTTTCTATTTATGGATGATATTATGTATGAAATGAATAATAATGAATAAAAAGTATTTAGTGAGTTTATAACTTAATTGATTATCCATAATGAAATATTGATATATCAGAATGAAAAATTTTAGTAGTGATAAAATTGTTATAAAAGAATAAAATATTAAGTGATTAATAATCTAAAAATAATAAATTTTATGAATTTAATGGAAATAAAATTAAAGAAATAAAATAATGCCCTTAGTTATTTTCTGATGGTTAAATCTAGCCCAGGATATAATTGGCTAGCCATAGGGACATTATTAATGCGGTGCGGGTCATGGCGACTCGCTTATGTAGACCAATGATGGTCTACTACAGTGATAGTGATTCAATGAATATTATACAGTGCAGTGCTCGGGTGATCTTTCGGGATTACTCTTCAGTGTAGTGGACTTTTGAGTCCACGTCCCATGTATCTGGTCCGAAGATTTTCTATCGGATTGAATCTAGGGGCAAATAAAAAAAAATGAAATGACAATTGTGAATGAAAAATGAGAAAAATGATTAAAATGAAAAAGATGATAAAAATGAAATAAGGGAAAAATATGAGAAAAATAATAAAAAGGACATAAGTGATAAATTTGGTAAATATGATAAAAGTGAATATTGTAACAAAAGAAAAAAAAATGTAAAATTGAAAAAAATGAAAAATAAGTGAAGATAAATATTAAATTGTGTAGAAAAAAATAAATGAATAAAATGATAAATATTAGTGGCAAAAGTGAAAATAATATATAGTTAGTGGTATAACTGTAAATAAATGAAAATTTTAAGAATTAAAGTGAAATTGAAGCTAATTAAATAAATAAGAATGGATAATTAAAGAAACAAAGTAAAAACGGACTAATTTGAAAGAAATTGAAAGTTCGGAAAAAAAAAAGATATTCAATAGTGAATTAAGAATAATTAAAAAATAATGTATTGTTAAAAAGAATTATATATTAAAGAGAAAATTGGAATAGTATATTAAAAATATTATTGCATGTATAATTGAATGAAAATATTGTTAGTGGAAATTTTTAGATTAGTAATCACCACTGAGCATATTAATACTCAGCACGTAGTTATTTGACTGCGTGCAGGTAGTAGCAGGAAAGACAGGAGCAGACATACAAATTTTGGGAGCTGATGGAATATTAACATAATTGTAGGTTATTGTATAAAATGACATGTATATATAAGTTTAGATATGGTGTTGTAAGAATAAAATTATGTATATATTCTGATAAATGAATATTTGCGAATTATTATATGTGTAGAGAATTGTGGTTGAATGGAAATATATTACATTATGTGGATTGTTGTGCTCAATATTGGGCTGTGGATTGTTTGCTTTGCATGTGGGTTAGTTAGTTTATAGCCGTTATGCTGCCGAAATTTTTGAAAAAATAAAAAGGAATAAAAAAAAATTCGGCATACATCGGCTATAATCGTATTTACCCACGTAACGTATGTATAGAACAAATGTTATAAGGGTGTTACAAAAGTAGTATAATATGAAAATACAACATAAAAATGCATACATTTTGTCGATAACTCATAAATGTCTAATGAAAGTTGTTAGTGATATTAAGATCCTTTGTTAGCAAATCCAAGAAACATAACCAATACTCCTTATTCTCTTTTTTGCACCACATCTTATGCTACTCGATATATATAGTCATTTGTATTAATTACAACTGCAGATAAAAGTTGCCCCTCCATATATACCCTTTAACCAACATCCATCCAATGAAATCAAAAGCCTACAATACTTGTACCCCTCTTTTAATGGGGACAAACATACATACATTGCCCTAAAGATTGAGTGATCTAAATGAATAATAACAGTTGATCTAGGGTTAGCCCTTAATAGTTCCAATCTGTAGTTATGCAACCTAAAAAATTGTTCTTTTTCATTTCCATTCATGGATTTTAGTGCTAAATATCTTTTAATCTGTGTATGATGATCCCTCTACATGATTGTAATTATCCCATTAATTGACCTATATATTGTAATTATCCCATTAATTGACCTATGTTGGGTCAGCTTTGAACCCCTCCATATAATACCATGCAATAAATTTAGCATTCACATGTCAGTTCTTATTTCATTTACTGCAAATGTGATCAAAATTTGTAGATTTTATCTACAACACAGTTTTTTCATCATCCTTCAAATATGCCCAAACAAAATATTTTGTTTTTTACATTTGGCCTTACATTTTTGTTTTGTATTTGGGCCAAAAATCACCTTGATTTGACTTCCAATGTTTGCTCATTTCACCATATCTTTAAATTAGTTGAAACTATTGAACAACATACTAATACTCAATTTTGGAACCACTCCATGTATATCTTGATTTAAAAAAGGGAACATAGTTCTTTTAGAGCAACCATTATTGTCATTGTCAGAAAGAGTATGAAATTAACTCGTCCGATGAAGCATATGTTATGTCATTTGACTCTTCATCTTCTCCGTAAAAAATAATCACCTTGGTTTTATCTCTCTCGACATCAGTATTAACATAATTTTCAATAATCATATTATTATTGTCATCCAACAATTCATAATTAGAATCATCGTAGTAACTACTTTCTTCGTCAAATGAATCATTTACATCAATATCATTATGCTCAATAACTATTGCATCAATCATTCTACCTTCAACATGTTGTATTTCATCATTACACATGACATGGACATGCACAATTTTAGACTCGCCAACACTACTTGACATTTCTAAAACATCCTTATCATTATCCAGTTTTCTCAATTCATCAAAGACTGTCAATCTAGAATCTTTCCAATAAAGATGTATATCAAAGAGGCGTGCACATATTTCCCTTGCCATTAACTCGAGTACAATTCTAGACATCCTATCAATAGAGCAGTAATCTATCCAACCTACTACATTGCCTTTATACATGTTTGTACTATCTTTAAACAAAGTATGTCATTTTATTGTAAAATAATATGAATCACACACTGCACACATGCAAAATTTCTTTTCAATTTTAATTCAGAAATCTCAAAATGGTAAATTAACACCAAACTACAATATCACACAGTAAGAGTTATTTAGTAGTACCATATTGAGGTTGGTCTTCACCTCTTGCTCTCCGTTTCCAATCCATTAATTTGTTATTTGATTAGTTACTCAAACTACACAAGGAATTTTAAATCAACGATAGGATAATTTGTCAAAATATTGGATATGTTAGAATGAAAAGCACTACAAAGACTAAATATTCGATATGTTAGACTAATATCTTACTAGGGCTGTACCAATTTGAAAACATATGTGCATCATTAGTTGAACCTCATTTTTTATTATATATATTCATTTAACAACACATAAAAACAAATTAAATACTTACCAAATAAAAAATGATTATACTAAAGGTAGTAATTTTCTTAGCAAATCAAACGTTTTGGGTTTGACAATTTCTCCTAGACACTTAGCAAATCAAAAATGCAATTTACAAGAAATTTAACAATTAAGAGAAATAAAACACCTTAGGCATTACTGTAGCACCCAAACAAATAAAAAAAACTCATAATACAACAAGAGAAAGAGAACAGCATGACAAAAAAAGAAAAAAAAAAGAACTATAACTCACCTGGCTTTTACAGGTGGAGAGAAGCGAAGGTAGGATCAGTTAGTGCAGAAGGTGAAGGGCATTTTAGAAGGAGTTGCAAGGATGGAAGAGTCAGAACCACAACTCACCTGATTTTCACTGGTGGGAGAATGGAAAATGAAGTGAAAGAATGAGGCTCAAGAATGTCGAAGGAAGATTTGTATTAGGGATTTTTTTTTCTTTATTCAGACAACCATTAAACGACAATTGAAAGGTTTGTTTCTGTGGTAAAAATATGGATGTAGAAGCTCTTGTGACGTGCATGTGTACATCCCAACATTGTAAAGTATATTTCAGGTGCCAAATTGCAATATTTTAGAAATATTTGGTACTAATTTACAACAATTAAAAAGTTTAGTACTAAAATATAACAGTGTGACAAATTTTGGTACCATTTATATAATTAATCCTAAACCCAACCAACCCAAAAAAAATTCCTGCACTGATTGGTTTGGTGGTTTTTTTAATCTTTTTCTTAATTAGAGGGGACTGTTTGATTCAAACTTTGATTATTTGAAATATTTCTATAATCTTTAACCAATCCTATGTAAGGTGATTCTTAGAGAATTAAGATTATTGGTTTGGTTAGTGTTTATTTATTTTACAAACCAAATACTCAATTTGAAAAAAATCCAACCGAAATATTTGGCTCAAAAAAGCTCCACCTGATAATTGAATTAAAAAATGGTCTGACTTTAATAAAATAAATGATTAAAAAATTGACTTGACCTGAAAAATCGTCCAACTTGGCCTAAAATATTGTAATGGTTCAAACCTAAAATAATTTGGTCTGATCCTATCCATTTGGGCAAATATACAGATTTTATTATTTCTCATAACAAATTTAGCATATTTTATCGAGTAGCCATCTTAAACAAATATTTTTTTTACCAAAGGAAAACTGATCCATTTAATTCACAGAAGTGTAAGAGATTACAAAGATGATATAAGCATGACATCCAGTGCTTAAACCTAGGGTATTTACAAACCGCTGAATTTTGTATATTTCAATCTGCAAACTAGGGTAATTACCAATATCATTACATTTATTATTAACTTATTAAAAAAATTAAAAAGATGATAGTTTATATTTATTTATATAAAGATATATTGAATAATTAGAAAGTTAAAAAATTATTTATAAATTTATATTTCTTCAATTTTATAAATATAGAATCGTTAAAAAATTAATTAATATAATTAAAGTAATACTTTTTTTTAATATAATCTTCATCAATTAAAGCATAACAAGATCTATTAAATAGATATATGATAAAAATTTACTTTGAGAAAACTAAAAATAAAAAAATGTATTTATTAACTTTATAGATGGAGTAATTAATTAAAAAATAAATTGAATGCTAATTTAAAAAATGAAAAGAATATATGCTAGGTAAAATATAAATATATAATTTGATAATAATTGGTTCTAAAACAAATTGTAGATATGATATAAATTATAAATTAATAATTGGTATAAAATATAATTTAATATATGTTTTTTTCTAAAAATTGAAAAGCTTATTTAAACAATTAACAAGCAATTAAGTTGCTAAGCCGATTAACGAAGAAAAAAGTTAGCCTTAGCCTTACCCTTATGCTGATTTTGCCGCATTTTGTCATTAAAATTTTCCACTAATTTCCTTTAAAAAAATTGCCACTAATTAAAAGATTAAAGAATTATTCTCTCGAAGTTTAGGAAACTCTAGCAGTTAAGTTCCTAAGCCGCAATTTAAAAAAAAAATAGAGATTCTTCGCATTAATCAAATATTATAACTTCTAAGTTGTACGAAAACTCTTAACAATTCTATCCTTTTGAAATATTACATTTTGTGCATATTGCAATAGTAAATGTCATTTTTATTATTTTTATGTTTAATTCAACTGTAAAAATTTGTATTTTTATGCTTATTTTATTGGAGGTTCACTTGTTGTTATCTCATTTATGGTGTTGTAGATTTTCTGATATTGAATGGAGTATAATAATAATTTGATGCTGTAACTTTTTTTTTTGAGAAAATTGCTAGTGTAAATTTCATACCATAATATGCTATTATGCAGTTTATACAATAAATTAAAGGGCTATGGATGCTAATTTTTTTTATTATAAATCCTGCTTGGACAATAACTTTATTATTATTATTAAATGAAAGTAAGAAGTATATATAAATTAAATTAACGGCAAATTTGATCCGTGATTTATTAGATTGGATTGATAAATTTTTGAATTCACAAATTGTGAATTGGATATGGAGTGGTGAGGGGCGAGTGAACAAAGCATAAATGAACTAAATAATCTTCTATCTATGCTTCCATTTTAGGTGTTGATGAGCAACACATAAAATATAAAATTACCAATCAATAAATTAAAATTCCAAACCTAAGTAAGTGGGTGTTACTCTAGATTTGGGATTTTCTTTTTCCATTTCTCCACCACGTCTCACGAATCAAACCAAACATTTGGTTTAAGTAGTTCATCGAAATTTGACACATTTGATGATAATGATGTTGTTGTCTTGTGTTGCTTGATTAAGATGAGTTTCAGCTAGTAGAAGCATGAAAAGTGTCGGATTAGCCGTCCATCAAAATATGACCTTAATCTTAATTTAATCCTAAATATTTCAAATCAAAGTGATCAATACATTAGATGTGCCTAATCTTATATCAAATATTTCATATATTCTTTTAATAATTATTATTATTATAGCATATATTTTCTGTCTGTCCTCTATTCTTAGGTGGAATGCTATAGCATTCTTTAAAAAGAATTTTTTTTTAATTTTAATTTAAGTTCACTAATATATTATATGATTTCTAAATCACTTTGATCCGCGGACGTAGACAAAATATCACTTTAACATATAAAGAATATACCTCTTTTTTTTTTAATTAGAGTAATATCATAAGATTTTTGAAAAATTTAAATCGATTTATCTTTTATATATGAAAATAGGAATTACATAATATTTTTACGTCAAAACAGTACTCTTAATTTAGTTTCAATTTATTATTAATATTACTATCCGTTTAGTTAGGTGTTGGCAGCGAGCTATATATCAAAAGCTTAAAGAGATATTTGATAAGTTATTTTTTATTTTTATATTTTGAAAAAACTAAAACTAGAAGCTGCTAAACTAAACGTGCACTTAATAATTATTTAACAAAATGAAACTATATAATACTATATTCTGACATTTAAAATAAAATAAAAATTCTTATATATTATCATATATCAAAACTGTTGAAATATGACAATCCCACATCGGAAAGATTTCAATTTTACACCATAGCATTAGCCTATAAAAGGGCTTAATCCCCCTCTTAACAATTCATCCCAAAAACACCAATCTATCTACTTCTAAGATTGGTTGTTTTTCCTCTCTCTCTTGTAATATTTCACTTTGTAATATTTCTTTGAAATAGTGAAATATTATTTTAGTAGTGTCCGAGGACGTAGGCATAATTGGCCGAACCTCGTTAAATTCTGGTGTTCCTTTTATTTCTATTTAATAGCTATTGTCGGGTCTTTTACTTTGTGATATATTGTGCTTTAAATTATCTTAGAAAAATTCTGTCACAAAGACTTAAGAGTCTAAGGAAGTTGGTTTTTAAGGGAGACCATTTGTGACTCCACCAACTACCTGGGAATTTTTTTTTGTCTTAATTTTTGGCACAATTATTCATTTTGGTGGAAACTAACCCGATTTCCACAACAATTGGTATCAGAGCCAAGGTTACTGAGTTATATGCTCTGTGGTTGCGGCGTAAGCTGATCTTCCACATCAGAAAGGTTTCCTTGGATTCTTGGGTATTCCGCATTTGAAAGCTATTAAATAGTCTTAAAAAGGAAATGGCAAGAGACGGACAAAAATCCACAATGGACACAACAGCTTCTACTTCATCAATTTTGGCGAGAACTGCTGTGGCAAATACGAGAATTGCAGTGGAGATTTTTGATGGTACAGGCCATTTCGGCATGTGGCAAGGTGAAGTTCTAGACGCCTTATTTCAGCAAGGCTTAGACATTGCCATTGAGGGAGAAAAGCCAGAAGGTGCAGATGAGAAGGAATGGAAGACAATCAATCGTTTGGCATGTGGTACAATTCGATCGTGCCTGTCCAGAGAGCAGAAGTATGCCTTTTGTAAAGAAACTTCTGCAAGTAAATTGTGGAAGGCATTGGAGGAAAAATTCTTGAAAAAGAGCAGTCAAAATAAGCTTCATATGAAGAAAAGACTGTTCAGATTCACATATGTTCCTGGTACCACGATGAATGATCACATCACCAATTTCAATCAACTTGTAGCAGATCTGATGAACTTGGATGTGACATTTGAAGATGAAGATTTGGCTCTAATGCTGTTGGGATCCCTTCCTGAGGAGTTTGAGTTTCTAGAAACTACTCTACTCCATGGGAAAGCTGAGGTGTCTCTTAGTGAAGTATGTGCTGCACTATACAGCTATGAATTGAGGAGAAAAGACAAGAAGGATAACACCAGTGGAGCAGCTGAAGCTTTGATAGTAAGAGGCCGTTCGAAAAATAAGAACAGGGGAAAGAAAGACAGATCAAAGTCCAGAGTGGGCAAAGATGAATGTGCCTTTTGTCGAGAAAAGGGGCACTGGAAGAAAGATTGTCCTAAGTTGAGAAGCAAATCTGGCAAAGGCAAGTTTGTTGCAGATTCAAATGTAGCTGAATGTGATGATTCAGATTTTTCATTAGCATTGATGCCATCAATAAGCAGTTCGACTGCTTGGATCCTGGATTCAGGCTGTAGCCACCATATGTGTCCCAATCGGGAATGGTTTTTCGATTTTAAAGAAATTGAAGGTGGAGTTGTCTATACAGCAAATGACAGCCCTTGCAAAACAACTGGAATTGGTTCAATCCAATTGAGGAATCGTGATGGATCAATCAGAACTCTGACAGACGTAAGATATGTGCCCAGTCTGACGAAAAATCTCATTTCTATGGGAATCCTTGGGAGAAAGGGTTTCACTATAATCATTAAAAATGAAGTAATGAAGGTTATATCTGGAGCACTTGTGGTGATGAAAGGAGTTCAAATGAGCAACAACTTGTATTACTATGAAGGCAATACAGTTGTTGGAACAACAGCAGCAGTTTCTAGTGATGACCATGAGCTAGAAATAACCAGATTGTGGCATATGCGCTTGGGGCATGCAGGCGAAAAATCCTTGAAACTTCTGGCGAATCAAGGATTATTGCAAGGAGTGCGAACCTGCAAATTAGACTTCTGTGAGCATTGCATCAAAGGGAAGCAGACGAGAGTGAAGTTTGACACTGCAATCCATGATACCAAGGGTATTCTGGATTATGTTCACTCAGATGTATGGGGTCCTTCCAAAACTGCTTCAATGGGAGGTAAACACTACTATGTTACCTTTGTTGATGATTGTTCAAGAAGAGTATGGGTGTATACAATGAAGACAAAGGATGAAGTGTTGGAAGTTTTTCTCATCTGGAAGAAGATGGTAGAAACTCAGACGGGCAGAAAGATCAAGTGTCTTCGAACAGACAATGGCGGAGAGTACACAAGTGATCCCTTCATGAAAGTTTGCAGAAATGAAGGAATTGTTCGACATTTCACTGTCAGAAATACACCACAACAGAATGGGGTGGCTGAACGCATGAACCGAACTCTACTGGAGAAAGTTCGGTGTATGTTGTCTAATGCTGGATTAGGCAGACAGTTTTGGGCTGAGGCTGTAACATACGCATGTCATCTCATTAATCGTTTGCCATCAACTGCTATCAATGGCAAAACACCTTTGGAGGTGTGGTATGGAAAACCTGCTACAGATTATAATTCCTTACATGTGTTTGGTTCCACTGCTTACTATCATGTTAAGGAATCGAAGTTAGATCCAAGGGCACAGAAAGCTATCTTTATGGGGATATCCTCTGGTATCAAAGGATATCGACTATGGTGCCCAGAGACGAAGAAAATAATCTTTAGTAGAGATGTTACCTTTGATGAGTCTACCATGTTAAAGGTAACAAAGGAGCAGACAGATGGTTCTCCACAGCAGGTGGAGGAAACTCCCAAACAGGTGGAGTTTGATAGAAGAAGAATTGTTGATCCAGCAATTGTAGAGTCTGATAAAATTACTCCTACGGAAGAAGAGGAGATAATGGTAGAAAATGGATCAGATGAGGAAGCAGAGGTTTCAGCACAAGAACCTCCTCAGCAACTTGAGCCAATTGCACTACGAAAGCCGAAAAGGAAGATTAAGAAACCTGCTCGACTTGAAGATATGACTAATTATACATCTTCAGTAGATGATGAGATTCCTTCCACTTATTGTGAAGCTATTCAAAGCTCAGAAGAAGAAAAGTGGAGAAAGGCTATGGAAGAAGAGATGCAGTCCCTTGAAAAGAATCAGACATGGAAGCTAGCAAGTCTGCCAAAGGGAAAGAAAGCGATTGGCTGTAAATGGGTTTATGCAAAGAAAGACGGATTTCCTGATAAAAATGATATCCGCTACAAGGCAAGATTGGTAGCTAAAGGCTACGCTCAGAAGGAGGGAATTGATTATAATGAAGTGTTTTCTCCAGTTGTAAAACATTCCTCCATTAGAATACTGTTGGCCTTGGTAGCACAATTTGATCTGGAACTAGTTCAGCTCGATGTAAAAACTGCATTTTTACATGGAGACTTAGAAGAAGAAATCTACATGACTCAGCCAGAAGGATTTAAAGTTGCTGGAAAAGAAAATTTGGCGTGCAAGTTGAGCAAATCGTTGTATGGATTGAAGCAATCTCCAAGACAGTGGTACAAACGAATTGACAAGTTTATGATAAGGCAGAAATACACAAGAAGCAAATATGATCATTGTGTATATTTACGCAAGCTACGGGATGGTTCCTTTATCTATCTCCTCCTTTATGTTGATGATATGCTGATAGCTTCAAAAGATGAAGGAGAGATTCAGAAGTTAAAAGCTCAACTAAATCAGGAATTTGAAATGAAGGATTTAGGGGAAGCTAAGAAGATTCTCGGTATGGAGATATGCAGAGACAGAAAATTGGGGAGACTTTGTTTGACTCAGAAACAATATCTGAGAAAAGCACTAAAGCGTTTTGGGATAAATGAGAATACAAAACCAGTTAGTACTCCACTTGCTCCTCATTTTAAGATCAGTGCATCTTTATCTCCGAAAAGTGATGAAGAACGAGAATATATGTCAAAGGTTCCATATGCAAATGCTGTTGGTAGCTTGATGTATGCAATGGTATGTACGAGGCCTGACATTTCACAAGCAGTTGGAGTTGTGAGCAGGTACATGCATGATCCTGGCAAAGGACATTGGCAAGCTGTGAAATGGATTCTACGGTATATTCAGAATACTGTAGATGTTGGTATAATGTTTGAGTGGGATGAGAAAAGTGGTCAATATATAGTTGGATATTGTGATTCCGACTATGCAGGTGATTTAGACAAACGTCGATCTACTACCGGTTATGTGTTCACACTTGCAAAGGCACCGGTTAGTTGGAAGTCCACCTTACAGTCAACAGTTGCTTTGTCTACAACAGAGGCAGAGTACATGGCAGTTTCAGAAGCTGTTAAGGAGACAATTTGGCTTCAGGGGTTGTTGAATGACTTGGGAATTGGTCAGAAGCATGTCAAAGTGCATTGTGACAGTCAAAGTGCTATTTGTTTAGCAAAGAATCAAGTTTATCATACAAGGACGAAGCATATCGATGTTCGATATCATTTTGTACGGGAAATTCTTGAAGATGGTGGGATACTTCTTCAGAAGATTTTGACTGCTGAAAATCCCGCAGATATGACAACAAAAGTTGTGACAGGTGTCAAGTTCCAACATTGTTTGGACTTGATAAATGTTATTAGAATTTGAAATTGGGCGCTTTGAAGCGCATTTGGAGACATTACTGAAATTTGTAATATAAGAGTTTAGAGGATGTTTGTTTGGAATTGTGAGATTGTCAAGGTGGAGATTTGTTGAAATATGACAATCCCACATCGGAAAGATTTCAATTTTCCACCATAGCATTAGCCTATAAAAGGGCTTAATCCCCCTCTTAACAATTCATCCCAAAAACACCAATCCATCTACTTCTAAGATTGGTTGTTTTTCCTCTCTCTCTTGTAATATTTCACTTTGTAATATTTCTTTGAAATAGTGAAATATTATTTTAGTAGTGTCCGAGGACGTAGGCATAATTGGCCGAACCTCGTTAAATTCTGGTGTTCCTTTTATTTCTATTTAATAGCTATTGTCGGGTCTTTTACTTTGTGATATATTGTGCTTTAAATTATTTTAGAAAAATTCTGTCACAAAGACTCAAGAGTCTAAGGAAGTTGGTTTTTAAGGGAGACCATTTGTGACTCCACCAACTACCTGAGAATTTTTTTTTTGTCTTAATTTTTGGCACAATTATTCATTTTGGTGGAAACTAACCCGATTTCCACAACAAAAACATGATAGCAGTCAATATAACCTTAAGGAGACATACAACTAATGTTACTTGCTTTTTTATCGTGTTTAATATGACTCAATTATCTTCTATAAGGATCAATCATGTTTACAGGGAAACAAATTTTGCAGCAGACTACCTTTCTTATATGTTCTATGGTTTCTATTCCTTCTGTTAATGAGATTTTTCACGATGTTGTAAGATTGACCTACGCTACACTAGATAGTTTGCTTTGTTTGTTTGTGGGCTTGCCCACCTTTTCTACCAAAAGAAAACTAAAACCCCATCTGCATATATGAATATTTTCATTCTTTGGTATCTCATGTTTTGTTTTCTTGATTACCTGCTTGATAAAGGGAGAAAGATCCGTGGCTCCTGCGAATATGATGTTGCAACGACAAGAAACAAGAAAAAAAATGCCCCATATCAAGACTCAATTTCGAAAAAGAAGATGCCATATCTCCAAAAGAAAAAGAAATAAAGAAAAATCATTCACACGATCACCCTTTATTTAATTCATTGATATAATTGATTTTTCTGTCTCTTTTTCTCAAGACACCATGTGTGAAAAGATTTCACGCGATTCAATTTGAATATAATTTGTTTTCTCATATTTTTCAAGATACACTCATGTAAAGAAAATATATTTCTACTCAAATCCATTTTGATATTGTTGTAAACGGATATATATACATGCAATTAGGTAATATAATTAACTCACAATGGAAGCAAAAGTGAAAGTTTCATTATAAAATTTTATCAATTTCTTATATAAATCCCATCGATTTTGTGATAAATCCTTTATGGGTTTTATCTTTTTATGATATATGAACCTTATTGGTTGATGGGATCAAATCCTTTGATCCATATAGTTAATTCAATTAGTCGGTCATGACTTGAGTGTTAAAATATTGCACAGGAAAAAGCACATTTGATTTTTAAATTGCACAAATTTGTGAAATTAAAATTTTCTATCAGAAGATTTATTTAATTGTCTTCTCTAATTATTCAATTAAGTATTTTGACCATCATTAATTAGATATTAATTTTTCTTATGAATAGAGAATAAAGTAGTTCAAAATTAATAATTAAAAAAAAGTAATCTAATTAATTTTCAGTTAAATTACAAAAAAAAAAAAGTGTGAAGTTGAAGAAGCATGAACATATTTTTGTTCAATTGCATATATAGAGAAAGAAAAGCGAGGCCTAAGCCTTCAAGAGTCAAAACCTTTTATCAAGATGGTTGGGAAATTGTCCCACCATGACCCCACAAATACTCAATTTTCTCTTTAATCTAATTAAAGTAAAACGGACCAAAATTAAATTTGTGGGTCCTATTTGCGCCAATTACATATTAATTTCCAATTCCAAAATCTTTTTTTTTTTTTTAAATTACAGATTCTGTTTGACTAAAATAAATTTTGTTGCTTATTTTAATTTGGATTACTTTTCAATGCCTTTTTGGTTTGTTTAGCTTTGCTTTTCATGATTATTAAGTCAACTAATTGTTTTAGTTTTATGGCTCTAAATAATTTCATTTTTATACTTTTTTATTTTTATTTTTTTGTATGTGTATGATAAGATGTGTAGAACAAATAAAGAATAGGTACTTAAAATAGTACGGATGTGTAATTTCATTTAGCTTTTGGGAAAATTATATATATGCAAAATATTTTATAAATAATCAAAATTAATAATTTAATTTTTTTAATTGAATATAATGTGAGAAAGTTGGTACCAACATGTACCAACTTTATATCATATGGGGGTACAACATTTAATTCAAAAATTACTGAATTGGTGATCCTAGTTTTATAAATAAATTGAAATAGTACCTTAATTTGTACCCCGTTTAAAATAGCAGAAATTAAATGAAAAAGGGGAGGTGGGTGAATTTATTTATTTCATTTAAAAAAGAATTAAATAACTTTTAATTAATTGTTACTCCTAAATTAAAATCCATAAATTTGTAATTATTTCATTATCTGTCTCAAATGAAGATTTTGATGGGACACCTAGACCAACTACAGTGCATAAAAAACATGGGATTTTGAACAAATATTGAAGTTTCTTCTTAAATACAAAATACTATTATTAATTTGTCTTATTATTTTTGTATATAATTTGCCAAAGGGCTTGAATTCTTAGCTTATATTAATTGTTAATTATATACATTTATATCATATGGGGGTTCTTCCTTTTAAAATATTATAAGTGTAATTTTGACTCTCTTTTATTAAATATTTAAATAATTTAATTATTAGAATTCATATTATTAACTATACAACCCCATAAACTTTAAAGATGAAGGACTAACCAAATTCACAACATCATTTGCAAAATAATTATGAAAAAAATAGAACTAAAATGTTTATAAGATGAGAGATGCGAAGCAAATGCTTAAATTTAAGTTAATATTTATAGAAAATAGGAATAATATGACTTAGTATTGATTTTCCTATCAAATTTTGTCTTTGGTTTAGAACTTAATTTCTTTTTTAAAAAAAAAAATTGCTTGAGTTTTCTGTTTTTATATAAGAATTAAAATCAGGAGAAATTATATGATTAGTCATTTTTTAAAATGCTCAATTATTTTTAAAAAGTTTTAAATTTTATTTTTAATAATATTTTTAAAATATTATTTCTTTTAGAAAAATGCATATTTTAGTTATACATGTTAATATGTTTGATATTTAATATATTAATTTTATTATAGTTTGTAAATTATTTTTAGAACTCATTAATTTATCTATAAATAGGTAAATTTTATGTTTAGTAAATTTATATGTTATAAATATATTTTATATATGCGCATAGTATACTACATATATACTGAATAAATATTGTGATTAAAAAATAAAAGATTACTTTAATTTTCGATAAAAAAAAAAAAGGAAAAACAGAATAGACAAGAAAGTGAAATATTATTTAATTGTATAAATCAAAATAAATAGAAATAGAGAAAAAGTATAAAAGAAAAAAAAACAGAGAGGTTGGGCTTCGCGGAAACCGAAGTAGCATGTGCGTCCAATATTCGTCAAATAACTATGATCACACGGCAAATGAGCTGACTGTGATAATAGCAATCAATTAGCGTGTGAGGATATCTTTTTCGCAGATCAATTAAATTATTAATGGGATAGTCTTAAGCATTACGCCATAATTTTTAATTTCAATTAGGAAAATACAATGGGCAAAAAAGATAAATAAATGAAAATACCGTGGGTGGAAATGAGAAAATGAGTAAAAATTCTTCGGGAAGAGAATTAGCGATCTGAAGATATCGTATGATGGGGCTGAGCGGTCTGAAGTTGAATATAAATGTGAAAAAGAAAGAAAAGTCCAAACCGTGAAAAGGGGTATTTTGGTCCCACCAAAAGATTTCTTTGGGACTCCCATATCTCTTCATTCTCTCTACTGTCGTGTCTGTTTCTGCCTTTTTCTCCGTTTCATTGCTCCCAATTTGCTTCCCCACATTCAAATCTTGAGTTGTCCAATATTTATCACTTTGCTTAACGAGGGCTTAGCATTGTTTAGGTATAATCCAACAATCATTCCAATCCCAATGATAAAAGTCCTAATGAGTTATTTTAATTTCATTAAAAAAATCAAAAATAAATTATTGGGTTATTTATCTATTATTGTTATTATTATTATTATTATTATAATACCACTAACTATGCATTTAAAAAAAATATATTCGTATTTAATAACAAATATAATTTTATTTATTTGGTTGAAAGGCTATTGAAAACAAAATATTTTTTGATGTTAAGTTGGATACATTGCCTAGTTATATATTGTGTAGCATTTTGGCGGTACGTCTCATATTCTTAATCATCATATTGCATTAATTAATGTGCTAGTATTACATTTGAATCTTAGTAAATATACTAATATAATATTTTGTCCCATAATTGAATGAAAAATGAATAGAGCGACTTTGAATTAAAAATAAAATAAAATATTAGTATTTAAATTTAAAATTTCTGAATATATTATATTTTTTATTTCTCAAACAACTTTACATTATTTTTTTTAATCTTCTGTTTCTTTTCATCCATTTCGATTATCCTATTTATTTTATCAAACTTTAAGAGAAAACTAAATAAAAATATTTTGGGTTTGTTTAGTTTATTAGTAATGATCAATTATTAGCAAACAATAGTAGTAGTAAGTTGTGCTAGTTAATGATTTATAATTATTTAAAAATATTTGCAATTAGCAGTTAAAAATTAATTATAATTTATAAAACAATAATTACATATTATATATTTATTATTAATGTAATATATATATATATATTAATCTTTTATTTGTTCATAATACATATGATATATAATAAAAAAATAATTAATCAAACACAAAAATATACTATAAAATATATATTTTTAACCAATAAAAATTATTAGAAATTGACAACGCGCATGTATGATGCAACCTTTAATGCAAAAGCAGTTAAGCTGCAGAAGCTGGAGAAAGAAAATGAGACATTGAGACAAAATTTAAGGCAAGATTATCTCAGATCTACTTCATCTGATCCTCTGGGTTTATTCACTTCCATAAAAAATTTATTTTATATATTAAATATCTAATTAGCTTTTGATATAAAAAAACTGAAAATTTCAGCTTCTTATAAGAAATTAGCTTTTAATATAAATTCTAAAAATTGATAATTAAAAATTTTAATTATTGATTATTATTTTTCTGTATAACCAAATAACTTAATTTTTAATTTGTTGGACTTTTAAAAGTCGAACTAACCAAACAACAAATTATGTTTTTTTTGTTTGTTAGACCATTGGAAGTTGAAAACAAAAACTGAACCGAAGGAATACTTTAAATAGTTTCTATTCTTAATAATATTTTTCTAAAATAAATCCTCAATAATATTTTTTTAAAATAATCCTATGTTCTGTGCGAAATATTCATTTTAAATTTGCATACAAATGAAAAAAAATAATTAATCATCATTAATTTTATAATTTACTTTAATATTTTTATCAAAATTTTACATTAATAAAAAGAAAAAATTGCAATTTTAATAAGTAATAGTATAGTAAAAAAATATTCAATACCCCATTAATTTTTGAACTCAACATTTAGAATGAAATATGAAAAACCTCAAAATAAACATTTAAAATTGAACTAGCTTAAGAACTTCATTAAGCAATTATGAATCAAAAGAAAAGATCACTTAAAAAATAATAAAAAAAGTTAAAGTTTTTTTTTTTGGGTACATATTAAAAAGTTTTCTTTAATACAAAATAAAAAGAAAGCAGAGCAAAGAGGCAGGCATCATACATGTAAGTAAGAGAGAGAGAGAGAATAAGAAGAGAAAAAAAAAAAAAAAAGAGGCAGCATTGAGCACGGCTTTACAAGAATTGTAAGTAGATTCTGCTGCCCTGTCTTTATTACAACATAAACAACTGCTCTAATAAACGCGCCTCTCCCGTCGATTAGATCCATCTCAATAATGTCCACCGCCAGATTATAATTTCCTTTTTCTTTTTAGTTTTAAAATAAAATTAAAAAGAAAAATAAAAACTCCCCCCCTCTCTTATCGATGCCGCCGGTTGGCCCGGTTTGAGTTTCGTGTCTGTCATTTCCCTATTTCGGATTTGACGGCGCGGTCCTTCATTGACCCGCGGTCAACTCCCTCCTCTATGATCTATCCCGACCAATCACTCGCTCGAATCTGGATAACTTGACCCACCGCCAAAAATATCGCGATACGATATCAATTATATCAATCCGAGATAACGATATCTCATCTTTTTTTTTTTTCTTCTTGGGTGTGGCTTTCATTTTTGATTTGGAGATCGCGGATTTCAGAATCTCAGCGCTATTAAGGATTTAATTTTTTTTTTTAAAAAAAAGCAGATTTCAAGATTTCTTAGAGAGAGAAAGAAAAGATTTGATTTTGAGAGAGAGAGAGAGAGAGATTAGAAAAAGAAGAAAACCCAAATGACAAGTACAGTACAGATAGACATTTTTAATTTTTACATTACAGTTGGACGGTATAAAAGCTAACCCCTTAATATGAAAAGAAGCCCTGTTTTCTCTTTTGTCTCTCTGTTTCCTTCTTTCTACAAGCTGCGCATGGCTAGAAACAACGTCGTTTCCCGCCGGTGGAGGTCGGAGAAGATCGCTGGCTTCGATCTCTCGTCCACTGATAATGATGAAGTTCACGTTTTAGCTGTGGATGATAGCCTTGTCGATCGTAAATTTATTGAACGTTTGCTCAAGATTTCCTCTTGCAAAGGTTCTTCTTCTTCAACATTTAGAAATCCTTCTTTTTGCTTTTTCTTTGGCTTGGTAATGGAAAATTTACTGGGATGTTTGATTGGATTTTGCAGTCACTGCAGTAGATAGCGGAAGAAGAGCTCTGCAATTCTTGGGATTAGATGAAGAGAAGAGCTCCTCTGTTGGTTTGGATGTGAGTACAACTCATTATTAAATATTTTCACACAATTCTTTCTTGCCAGTAGATTATCTAATTTCCCAATTAATTCCATTTCAGAGCTTGAAGGTCGATCTGATTATCACAGATTACTGTATGCCTGGAATGACTGGCTACGATTTGCTCAAAAAAATAAAGGTCCCAAATTTATTTCCATTCCTTTTTTTTCTTTTACTAAAGAGAGTTGGGGTGATTAAATTACTGGTGGTAATTGATTTTCTTTGCTGAGCAGGAATCCTCGACCTTGAGAGAAATCCCAGTAGTAATAATGTCATCAGAGAACGTCATGGCTCGAATCGACCGGTATTTCAATCAATTAAACTCAAAATTGATATGATCATATAACAGGAATAATGGAGAAATTGGAATTTAATTGGTGAATTTTTGGGGTAACAGGTGTTTGGAGGAAGGAGCAGAGGACTTCATAGTGAAACCGGTGAAATTATCAGACGTGAAACGGTTAAGAGATTACATGGCCACCAGAGAGTTGAGATTTAGAAACCAACAAACTCCCAACAATAACAACATCAACAAGAGGAAGTTAAGGGAGAGTTTTGATTTTTCTTCGTCGCCGATGTCTATCTCATTGTCATCTTCATTATCACATTCTCCGTCACCGTCACCGTCACCGTCTTCTTTATCTTATCCGTCACCGTGTTTATCGCCGTCGCCATCACTGCCGATAATGTCATGTTCGGCACCGTGTTCTCCCACTTCGTTAGATTCTCCCACCAGACGGCTGAAAATGAGCAGCCACAGGAGCAGCTCAGATTTAATTTAAATCCTTTTTCCTTTATTCTCAGCTCTTTAGAACAAAAAAGAAAAGCAAAAACACTTTTCAATGTCAGCAATTCTCCGTTAATTTTAACGGTTTTTGTTGCTTTCCTTAGTTTTCTTAGTTTCTCTACCCTTTTTTCAATTAACTTCTTTTTGGTGAAACTCGTTACTTTTTTCCTTTTCTCTATGTTGTTCATTAGATTAGCTTTAATACTTTGATTAATGAACTAATTAAAATCTCATCAATAACCATCAAATTGGTATTCAGATAAAGTTTTGGTTGTAATTTTTTAATCAATATGTGTTAATTAATATTTTTCCTATACCTAGTTTATAAAGAAATTTAATGTAATATATTGCAATTAGATTAGTTGATAATTTTCTTATGTACCCAATTTAGAAAAGGGTTTTCCTTATTTAATAGGATGAGAAGTAAGAACAATCAATCAAACAAAGAAATTAGCAAAAATTGAATGATTATGAAGTCTTTGTTAGGAGAGTAACTAGTAAGTTAGTAGAATAAGAGGGATTTGTAAGGGGATGATGGAGGAGTGATGTGGAGGGGGATGAGATTATGTATGATATTGTCGAGAAGGGAATATTTGAAAGGGTGGTCAGTTGGAGGTGTTCCCTAGAGAGGGGGGCTGGGTGGTGTGGGGTATAGGGTGGGAGTGCAGTGTTTGTCTGGTTGTCTGTTTTGGAAACTATAATACTATTAATATGCATCTGAATATGCTTACCCAATGCTCTGCTGTCATGGGGGGGCCAAGCCCAAACATCAGCTTAGGCTTTTCATCATAATCATCCTCTAGAGTCTATTCTATAAAAGGATATTTGGACTCCCAATTAGATCAAGAAATTAATTGAGAGATTCAGATTGTGTTGATCGATTATTGCTTTTAAGAAATACTGTTAACTTCTTTTAATGTTTCTTTGCCAATTTTCTTGTTTTGATCTCCAAATTCTTAGTTTTGCATTTAATTTGTTTCACTTCAAGTGATACAAACCTAGTCATCATTTCACTTTTCAATATGTTTTAGGGAAAACCTTTTTTTTTGTTTTGGTCCCTATACTTTTATATATTTCTATTTAGTCCCTGTATTTTTATATATTTTTGTATTTAGGCTACATATATTTTCCAGAAAAATATAATATTTTTCTATATTTAACTGCAACACTAGAAAAAAAATAAATCAGTACTTTTTTTTTAATATTTGATCAGTTTTGAAAAATAATTTTTCATTATAAGAATGAAAAGTTGTTTTTTCTTTATATATATATATATATATATATTGGTTTAGAAAATATTTTTATTTGATTTATTATATATATATAAACTTAATATTATAAAATAAAATAAATATTTTCCAAAAAAATATTTTTTAGAAACAGGAGCATTAGTCTTTTCAAATTTTTATTGTATTTTATTGGATGTCATCATGTTTATATCAGCCACATTAGACTCAGGTAGCTATTAAATAATAGGATATTTTTAATTATCTTTTTTTTATCTATTGAATTCTGGTTTAAAATTATAGGATATTAAATAATAGGTTGTATTTTTTCTTATCGATTATTTAATACTAATTTTAAAATTTAATATTTAAAATTATAAAGTTAATACTCATATACATCTAAACTAGAATTTAATAAATATACTGAATTCGCTTAAAATTATAATATTAATACTCATACATATCTCAAACTCAATTAACATTGTTCGATTAATACTCGAATCTTCTTAATTATCTGTTTATTATTAAAAAATTAAAATAAAATAAAATTCAAATTAACTAAATAATTAAAAATTTTAAAATAAACAAATAATTTACCATAAAATCACTACAAAATCAAATAAATAAAATATAAAATCTAATTCAATACATTCAAATTAAAATAATTCATCAAATTTTCAAAACTAATAAAATTAAATATTATTTATTATGATAAAAAATTATATTTCAAATCTCAAACTTTTATTATATTTGTAATTCATTAATCTATAAAAAATACATAAAAATAATTAATTTAATCATTATATTCAATAACTTATAATAGAATAAATTACATTTTATATATATATATATATATATATATATATATATATATATATCGGGTAACGGATATTTGATGGTTTCTACTAGTATCATTATCAAAATAATTGATTAATTTAAAAATTACTATTCAAACCCGTTCCAAAACTCTAATAAAATTAACCATTAGTGTTTAAAACAGTTCAGATAAAGAAAGGTATTTGCTGCCACCCCTAAACAAAGCAGAAAAACTTCTTAAATTATTAGTTAAAATATGAAGATGTGAAACCAATATTAAGAATTTTTTTTTGTAAAATTAGTTGATAATTTAGCTACTAACTAATCATTTAATTGTCAACTGATAATCTAATTGTAACTAATAATCTAGTAACTAATAATTTAATTGATTTAATTAAAAATATTTGGTAAAATTAGTTGAAAAATATAAAACGACATAAAAGAGCATGTTTATATTAATAAAAAATAGAATATATTTAAATACATAATACAAACATAATTTACTAGTTTGGGATTAAAAGGAATATAATTTGACCAATATATATATATCAATTCAAAATAATAAATATTATTTCAAAATAATAAAATAATTCCATATTCAGTGTGAAAAAAAATCAAATTTGGGATTAAAAGAATATAACATGTAATTTGACAAAAAATTAAGAGTATAGAAAAAAATTATAATCTACTAATTTTTTTAAACACTAATTCTATTAATTTTTTTAAAATTATAATCTAATTTTTTTAAAATAACTTGCTTTACCAGGTCAGAATGAATTATTTTTATAAGTAAATTAGATTAATATGTTACCAAAACAGTATCTAATACTATTTGATTGGGCTGCTTCATAATATGCGGCAGCACCCACAGGTAGTGTCATATGAAAATATATCTTAACAGTCCAATTCTAACATGCATCACATCCCATCACATGCGACATTAGTTATAGGAAAAAATATATATTTTTATTCATAAATTTTATCAATTTGAGCTCAATTTTTATTTGATATTTTTAATTATTAAAATTTTTAACTATCAATTTTAATTTGATATAATATTTATTTATGAAATATTTAATATTTAATAATTTTTTATTTTCTAATATACGGAGCACTTAAATTTTAATTGTTAATAATCAATTGAACTAATTTTCAATTGATGGACTAAATTAGACTAATTAGTTGAAGATTGATAATTAATTATACAAATCTATAAAATTTGAAGTTCAAAATATTTTTTTTCTTAATTATATATCTAAATTTTCAAATATATAATAGCATGTAAAATTGTACATCATTAAATAATTTCCCTTCATTCTAGATTCTTGAACCTAAATTTTTTTGAATTGGAATTGATATGCAGATGGGCTAGTTGTTTTGGGGGCCCACTAAAGCAGGTGGTTGGATAAACAATTACAGAGTTCAAGAGTTTGCTTTTGTTAAACTAAGTTCTTAAAATATAGCGGTTAAAAATTCAAATTATACTTAAAATGCTAAGAATTAGAAATTTTAACTCAATTTGAAACTTTTTATTGTTAATTGTTATTCACAAGTTTGAATTTTCGAAACAACTGCTCAAAAGATGTTGAATTTTGAAAATTGTTTTTGGAAAGAAGCCCGGTAATTGAATATTTTTTCCAGAAATAGATTTGAAAAAAAACAGTTTATAAAAAATAAAATAATTAGTCAATAAAATAAAAAAAATTCTAAATCTATTTTATTGACATCAAATAACAATCCCAAATACCCGAAACAGAGTTTGGAGGAAGTTTCATGAATCATTATTGGGCAGTATTAGTGGGGTGGTTCGGCATACCTTCCACACTACTATATTTTTGGGAGGAGGAAATTGGACACGAAAACAACGAAAAAGAACGAATCCTCTTACCAATCAAGCTGTCTCCAAGGAAACACTCCTTATTTTGTGCAAATCCCTATAGACATAATATCATGTTCCAGCAGAAGAGTTGAATCTTCTTTCTTATTTGGATTAGGAGATCTTTTTAAGATTGCATTCATATTCAAGAGGGATTCCAACACTATTTGGATGACTCACTGTTGATTCCATTTAGATTAGTCTTTAAGCCTTTAAAGGCTAATTAGAAATATATTTTCTAGATAATTACCCGTTATTAAGGCCCTATTTTATTTAGTTCAATTTCATCAAGGAATTGATTTGCAAATTAATTTCAATATTTTGTATGATGCGTATAAAATATGAAATTTATTTACACCACCCAAAAATAAAATAAAATGAGAAAATAAAATTAGTGAAATAAATAAAAAATTTAATTTATTGAAAATATATTTTTTCATTTTTTAAAAATCTACTAAAAATAAATAGTTATCTAGTATTTTTTGTATCTCATATCAAAGAGAGAGAAAGAGGAGAGAGAGAAGGAAAGCTGGTGAGAAAGAGAGAGTATAAGTCAAAGAAAATTTTGTTATTTGAAAATAAAAACTCTTAAATTTAAATTAATAAAAATTTATAAGAATTTCAAATGAATACTGGCTCAAACTAAATATGTAAATTTTAGATTTGTAAATAAATTTCACAATATTTTCTAAAATTTATTTATACCAAATATCTCTAATAGTTTGAATCTACCCATTCACTTGACCAATGTGGATAGATAAAGTCCTCAATTGATTGAGATATATTGTGGATGAAATTTCTTACAAGGCTCAAGAAATAGGCAGGAAATATCCAATTTTTATGGTTTAATTTGTAAAGGGATCCTAATTAAGTTAAAATATTTAATAATAAAATTCAAAATATCTAAAATTTGAAATACTTTCCGTATTTTTTAAATAAAATATATGTAAAAAACAATAAAATTTTATAACTAAAATTAAATAAGCAGCATTTAATTTTATCAGATTTTATAACTAAAATTTAATTTTATTATATTTTATAAAATCAAAATATATATATTCTATAAGTTTAAAATATGAGGTCCGGTGATTGTGGAGGAGGTTTTTTTCCAACTGGGATCTGAAAACTTGTTTGATTGCAAAGGTTTTCTTGGTAAAGCAAGTCAACCGAGAAGCTTTCCGTGTCAGGATGCCGATTATTGTTGGTTTGCGGGATGAAATGAAAGTGGAGTTAATTAATGATAATATGTTGATGTGTCAGTTTAAAGAAATTCAACATAAGAAGATGGTTTTGAATAATGGCCCTTGGAGGTTTGATGAACAACTGATCTCATTCGCAGATCCAGTAGGAGTCTCTTCACTAGACAAACTAGATTTCAATTCCATTCAGTTCTAGGTACAACTCCATAACTTACCTCTCTATTTGATGACGAAGATGGCCATTCGACGATTGGGTACTGAAATTGGAGAGGTTATGAAGGTAAAGAAAGACTTGGATGGGGAAGTCTTTGATTCCTCGATATAAATTCTGACTGTAAATATATATTTCGGTTATTTGTACTTTAGTATAAAGTCATACGGATCAGAATCTAAATACAGATAAATAAATGTGAGAAAAAATATTTTTATATGATAATAAAAAAAATCTAATAAGGAAGTTTTATTAATTGATCAATTGTTGTAATTTCGCGTCTAGCACGTAAATTGATGCAACATATTAGTTTTGAAATACTTGATTTTTGTTCGACAATAAAAATATAATTTGAGTATTTCAAAAAGTAGAAAATATTATCTTAAGGTAATAAGTATAATTATAAAATGAGATTTTAAGATTTATGGCATGAAAGGTGGGAATATGATCTATAATACAGGTTTATAGTCCAATTTTCTGATTAGGAGTTAGAGATATATGTTCATGATCGTGAGGATACCGATGTGATTCCAATTGAATTTTAAGATTTTTAAAACTGATAATTTATAAATCGGACTTCAAATGAATTTTTATGGCCATGATTTTAAAAAAGGACTAAATCGCAAAATATAATTTTCGTACCAGTGATCGTTTTAAAAAATCGAGAAAACCATTTTAAAGAGAAAATTATTCTGAAGATATTGGAATATGAGGAGATAAGATCATTTGGGATATGAAATTTAAGCAAATAAATTTATTCAATGATTAAATTGAAAAATTGGAAAGTTTGGTAAAAAAAGTCCAAAGTCAAAGTTTTTTTGAATTAAATTAGATAAAAGCCAAAATATTTTCTTAATTAATTTTAATTGACTAATTGGAGGAATGATTAAGCTTAATTAAGATTAATTAAGCATTAATCAAGTATATAAAATAAAAAATGGACAAAAAAAATCAATAATTTCATAATATAAAACAAAAAAATATTTTTTTTCTTCTTCTTCTTCCCTTGCACGACTACCATAGTCATTTACCTTTTTTTTAATTGTTTTTTCACAAATTACCATCCTCAAGATATAAGAAAATATAAGAAATTATGTGGTAGTGAAGAAAATATTTTTGGAGAAAAATCAATTATTGGCTAAAAATTCCAAGAAAATTTGAGCTGAGATTTTCTTTACTTTTCTTTTAAATTTCCATGAATCTAAGTTGATTTGAATAATTGTTGTAAATTGATTTTGAGTTTGATGATGACTTGAAGTTGAATTAGTATTATGGAAAAATTAAGATTTTGTAGAAAAATTATAGAAAAATTAGAAAAAAATTAGGAAATGAGTAGAATGAGGTTTGAGGATGATGGAGATGAAGATGGTGGAAAATTGATGAAAATTTTTTTTAGGAATTTTTATGGAATTATTGAGAATTTTCCATAATTATGGCCAAATGTTTGAAAAATTATTTTGAAGGATGTATGCCTTAAAATGATGATAATTGAGTTATATGGAGTGTTTGGAAATGGAGAAAATTTTAAAAGGAAATTTGGTGAATTTTTGGATTTTTGGTATAATTATTGAAAAAAATTATTGAAAAATTGTTGAATGTAATTTTGGTGAAATTGGTGATGGAAAAATGGAAGATTGGTCAAAGTAATTATAGAAATTTAGTTGGAATTTTTATACCATTTATTGAATTAATAGGAATTTTGGGTTGAAAGTAAATTTTTAGAGAAAAAAAAGAAAATAAAGATATGAAGGAAAAATTAAATAAATTGAAGAGAAATTAGAAGAGAAAATAAATATTTAATTAATTTGGAAATTTCAGTTAATAGTGTATATCATGAAATAAGACTGGTAGAAAAATATTTGTAAACGTGAAAGCCGAAAAAAATAAATAAGTAGTTTAATTTCTATTTTAATTTGGTAATTTTTATTGGCTCGGTAATCAATTAGGAATTTAATGATTATTCAGGTGCACTGTCAAAGCAAACACCAGGAGTAAGTAGAGAGAATGAGCTGACAGTTTCTGGTAAATTACTGTAAAGGTCTGTGCATTAACTTATAATATATATCAATTGTGATTTAAATATATTTTTATATGCTTTTTAGCATGAAATGAAATTGTATTTTGGAAAAAAATTATATATAACATTTATGAAAAATATTAAATATTTGGAAAGTTATTGGAAATATATTTTATGATAAAAATAAAATAAAATATTTTGGCAAAAAAAGTGTATTGGTATGAAATAAATTTATTTTTCTCATATAGCGAATTTTTATGCTATTAAATAATTATATGAGAAATTGCTAACGATTATATTTATAAAAATTTTGGTAAGATAAATGCTTTAATATTTTATATATGTCGATAAACCTATATATTAATCTGAACAATAAGTTAGAGAATTGTTGGCATACTAATAGGGTAGAAACTTCATAGCTTATGGTTATCTTGGTCATGAGAGGTATTGTATAACTTATGCGGTTATTTTGAACTATACATTATTTAATTATCAATCCTGTAGTTATCTTAGATTGAGATTAATCATGTAGTTATCTTGGATCAAATGATATTAATTGAGATTATGTGATTATTTTTAACTTTGGTCTTGTGGTTATTTTGGATCATGAGATTTCCGTCGTTTGATGGTACCCCTTGTTTCCCTAGAGGTAAGTCTATGGTCTATTAATATATGAGTTGGATAAAATTTTTATTTTAATAAATGATTAAAATTTGATTACATTTATTATATACTTGTGATATTAATACCAATGTCTTGATTTCGGTAGATTTTATTTAATGGTTTATTTCTATTTTTATGTATAAGTAACTAATTTATTAATCATTTTGATAT
The DNA here is from genome assembly GCA_023653625.1 of Triadica sebifera. Taxonomy (NCBI): domain Eukaryota; kingdom Viridiplantae; phylum Streptophyta; class Magnoliopsida; order Malpighiales; family Euphorbiaceae; genus Triadica; species Triadica sebifera. The sequence continues at coordinate 8,835,930 of CM042895.1, forward strand.
ATGAATTTTTTTTTCGAAAATTTGTTGATTTTAAAGTATATATTTTCATTCAAAATAATTTTTTATTATAAGTTTTTGTACTACTGAGTTTTATACTCAGCGCATGAATTTATTTTCTCTTGCGTAGATTTTAGTAGAGCTGAACGACGATAAATGTGTAAATAATAGTCGTTGCTGGCATTAGTGGACCCCACCTATGAAGTCAATCAGCAATGACAATCACCCTGTTAGGATGAGTTTTGCTATATATGTATTTTATCTATTTCACTTGATGTATATATATATATATATATATATATATATATATATATGAGTATGTAAATTAAGATTATGGTATGAGAATAGTGAGAGAACAAAATTTAACTTATTCAGTTAATGTAATATATTATTTTATTAAGTTTTATTCATACCAAAATATAAATATATTTATATAAGTTTTAATAATATATTATTTTAAATAAATATATCTCGTAACATTTCTTATCTGACTGTGTACGATAATGTATACAGATAGTTAAGGAGTGTTACACTTTGGGCATTTTATCCGAATTCAAATAGTGTTGATGTGTCTAAACCCTCTAAAGCATGCTTTCCAAATTAAAAAAGAAATTAGCGAGGAGTTGATTTATATTATTTTTTCATATGAAAAAGCACCAAAACTTGTTTCTCTTGGGTATTTTAGGGCATGAAGATACTAAATTGAAAATAATAACTATAATTTGGATGGTGAACGTCCATAAGGTAAATGGCTTAAGCAACGTATATTGCTTCTCAAAAATTGCATAAAAAGACATAATAAGAAAAATCATGCAGAAAAGGATTAATGACGATGTTAATGATCCTGAGAGTGCGATGGAGAAAATATTGAATAAGCAAATGGATGAATAAGTGCATAAACAGATAGCAAAAGACTGTGTGCATGGTATTAAGCTGGGTTACAAAGTAGTACAAAAAAAAAATTGAATTGTTTCAAGCTACCTTATGTGTCTGAGCCCCCAAAGATGAAATAGTGAAAGAACCAAACCTGTCGTTATAAGGAAAATGAGTCTTATAGTGTTGCAATGTTGTTAGAAGTGGAGGTGGGCATGAATAGACATTTGCATAATATAACAAACTCAAATGCTTTAACTTTGAAGGATCATGTTGAGACAAATATTGGGAAAGGAGAATTTATTATCGATGGTGTCTGCTCTTAAGCTGAACCGCTGAGATTAATAACTACCTTACTCTAGAATGCTCGGGGGCTTGGAAACCCTTGTGGCATTAGATGAGCTTAAAAGTTTAATTCAACGACAAGATCCCAACATAGTATTCATATGTGAAACTTTTATATATGTGGACAAAGAGAATTTCATCAAAAGGCAGTTGAACTTCCAAGGCCGTTTTTTAGTTCGTGCTATTGGAAGAAGTAAAGGTTTAATGATGTGATGAAAAGAGGATGTAGCAGTGTCTATTTCTTCTTTTAATCAAAGGCATATTAATGCAATTGTTAGAGAGAATGGTTTCCAGTGGTGATTTATTGGGTTTTATGGGGCTTCTGATGCACAAGATATAAGCCACTCATGGGAATTGTTAAGAAGATTATTCTAGACCTTGGATAGTGGGTGGGGATTTTAATGCCATGTTGTTTGGGGATGAGAAGTGAGGAGGAGTACCTAATATAAAGAAAATGAAGGATTTTTCGAAAGGTGGTTGATGAATGTGACCTATTGGATTTGGGATACAGAGGTCTGAAATTCACTTAGAAAAGAAAGCTTCATTCCGGTGAGTTACTTTTTGAACGTTTAGAAAATTTTTATGTAACACATATTTTTTGGAATACTTTGTTGACTATTATATGAAGGTTTTAGGCTACTATCTTTCTGAACACATCTATCTTTCTAGCAAATACTGTTGAGCCAGTCTAGCCTAACATGTATAGGGGGCTTTCTCATTTCCATTTTGAGATGTATTAGGTAGAGATGGAAGAATGTTATTTTATTATTCAGGGTTCTTGGAAGGATGTATAGGATAACTACCTAATTGATTCGGTATTAAAAAAATTGAACACACTACATCATGCCTTAATAAATGGGGATGATCGATGATCGGAAGAAATATGGGTCGAGTGAAGTCCATTAAGAAAATATTAGAGAGATTGTATAACTGTGATGACTTTGAAGGATATTTAAAAACAATTTCTTGCTTAGAAAAAGAATTGATTGAATAGGAAAACCATGGAGAAAAATATTGATAGCAGCATTCAAAGGACAACTAGGTTAAATGAGAAAACAAAAATTCAAAATGATTTCATCTTCAAGCCTTTCAACGTAAGGAAAAAAATTCAATAACCTCTGTTATGGATAATGAACGTAATATGGCGAAGGATCAAAGACATTGGTATGATAATTGAAGAATATTACACAAACTTGTTCACTTCTTCTAGTCCAGAGATTAGTGATATAAAGCTAGTGTTGAGTGTTATAAGTAAAAAAGTGTCTAATTCAATGAGAGATATTTTGTATCCAAGTTTCCCAAAAGATGAGGTCTACACTACTCTTTTTGAGATCTCACATGTTAAATCTTCTGGCTCGGACGATATGCCTGCAACTTTCTTTCAAACTTATTGGTATATTGTCAATGATGTCTTGTATAATGCTTGCTTAGATTTTCTTAATAGGGATGGCTGCCTTGATAATTGGAATAATACTACGATTACATTTATCCTTGAAGTATATAATCCTATGAGAGTAAGCCATTATATACCTACCAGTTTATGTAATATAGTAGCAAAAGTTGTAAAAAAGACTTTAGTCAACCGATGTAAGTCATGGCTAGAGGAGGTTGTGAGTGAAAACCAAAGTTTTTTTTTACCCTAATAGACTTATTTCAAATAATGTCATCCTAGGTTTTAAGTGTGTTCATTGGCTTAAAAATAGAAAAAAATGTCACTTGAGCTTTCTAGCTTTAAATTTGGACATGAGTAAAACGTATGATAGAGTGAAATGGTGGTTTCTAGAAGAGATTATGTTTAAACTTGGTTTTGGCATCAAACGGGTGAGAATTGTGTTGCGGTACTTATCATCAGTATCTTATTCTTTCTTGGTGAATAAACAGATCTCTAGTTTGGTAAAACCAATATGAGGCCTTAGATAAGGTGACCTACTGTCTCCATACCTTTATTTAATTTTATGCTAAAGGGTTGAATTCTCTCCTCTCATATTTAGTTAATAATGGGCAACTACAGGGGATTTTCTTTGCAGAAGGTGCTCCCCATATCTTTTTTTTTTTTCTGTGCAGATGATAGCTTGATCTTTGCTAAGGGAATAGTTGAGGAATGAGAATTTTCAAACAAGGATCAAGATATGACTAACTCTGAAGGCTTATCTGACCACCGGTGGATTTATTCTGTTTTGATTCTTATCAAACATTCTTAAACAAAACTTGGGATTTTTATACGATCGTAAGATTATTTGGTATGACTTAATTTAATGATTAGAGGAAAATAGAGAAGTTTATGAAAACATATTATTATTTCACAATACAGAATTACACGGGGTAAACTCTCATCTCTCCCTCATTTATATCATGATAGTTTAGATAGTTGACACATACGTCACTGCTTACATCATCAAACACTAAGAATAAGATTCCTAAATAGTGATATAAGACATAAAGCAAACCACACCGTCCAACTGTCATTATATCAGCTGAATTATTACAACTTTTCAAAAGCATGATATATAGTGGCAAACATTTTACTATTTATGGATTATGTGATGGTGAAAGGTTAAAATCTTCAAGAATGACTCATGTGATTGGGTAGCTAGATGATTGTTCGATTGGAAGAGCAAAATTTTCTCTTGAGGTGGTAAGGAAGTCTTATTAAAAGCAATAATCCAGTGTATTCCTTCTTATTTGATATCCTTTTTAAATTGCCTAAAGAAATATGTGAAAATCTTAATCGTATGTGTGCTAGATTCTAATGGGGAGATACTAATGCTAAGTGTAAACTTTATTGGAAATCTTAGAAGTTCCTTTATTTGCCCAAGGAAGATGGGAGAATGGGTTTTAGAAAATTCTAAGATTTTAATCGTGTCCTCCTAGCTAAGCAGTCTTAGAAGATTTTAAAAAATTCTAACTCTCTACTTTCAAGAGTATATGCAAGGTATATAAAAGGAGGGGATTTTCTTGAGGCGAGGGCATGACCGAGTTGTTTTTATATATGGAAAAGCATAATTTGGGGAATGGAGCTATTTAAGAAAGGTATAAGGTAGAGTGTTAGTATTGGCTCACAAGTTATAATTTTTTTGGACTTTTGGATCCTTGATTATTCTTTGATCAACATTATTAATTAATTAGGTTTCAATCTTGGTGTATGTGTTTGTTCTCTTATCTGACCAATCGTCTTTGGAACTCATCATTGATTCAAACCTTGTTTTATCCTGTTACTGCTAGGAAAATACTTGCCATTCCACGCCCTGTTTGTTGCACAGATGATACAATATTCTGGTGATTAGAAAAAAATAGAGTTTTCTCAATAAGAAGTGCTCACCATCTTGCCATGAATTCTAGACTTCATAATAATGAAACTATTAATCACAAGTACTGGTGGAAATTCATATGGGTGCTATCTTTGCCATTAAAGGTGAAGATCTTCTTTTGGAGGATGTTGCATGATATTATTCCATCAAAGATCTAACTTATTAGTGCATCATGTTTCTATTTAGTCCGTAACATGTTAAAATTGTGGATCAACTGATGAGACCACATTTCATTGTTTGTGGTCATGTTCATGTAAAAAATATTGGTTTGAGGCAAATTTTTAGGTCTTCCAATCTAGGATCTTTTGTATGACATTAAAAACTTAAGAGAAAAAGATGGCATGAAGGATTTTGTTATCCCATGCTGATCAAATTAGAATATCAGTAATGCAGTGTTGCATAGAGAAAAAGCTCGTGACCTTGGTTCCAAATAAAATGGGCTTGGAATGATCTCATGCAATTCAAAAAGGTATTTTCTTTCTCTTCAAACAAAGTTCTAATTGAAAAGGAAGATAATGGGTACAACAACGAAAAAAAAAGGTGCCTTAAGGTTTATGGTGATGACTTTGTTCCTAATACGAGGGTAAATTACACAAATGATATTTGAAATATATAACACATAACAATTCAATACCTAAATTAACTATAAAATATCTGAATTATTATTTTGTAACAATAAAGTATTTTTGTAATCTTCCGCTAATATCTTCTAACGACACATTGAGTTGTAATTATATTTTTGTAACCATATAGTACTCCAATTAACAACATTTTAACAACATAGTACTCAAATTAATAATAATCTAACAACACGATACTTCAATTAGCGACAATCTATATTACTATATAACGGAAATATTTTATTGTTACAAAATAATAATTTTGGTATTTTATAATTATAAATAATAATTTAGATACTGAATTGTTACGTGTTATATATTTTAGGTATTCGCCCCTAATTCGACCAAGAATGAGAGTGCTGGTATGGTTATCCTAACTGCATATAATCTATTGTTGGACGCTAAAATGGTTCCTTTTGACAAAGTTCTAATAGAACAACATGAAAAATTTTGCCCGTTGAGTAAGGACTAAAGATGGTAGCTGAATTGAGACTTGATGATTGTTGTATTTTTTTTTTTATTGTGTTAGTGTAGTTAATTTATTTTCTGGATTTGTTTTTTCTTTCCCTCTCCTAGGAACAATTATTCAGAATTGTTTGACTTTGAGAGACATATTTGGCTTGAATGTTTCCGTTTTTAGTATCAGTTGCTTAGATAATTCTGCAGTTCATAGTATTGTTGTTTAGACTCGATCAGTTAGAGAGTCTATTACTTGACTTGATTGTTATGCTGTGTAGCTGGGTATTGTTTTGACACCCTTTGTTTTTAGATTTTGATTTAATACAATACGCTTTGTTATTCAAAAAAAAAAAAGATGAGAAAATGCAAAGGCATATCAAAGAAAAGAAGAGAGAGACAGATATAACTAAAAAGAAAGATACAATGAAGCTGTTCAAACTTCTTTTTTTCCTTTTTCAATTTATCCTAAAATTCTGTGGTTTCTTTACTTCTACTGTGAATATATAATACACATACACAAATAGTTTTGTTTTCTTAAAAAAAACAATTAGGAGATTTATTGGGGACAATTATCAAAATAATGCATGAAAATAAAAATAAAATTTACCGAACTTTATTTATTTATTTTTACTTTCTAACTAATCAAACATCATAAGAAGTTTATAACTAATATGATTCGCACAATATTCATATTAGTTAATAAAAACTATAAAAAAATCAAATTTCTGTCCTAATTATATCACATCATTTAGATTTTATAACTAAAATTTAATTTTATCAATTTTTTATAAAATATATATGAAAAAATAGTTAAAAAATAAAACATAAAGCTAAAAAATAATTACTAATTAATTTATTTATAAAACATATAATTATTCAAAACAATGGCGATAATGGAAATATAATTAATTTTTGAATTTTATTTCACTTATTTATGAATTACCAAATATAAAAATAGAATTTCAATTTCTATTATATGAAAATTCTAAAAAGTATTAGAATTCCAAAATACTTTTATTTTCAATCTTTTGTATTCTAAACATGAACTTAAAGTATTGTTTTCTTCTAGGACTTAAGGTAATAGACCAATGCCCTTACTAGACCGGAATAAACAGACTATTTGGCATTCTCATGATATTCTTTCACGCAAAAATTCTCAACTAAGGTAGTCATTGTCTTTGAATGAAAACAACAACCATAACTCATGCAGGATGAATAATACTAAAAAGTATATTCCTATAAAGAAAAAAGTAAAAAAAAAAATCAAATTCATATAATTAAATATTTGATATTGTTATATTGTCTTTAAAAGCAATAAACATAAAAAAAATATTACTAAAAATTAAAATCCTACTTGCAGAACATCTTAGTCAAATGTGCATTAAAAAAATAAATAAATTCTTATTGTTAATCCATAATAATTTGCAGAAATGAAGCTTAATTAGCCAAAAAAGCATAAAAAAAATCCAATGGAAAATTTATGGCATAGTTGGATGTGAATTTGACAGTGACGTGAAGTGTGAACTATAGCATCAATATTCAATAAGTAATTGATTATTGACCTAAGTGTGTATGCTAGTTTTTCAGGCAGCCTAAATTTGAAATGGTATGTATTACGACCCAACACGAGCACTCTTCAGTTGGTTCGGTTTGATCCGTGACAGACTCAAAATCGAATACATCGAATGTTATAAAAATGTAATTGAATTGAACATAATTAATATAAATATCTAATCGGATTAAATATTTTAATTCAACTTGATTCAGTTTTGAATATAAATAGTTTGATTGGCTTATTTTTTTAAAAAAATTTAATAATCGAGTTAAAATGAATTTAATCGAATAAATCAAATTTTTTAGATTCCATTTCAATTTGGTTTTGCTTATTACTACTCTAATTTTTTTAATTTTTTTTTTCAATGGAAAATATCCTAAGCTAAAATATGCTGTTTTTTCTTTTTTTCCAAATCAATATAGCCAGTTAGCCACAATCTTCTTAGAAACTCAAACCCAACTGGGCAAAATATTCTAGACAGTTTGATTGTTTCTTTTCGTCTCTCACGAATACTTTTAACCACGTCACGTCGCGGAATGATAGACCTTTTCATAATTTCATTCTAGAGAAGAAAGCTTTCTGAAGTTCCTACTGCTAATGATTAAAAGATTGACATTTAGTTTATTAACTGCGTATAAGGATCAATAATCTTTGCATACTTTTTTTTTAATAGTTAACCAAATTTCTATATGATAAATAAAGGTTAGATACAACTATTCAACTCTTCCTCACCCACCATTTTAGCCTTTGACAGGGTAAACCACTGTACTATACATCCCAAAACAGCCTCCCTAGCAATTTGCAATTAAATTATATTATGATTCCCTCATTATATATAATACAGAATTCAACCAAATCCAAATGAATAATTTTGGATGATGTGTCGTTTACGAATTTATTTAAGATGTTATTTGTCTGATTCAAATGGCTCCAATGAATTCATACCGACACCAATTCGTGTGTAATAGTAGGATTTGAGTAAAATATATGCAATAAAAAGAAAAAAAAATAAATTTATAATATGCTGGATTAATAACATAAATAGGTTATTATAATTAATAATTGAAAAACATGAGTGTGACCTTAACTAAAACTTGATTTATTAATTAAACTAATTAGGAATTCGAGGGAAAGAAACATAGTGGCAACTTGCCAGATCCGAAAATGGAAACCAACTAACTGCTCTTTGAAATTGTCAAGCAAACCAAATCCAATAACTAAAGACAAGAAAGCTTTAATCTTGGGCATCTAATTAAATTAAACAATCCAATGTTTTGTCCGATCAGATGATGAACATGTGCAGGCCAATCCCATGGCTTATTCTTCTTCTTCTCCGCCTATTCTTTGTGTGTTTCATTTCTAGTTTTCCTTTCTCTTCTGCGCAATCAAATTCTCAAAATCTTGAAACTTTCTACCCATTTCCCATTCCAATTCCTTGTCCTACACCATCGCCTACAAATCCCATTTACCCGCCAAACTCTTCTTCATTGTTGCCTCCGGGAACATCATCATCAACTCCACCGCCGTCTCTGCTGCCTCCGGCGAAGAACGATTCTTCGTGGGATACGACTGTTGTGAAGGCAGTAGTTGCCACCGCGGGGAGCACTTTCGTTATTGCCACTTTGTTCTTCTTGTTCATCCAGAGGCAGGTTTCACGGCGGAGAAGAAGGAAAGGGGATACTAATTCCGGAGGAGGCCAGCCTGGGTTGGTTGATGATCAGTTAGGTGGAGTTGATGAGAAGACAGAGATTGTTGATGAGAATGGATTGGATATGATTTACTGGAGAAAACTTGAAGAGCAAAACAAGAATAACAGTTTCGAGCAAGTGAGAAACAATGGGTCGTCATCGGAAAATGAAGAGGACGGCAATGAGGAGCCACCGGGCCGGAGTAACCCTGAACCCATACAAGAAATTCCCTTGCTTCGAGGAAAGTCATCATTTTCCCAGAATAAAGTTGCTCCGGAAATTGCTCGTCCTCCTCCACCACCACGACCACCACCACCTCCGGCACCACCACGACCACCAGCACCTGCACCACCTCCGCCACCTCCAAGGAAAAATTCTACAGCACCACCTCCCCCACCAAAGGCAGTAGCTAAAGGGGGGCCTTCAACTTCAGAAGACAGCTCAGAAAATAAAAGTAGTCAAGTGAAACTGAAGCCACTGCATTGGGATAAAGTGAATAAGAACAGCGATCAATCCATGGTGTGGGACAAAATTGGTGGTGGCTCTTTCAGGTAATATAATTTTTATAATTCATTATACACAGTAACACACACACACACACACTCATAAATATATATTTCAGGATTCTGAAAGCTTGTTTATATGCATAATTCAGGGTTGATGATGATCTTATGGAAGCCCTGTTTGGCTATGTTGCAACTAACCGAAGAACAGAGAAAGACCACGGCCCGAGTAGTTTGAAGAATGAGAGCAGCAGCAGCATACCAATACAAATTTTTATTCTTGATGCCAAGAAATCCAGAAATACAGCAATTGTGCTAAAAACACTAGGAGTCTCTCATGCAGAAATCATTAATACATTAAGAGATGGTCATGGTCTCGATGGTGAGACTCTTGAAAAGCTTATGAGAATGGCTCCTTCCAAAGAAGAAGAATCTCATATCCTCAACTACGATGGAGACCCCAATCGACTTGCAGATGCAGAGTTTTTCCTCTATCATGTTTTGAAGGAAATTCCGTCGGCTTTTACTCGTATTAGTGCTATGCTTTTCAGACTGAATTATGATTTGGAGATACTTCAGTTTAAAGAGTCTTTACAAACACTTGAATTGGGGTGTAAGGAGCTCCGAAATCGAGGACTGTTTGTGAAACTTCTAGAAGCGATCCTCAAGGCTGGTAACCGCATGAATGCAGGAACTTCTAGAGGAAATGCACAAGCTTTTGATCTGTCTTCTCTCCAAAAGCTTTCCGATGTGAAAAGCACTGATGGAAAGACTACTCTACTTCATTTTATAGTGGAAGAAGTTGTCCGGTCGGAGGGAAAACGTTGTGCTACAAATCGAAACCGTGGCTTGAACAGAAGCAGCAGCAGCAGCGGCAACAGTCGCAACCTCGCTTCACCATCCAAAGCAGAAAGAGAGAAGGAATATATGATGCTAGGATTACCAATGGTAGGAGGGCTTAGTGCTGAATTCACTAATGTGAAGAAAGCAGCATGGATAGATTATGATTCATTCGCAGGCACTTGCTCAGCTCTCTCAGCTCGGCTAGAAGAAGTTAGGCTAATTGGATCGAACTGTGCTGGTAATGGGGAAGATAAATTTGCAAAGGAAATGAAAGGTTTCGTTGAATTAGCTGAGATAGAACTAAAGATGATGAACCATGAACAAACGAAAGTAATGGGGCTTGTAAGGACAACAACAGAATATTATCAAGCAGGAGCTTCAAAGAATAAAGGAAACCAGCCACTTCAATTATTTGTCACAATTAAAGACTTTCTAAATATGGTTGATCAGGTCTGCATTGAAATCACTCGAGATACGCAGAAACGGAAACCGGAACCACCCTCTTCAGGTTTAAGCTCCCCACCAAAGTCACCAGCACTAAGGATGAAGGCAAGGTTTGCAAACTTGCCCGAACATTTCCTCAAGGAAAAATCCAGGAGTAGTTCAAGTGAATCAGATTCTGATATCTGATATATCACATAAAAGAGAGAATTAATTACTTCTTGTATATGTAGCTGCTAACTTGTTATTCATCAACTGTGAAAATCATAGGCGAGTGATTTTTGAGTTCAGTTGTTCTGAAAACAAGGGAAGTTTGTATATAGATAGGAAGATTTTGCTTTGCTAGTTCAGATTTATCCATTTTTATGCGATGCTATGTTCAGTTTAATTAATGTTTAAAAAGTTGGCCTACTTTAATTACAGGGGAAATGGGAGAATCTCACGCAAGCCAAGCTGGCAACATGAATGCGAGATAAGAGAACCTAAGACTTTGCTCGAGGTGGTAAAGCTTAAAACAATTAGCATAGAAAAGAAAATAGCACGCACTACTAACAGAAATTCTGGTGTTCATAGAACCACAAACCTTCATGCTCTTAAAAACATACGGTTGGAGTCAATTACATGGTCAATACATTTCTACTGATTCTAAAATTTCATCTCGCCTAACGTATCTTTCCGATGAGGAGGGAAGTGGTGCCAACTTCTGAAGTCTGAACCCCGAGTTTAATCACCCTATCTAAGCAACTTGATCATCGGTATCTGCTCTTCATTTTCTTGTAGGAATTCAATATTCATGTGACTAATCAATAGAATTTTGCTGTTTGCCGAGCGATACTATTATGGCAGGGGCTAACTAGAAAGCAATTACTCCATAGTATATACGTACTATCCCTGCGTGTATGTGCAGTGTTTGAAGCAGAAGTAGCCAAAGTTGGTGCTAGACCAATCGCTGTTCTTAGCAACAATTCAGTATTTCTTCTCTTCTTGGTAGATGATGAATGCCTCTATCCCAAGTGTCTTGGAACCCTCCTGCATATACAACCACCACAGTTCTAAGAATTATCTTGCTGAAAGAATAGATTATCATAATTTCAGATATACAGTTTACAAAAACAAGTCATTTGGATATATTTTTTTCTCACTAGTGTGTATATATTGACGTATATTGCAAAGTTGACCAAATTGTGTTAGGTAAGGAGCTCATTCGTGGGAATAACACACATAATTTATTAGGAAAAAAATTAAATAATGACCCAGATCTAAAGTCCAATTCTTGAACATGTACCCATAGTACTTCAATCTGAATAAATTAGGAAGATGAGGGCTCCCAACGCCTACACTCCTCCAATTTCTTCTTCTTCATCTTCTTCCTTTTATTTTATTTTTGATTATTTTATTTTGTTGACTTCGAAACCTTCAGAAGGTTCACTAGGCGTAGGAGATACGAAACAGAAATTCTCTCCTTTCATAAACCTCCTTATACCAACTGTACCGGGATCTGATCCTGCAGTCTAAAAATTATAATGCCCACCTTCAGAATCCCACAATTTTGTTCATTGCATTATTTTCCTCAAAAATTAATAAATCGAATTCTTTTGAGAATAGGCATTGAAGCCAGGTCAAGAAACCTAAATTGATACCTATAAAACAAGTAATTTGAGCCCCTTTGATAAATTTGCTACATGAATGGCTTGACAAAAGTATTGACTGCAGATATTACTTAGACATGATTATTATCCAATTTTCTTTTCTATGAATTGTGAAATCATATTGTTCCAGGAGTTTTTGATGCAATAATCTTACTTTTTTATAACATAAATCAATTGACACGCGAAAACAGCAGCCTGGTCATCAAGTTCCTTGTGACCCAATCAATGTGATGTCCACTTGACAGACAATAAACTTAATTTAAAGAGGCTCCACATCACATACCTTAACTAATAACTTTTCAAACACTAACGGTAGTTGACTTTAGCTTAAAAGTTTTTAAGTTTTCAACCCAATAATGAAAGAAATCTCCGGACAGACTGGTATATGAGGAAAATAAACAGGCTGATAAGCCTGTGATTTCTACCAGCATTCAGAAAATGTTGGTGGGTACATGGTCTACAGAAAAGAGAAAAAGGTAATTTCGGATAAAAGAAGGAAAAGGAAAAGATCTGATGATGCAGATTATGTTATAAATTGCTTTTAATTGTGCAGAGATTACTTCTTCCAAAGAATGAGTAAAGGACTGATTCATTGACATGATATACCTTATCTAAAGAGCTTTTTGGTACTTCTCGTCCTTGATAAAAGCTGGCACGGAAGTGGGTCTGAAATTAAGGCTCTGTCTTAACTTTCTAATATCTGCATCTTTTTCCTCCTGTGATCAGCATAGAGTGTGAAAGCAAGCCGATCATTCACAATGGTTATTATGCTTGAATTGTTACATCATCCAGTCATAATAACATATAGAGAATACCCAATCATCCAAACAAAACCATATAAGAAAATATAATTTAATTTCTATACACAATGCACATATACATGCAATAAGCAACTTTCTTATTTGGACCACAATTTACCAATGCATAATTTCAACAGGTGGAACCTTACCTTTGATTTTGTTCGAACGCGTATAGTCTCTGGCTCTTTTGCTTTTGATTTCTCTTCAAATTTTTTAGAAAGCTGAAAAAAGGAGTTCATAAAAGAGACCATAAATTAGACAGCTAATGAAAGATGACATTGTACCTCAAAGATACTTAAAGCATTGTCAAATGGGTTTTTTGTCTAAGAGAAAGCGAAGGCTACCAGTCCAACAGATACCTCTTTCCTTTTCTCTGCCCTTTCATCACTTTTCAGTCCAAAAGAAGATGGGGCTGCCTTAGCAGTCTTCTTATCCATATTAACAGCTTTGAAAGATCTATCAAAAGCATTGAATGCAAAAGGAACTTTTCAGAAAAGGTAATAAAGGACAATCTTTTTGGTGTTTGCATTAACTAAGTAACTAAAAACATGGGTTCAAAACCTTTTCTTCATTATAATTATATTAATAAAGAATGCGAATGTTAAATTGTATCTTGTTTAAGCACACCTGTAGATACAGAAAACTTTTAAAAAATTGGCACACAGCCATGCATGATCTATGTAAAGTTGGAAAGATGGAAAAACAAATTATCCATGCATGGGCATAATTAAAACGGATATAAAGAAGGTAAATTGGAAAAAGGCCACATAAGAAAGGCCAAAATGATTTATCTTTATAGTTATAATTTTCTGATCAAGAGAGGCAATACGAATAGGGGGACACAGTGCCTGAGATCTTATGGTTATCTTTGGTATTTTAAAAGATGCCTAATCAGTACAGATGACAAAAAAAAAAAGAACATATGGACTGTAGTTTTGGTTGAAAATAAGATAGAATTTTATACACGAAAACCATTTTCTAAGAAAATAGGAAACAACAAGCATATTTTCTAAAAATAACAAATCTAATTATTGTTCATCTATTTGGGCCTTTCACTATCTCAATCCCCTTCTATTTTATATTGTTAAAGGAAAAAAAAATCTTACTTCAATGCAACAGCTCAGCATCCAACAGAAGTGAACGTGAACATGAACAGACAGGCAATTCTAACATCAATTGGCAAGTACCATAGGTTTACAGGCAAGACAACTAGTACATAAAAGCATGAATATACGCAAGCAAATGTAAATGCAAGCATACAAAGTAGGGAAACAAAACATTACCCCGCATTCTCTTTTCGTGGAGTGATTGAACTCGAAACCTTGTTTTCTGTGCCCTTTGTGGGAACCTGCCCAAGCGAGTTGAAAATATTTATCAAGCCAAAAATGACTAAGTATACAGTAGGAATAAAGGGTCCCCTCCTATGGATAAAGCTAATAGATGACAATTGACAAACCTGTCTTGCTGCCAAAGATCTCTCCTCGGCAGAAGATTTTAACTGGTTAAAATTGTTCTGGAATGTCTTGAATGCTCGTTTGACAATCTCCTTATCCTTCATTTTCTCCATAATAAATGATTTTCTAATAGTTGTTAGTGGAGCTGACGCGGGAGGAGATGGATCGGAACTTGGGGTATCCATACTAATAGACATGTGCAAGGATTTAGGAGCTACTTTCTTGCATTGTCCCATTGAAGAAACTTTGTTCCTTGGTACAGGGGAACCCGTTACTTTCTTTGTTGGAGTCCACGGTGTAGACAAATTGCTAGAAGTTGGCACTGTCTTTGAGACCTTTCTAATGAAATTTTTTTGGGTTGATTCAACAACAGGTGATGGTGGTTTCTTCTTTATCCTTGACATATCTCTTACTTTACTCAATGGAGAAATCTAAACGAGTGAAGCAGCAAAATTCATCAGACACAAAACTAACAAAGGAACAAAATTATCAAGGGATGTTTGCAGCAATCTTTACAATTAATGAGTTTCCTTCTAAGAATCAAAGATTTAAATATTTAACTTGTTACCTTTTGAGACTCCTTTGGAGGATTTAATTTCACACGTTCCTTCTTAATTACAGGAATGCTTTCTTTCTCTTTTTCCAACTTCTTTGGCAATTCTTTCATTTCCTGAGACTCCACAGACAGAATTCCTCCTTCTTTAGTTACAGCAGCTTCTTCTGGCTTGTTTAATGTAAGGCTATCTAGTTTACCTAGTTCTTCTGCTCTTTCAACCATTGAGACTTGACCTTCAATGTTGATTGCAGCATCTTCATTAGGCTCATCAACATCACCAGTACCCAACTCATTATCCAATTTGGCTTCTGGCTTAATCCCTTCAGCAGCAGTTTCACCATTGGATATATCAAATTCAGAATCTATTCCACAAGGCTTGCCAATGGGATCTCCACCATTTTGATCACTTGACCGTAGTGACTCATGTTCCATTATCTTCTGCTGATCCGATTGCTCAGCCTTTCTAGCTGCAATTTTTTTGTAATGAGCTTCAAAATAAGCTTTCTTCTGAGCTACAGATCCAGGCATAGCACACTTCTCAACTTCCTCCAGGTACTTATTTTGTGAGAAAGATGACCATTTCTCCCAAGATAATGAATCATTCTCAAATCTACCAAATGAAACCGACACTTCAGGACTACGATTCGAAGCAGCTGTCTCTCCTATCTGTTTATGAATATCACAAAAACAAAATCCAAGCAAGAAACAGAATGACAACTCATAACTACAAAAACAGCACGGGAATCTTGCAATCATGAATTGGAAATCAATAAAATAATCTACAACAAAACAAGATGAATTCAAGAAAAACAATAATGGGTAACCGAATTTGAAACGAGAAGGGGCCACTTTTTACAGATCAAACGAAAAAATCAGGGTACCTTATTTTCATCAGTTGAAGCGTCCATTACTGATTCGCCAATTTGTAATCAACAGCAGAGCCGAATTACCACACTGCTACCACGCTTGAACACAAACTACACTATGACCTTGATTAGCAATTTAGCATTAACATTAATTCATTTTATCCCGCTTAAGAGAACTAAGGATAAGAAGCTAATTGCTCACAATCGAGACAAAAAGAAAACCTCAAAAAACGTAGGCAGTGAACAAGAAAAGGCATAGATGGACATGTGATTGTGTTTCATAGTAAAAGATATCAATCTGATATATTAATTTCTAATATCAATTCACCTTTTCACGGCAATGGGTGCCTTTGTCTGTTTCAGGTACTTCTTGAAACTACCAAATCATAAACCCAATCATCAAGAGAAGACAATTGCTTTGCTTTAGAAAATAAAGTGCATAATCAAAAAGTAAAGATAACTATAAAGCTTTTTTCTACCATAATTGTTTCTACTGAAGAGGGGAAAAAGTTGAAGCTTTTCACAAAAATAAAAATAAAAAAGGTTGAACTTTTGAAATTTCTTTATATTCATGCCAGTGAAATGTAAGATCAGAATTAAAAAGAAAGAGAAAGGTCAAAATTATAGCATGTAAATAATTGAAGGGAAAATCTAAAGAATTAGTTGGATCAATTAATGGGATATTGAAGAAAACAACGTGGGAAGATTGGACAAAGATATCACAACCAAAATTTTGACAGCAAAATAAATAATTTACCCTACATTATTATTACCTTTAAAGATTTAAGATTTCTCTTTATCAATCAAGAACTCAGAGAAAGGCTGTAATCAGATCAACCAGGAAAAATTAGATAGGAAAAAAGAAGACCCACCATGGAAAGTAGGGAGTAGAACAGTGAAGAGGGAGAGAGAAGTGATGGAAAAGTGAGAGTGAGAGACAAGCAAGGGACAGGTTTTTCTCATAAAAAAATTAAATAAATATCCAACAATTGGCCCATTGCCAGCTTTAGACTCTTGAGGACCCGTCGAAACATTATTCAATTTCTTGAAGTGAAAAAGATCTGTAAAACTGCAAAAACATTATCTCCATTAAGAAATCTCCAAAAATGGATAATTCGCGAATTACTATGTCGTTTCACAGTTGCTAACGTGTCGTATCAGGCAGCATCTGTGCAAGACACCTATGTTTTTTTTTTCCTTTTCCAAATTTCGGTTGTTTTTTTTTTAAGAAAATATATTTTTAGAATAATAAAATTAGGAATTTAGGCAGTAAGGTTCTGTTATGATTTTTAATAACTAATGTTTATTTCACCATAACTAGAACTATCAGAAATTTGATAATCTGCTTGGAATTTTTAATTTTTTAATTTATTTCTATATTTTTTTGTAAATAAAATGTTTAAATATTTTCTTTTGTTTTTTTAACAAAGGTTTCACACTTCAAATGCCATAAACCAATAAAACCATTAATTAGCCCAAATTCAATTACAAAGGAAGTCCAACGCCCACAAAATACAAAAACCATAATGGTTAACCCAACACAAACATCCAAGTATTGGAAAAATGATAAAACATCAAAGTTTGATGATCAAAGGATGTCTGGCCACACTTTTTTTTTTTTTTTTTGTTAAAGTTACCAGAATTATTATTTTGTTCACTCTTGTAATTTTACAAAAAAAAAAAACTGTATATTGAACTCTTTCTTAATTCTTGAAAAACAATAAACTCAAATTTGACCACATTGAGTGCACCTCCCAACAATAAATCCACTTAACTTGCCTTGTTTCATCCTCAATGCTCTTAAGCTACTCAATCACATATTCTTCCACAAAATCCCATTCGATTTTTATTTTTTTTAATAAAAATCTAACTAAACATCACCATCTACCCATCCACTATATAAATACAACACCAATTTGCTCATATCAAATTCATCTCTAAATTGAATAAAATCAAACATGAAAACCTCTCATGTGCTCAATATATTATTAAGCCTAGCCCAACTATTGAACCAAGCCAAACCAGACCCAGACCCACTTCAAGATTATTGTGTTGCCGATACAAAAGCCTCTTTTTACTTAAATGGTGTACCCTGTATCAATCCAGACCGAGCAACTACTAATCATTTTGCTACATCAGCTCTAGCTAAGGCTGGAAATACAAAAGCCAACCCTTTCGGCTTCAATGTCACACTTACAAATGCTGCTAATTTGCCAGGAATAAACACACAGGGCCTAAGCCTGGCCCGGGTTGATATTGCGGCAAATGGGATCGTGCCACCTCATTCTCACCCACGGGCCTCGGAGGTTACTACTTGTCTCAAGGGTACACTTCTTGTGGGCTTTGTTGATACTTCGAACCGTTTATATTCCCAACAGTTGCGGGTCGGGGAATCATTTGTGTTTCCAAAAGCATTGGTTCATTTTCTATCCAATATTGACCCTATGAATCCAGCACTTGCTATTTCTGGACTTAGTAGCCAAAACCCAGGTGTCCAAATTGCTTCTCTTGCTTCTTTCACTTCGAATCCTTATATACCTGATGACGTTGTCAAAAAAGCATATCAGATTCCCACCCAAGATATTATGAAGATCCGTAAAAACCTTGGAGGTTAATTATTAAATTACCATCTCTCTAACTAATAACGTGGCTGTCCATTTCAATAAATAGACACAAAAGAAATTTGCTCATTATCAATAATGATCTCATATACACCTCATTCTCATTCTGGTATACGAATATGTATCTTATACTAGACAATATGAATATAGAAAAAGTAATGGTGTTAATGTCTATATATGGCAATCAGACTTTGATATGAAGGTAAGTTCGCTTGAAGAGTTAGGAGAGATTTCCATCTCGAATCTCTCCAATTCCCCGGGGTGCCGTATTAAAAAAATACGTCTACTTATTTTTAAATATGAATCTCTTTTGGCAAATTGTGTATTGAAACTTGAAAGATGCCCATGATATCGATTGGTTAAGATTGCGTAAGAGAAAGGTAATTAAAAAACATAGATAGCAATATTGAGTTGGTGCCAAGGAAGGGATCTAACTCCAGATTAAAGTGGAGAAAAGAAGTTCATTAGCAAATAAAAATGCAAAATTTTAGTTTTATTTATTTATTTTTGTGATAAGTTAATCAGCTTGACCTTGTTTCCAGGGAATTCCAACCCATACCTTGTTTGACTTGTACATAAACAAGAGTGAACACCACGTTCCAAAACAAAGCAAAGCAAATAATTAAATTACATATATTCTAGTAGAGTCAATCATCGCATCCTCCAGATCTAATTCCATAAAAATGTCTCCACTTTTTTAAATATATTCTTAATGTTTATTTCCTTAGAAAAATGGGTTGGATAGCATATATCCATACAGCAATTGGAATTTCTAAGTTTAAAAAGAAATTCAAAACTCTCGCCCACCATCAGAATGCATCTGCTGAAAGGCAGTAGAAATTTCTCCTCTCCAAAAAAGCGTAAAGCCACGCGTCTCCTTTAAGCAAAAACCTCAAGCTTACCAAGTCCAATTAAAACCTCAATTGTTTCTTTCACTTCAATGGCCTGCCTTTAACCCAAACATTAACATTTGTGATACTACTTGCCGACAAGTGTTAATGGAAAAATTCATTGAGTCAAGGTCAGCTGGATTGCTTAAATGTTGAATCCAACTTCTAGAAATAAATTTATCAACGTGGAAGCCACCACCCAATAGGAATCAAAGAAGTTTGCACTAAGGAATAAGCCAAGGACCTTTACTAGTTTTAGTGGGACCTAAAATGGTTTGAAAAATATTGCAAAGAGAAGTAAAGAATGGGCGTGTTGCCAATCTCCGACTAGAAGCCCTGTGAGCCCCTTGATAATATTTCTCAATTCTCATTGAGCTATTGCATTTGTGTGTATATTGTGACTTCTAATCTCCTTAATCTTTCAAATTACAATCATAATTTTGCTATCTGTCAATCAAGCAATTATATTTCAACTTATAATCTCACAATTTTAAACATAATTTAGAAAATTTAAAAGTTCATCAATGAAAAAAAAAATTAAAAAGAATATTCATTAATAGAGAGAGACAAAAATAAAAATGAAACAATGAACAACTGTATTGTTATTCTTCTATGATTTTTTCAACAATGATTCAATTACATAGAAAGCAATCAACCCACCAAAAAATTGTTCCAAAGAATGGAACCCTAACACAAGGAATTGAAATCTCATATCTAAGAAAATGAATATTTAAAAAAAAAAAATAAACCCAAACCCCAGCTCAGCATCATGGATCACCTCCCTCAATTTCCAATCCCAATTTCTAATCTGTACACATCTAGGAAAGAATTCTTCAAATGTGTAGACTAAAATTTAAAAATTTTAAAAAGAAAAAAATCAATAGAATCATCACAGATAGGTAGAGTAACCCATCAGTGTTGGTTGAAAAGTAGATTGATGCTTTACCCTGTTAATCTCATATCCATTGTATAGATCATAAGGCTCCCATAAATGATCAAGCTCACATGGCTTCTTCGCATCTAGCCTCACCCATGGCTTCCCTTTGCCACTCCAATGCAACAAGCTCACTGGACCCGGATGCAACGACCGGCAACTCCCCCTCACATTATCGCCGCCCAGCCCATGCTGGTTCCACCGGTGATCAATTGCCTCCACGTTACCGGCAAACACTAACAAGAACGGCGGCAACGAACCCAGTTCATAAATCCTTCTCTTCCTCTGTATCTCCATCCAGTTCTCAATCCTTCTCCTATAATTCCCCGCTCTCCACCTCACCAAATCCATCACCATTACCCCGGTGTTGAAGTAGCACGGCTTCCGGGTCGAGAAGACCCGGGAAAGAACCGGATCGGACCAAAATCCATCTGTGAAATACTTGGTGAAATTGGCGTGACAATATTCGGGTGCGCCGATGACTCGTGAACCGGCGAGGGGAGTGTTCCAAAGCTTGCGTATATCGTCGACGACCACCACATCCGAGTCGAGGTAAATGACTCGGTCGACACAGGGGTCCAATATGTCACCCAGATAGTTTCTTGCGTAATTTAATGGGTTTTCTAAGGCTTGACGGATTGAAGAAGAGATTAGATTGATTACAGTATCTTCTCTGAATATGTAGACTTTAAAATTGAGTGAGGGGAATGTGGATCGAACCAGTTGGCTCAGAACTCGAGGACTCGCCGGATCAAACTCCGCCGCAATGAAGTGAAAGAACACGTTTTCCGGGCAGGATGCGTGCTTAAGAACCGAGTGCACGGCGGCGATTGACCCGCGTAAATACTCCGAATCCAAAGTCATGGCCATATGAACCCAAGAAGGATCACAAGTGGTCACAAACTGTCTATTACCTGAAACTGGGCAGCCTATTCCATTCCGGTAGTCCGGCGCCTCAGAGAATCTGAACCCAACCAGTAGTTCAACACCATCTCCGCCGTTCATCTCCCTCCCTGGTATAGAACGAATCCCAAGGCAGAACGGAGCAGAAAGAACAAAACCCAGAAAGAATAGAACGGCAGAGAGTAAGAGGAAACGACCCATTCTACCTTAAACAGGAAATATGTTTCCTGTTAATGGGTCGAAAATGGAAGATGAAGCGAAAGACCAATAACAACAATGGCTTTTCCTTCTCCGTAGTGTGAAATGGATGATAGATTATATAGCATTGGTTAACAATTTAACATTGAAAATTAAAGGGAAAATGGAGAGACGATTCTAGAGATAGGGACAGACAATCAAAATCAAATTAAAAAGGAAAAAAATGGTCAATGTACTAATAATGAAATTTAAAAAAAAAAAAAAGAAAGAAGAAGAGAAAAAATAGAACAAGGAAGCAGCCGGAAAATCAAAACACGGTTTAGAACAGTATATTTTCGTTCTTGGTGGGCTAATTTTCCTCCCAGAGAAAGACAGAGGGAGAAGAGGGCAGAGTAACGAGAGAGAGTGATGATGCCTATATATCTGCAATCTGAAATCTTGCTAGAAAATTTCACACACAGATTCTATTCTCCCCCCTGTCCTTCTCTCACACTCTCTCTCTCTCTCTCTCTCTCTATTGTTTATTGCCATTTTTCTACTTTTGGAAGGTGCATACCACGCTTAGTTTGTGCGCGTGGACTAATGGGATGTGTATTTGTTATTATGGTATTTAAAGTTTCTGATCCTAACGTATTTACGCGGTTCAAAATTGTAATTGGATGATTTTTTTTTTTATGTCCTACCTGGACTTGAATACTCTTTTAGAAATATATTGGTGTAAATCAGATATTATAAGAATTTGCCAATCAAATTAGATGTGTTACCAAACATTTTTCAAGATTATAAATTATTAATGTGCTAGTTTATTTTTATTATTTTTTAAGGTGAGTGATCAAACTTGTTATTTTAATTTTACAAACCTACCATGCACTTATTGGTAAGAGAAACTATGTGTGATGAAAATATGTTATTTTGTTCAATTAATTTATTGAAGGCATTGCTTATTATAGTAAATTAACTTCATCATATAATCAAATGGGAAGGGGTATCTACACTTTCAATTATTTGGATCATATATAACAATTTTCCAATATTACTAAAATTAACAAAAAAAATAGACATATTATCATTCTAATAGTGAAAAATAAATAAAATAATAAAAAAAAGTAACTAACACTTCTCACATTAAATTGTAAATTTTTTACTGTGATGGACTTTACTATAAATTTTTTTGTCCTCGATAAATTTTTGATTATGAATGACTCTTTTTGGAGACTTTATATGTCCTTATACATTGAGATTTTCTTGTTGAACATGATAAGTTATGTTCATTTAGTCTCTATTATTCGATATAAATAAATCATCAAAATTTAATATTAATATTTTATTTAAAAAATAAATAATATTAAATTGTAACACTTAATTTTAATAATTCATTGATAGTGAATTATCAAAAATAAGGATTTGTTTGGTTCAATTATAATAGTGAGTTGGTAATGGCTAACGATAACAATTACTAAATGCGGTCAACTGTCAATGTATAACTATAGCTATCAATGATTCATAACTACGTTTAAAGTATTTTGTGATTTAATGGTTAAAATTTAATTATAATTTATAAAATAAATATTAATAATTATATTATGATATTAATATATATCATTTTTTCATAATGCATATCATATATAATGTTAAAAATAATTTCCTAAACATAAAAATATAATAGAAATATAATTTATAGTAAATAAAAAATTATTAGAAAATAATACAAGCATAAATAAAAAAATAATTATTTTTATATTAATTATTTAAAATTTATTTTTGATATAAAAAATGAATTTATTAAAAAGTAAAAATTGAATTAACAAAATAATCAATTTAACTTTTAATTTATTGAACTGTAATAAAAAAAATTATATGTACAACCTGAATCGGACCTACATTAAATAAACACCACCTATTATATTGAACTCAAATGAGGGAATTCAAATCCATTTTAATGCATGCTACGGTAGAATTAAATTAGTGTGAGAGACGAGCGGGTGTGCTTTAGACAGAAACGTGATATTGGTGGAAATAAAATTGACCATTCCAAGGTCTGCCTTCCAATTACCACATGACGTTTTTTATAATGCTTGATGCATTCAAGGTTCACTGAAATATAATTTGATGTCCACGGATCGGTTTATCCATTTATGAATAATCTTTTATATTAATTCATTATGTTTGCTTTTTTCAAAAAAAAAAAGATATATATATATATATATATATAATTAGTTCATTAGAAATAGTTAACTATTAATTCAGTAATCACTTATTTCAGCTTGGTTAACTGTTAATTTCAGTTTTTAACCTTTAAAAAACAAGTTTTTATGGCCTTACAGGATGGTTTAAGTATGACAACTAAATTAAATTTAAAGCAAATATTGGTGAAATCAAATTCTAAAGAGTTAAAATGTTTGTTTGACACTAGTAAGGTGGTTGCAAACATTGGAGCCTTATTATCATATATTCATATTTTTGTGTAGAATGTATGAGTGTCGGGAGTTTGAGATAGTTTCAATATAGATTAATAAAGTTGCAGATTATTTGACAAGTTACAGCCAATTCTAAAGTTATTAAATTCAATCCGGTTAACTAACTGGAAAAGACAACGGATCAAAATTTAAAATTCAATAGAATTTAAATCGATTTATAGTGTCTTATATAAGATAAAATATAATTTATCTTATATATAGTAAAATATAAAAATAAATTATACAAATTTTGGCAGTACACAATAATATATTTAAAAGAGTAACATTCTTAATTTATTTTGTAATATTATATGCTAATAATATTTTTATATATAAATATTTAAATTCAACTTTATCATAACTCTCGAATAATATAAATAATTAAAATTAATATTTTTATAATATATATTTCTAATATTAAAATTTTATAATAAGAAATACTATTAATTATATATTGTTCATTTTTAAATGATTTTTTTTTATAAAATGAGAATAATTATTTGAATTATCTTAATAGTGTGTATTATTAATAAAAATACAAATAAGTAAATGTAAGATATATATATATATATATATATATATATATATATATATTATGCTATTTGTTTTTTTTCCTAGTAAAAGTAAGAAGGCCTCCAATCTATCGGTTATACCGCCAGATCATTTTGGTGGAAAAATCAAATCATTTGGGTGGATAATGAACACAAATTATATCACGGATCCATGTTTACTATGCATCATAAGTTCATATCTAAAATGACACTATATTGTTAAATAATTCACATTTGTGCAATAAATTTAAATACAGTTTTTACTATTGTACAGCCTGTAGGCATGTATATTGTGCGATTTTTTCATCATATTTTTCTTCTTCAAATAAATAAATAAATAATGTGTTTGTATATTCTAATTATGTTTTAGAGAGAGTAATTTTTTTTTATTTGCATATTTGATTTTTTTAGTATTTTTGTATGTTTTAATGATTGTTACTATTGTTTTAAGATTTTAAAAAAATAGTTTTCTTATATTTGTGAAATAAAATGATTGAAAAAATATTTGAATTAAAAATGAGTAATATAAATAAAAAATATTGAGTTGCGGAATGTTGAAGATAATAGATTTGGTATAAATGATAAACTTTGTAAGTGATGATTCTAAAAATTATAAAAGATATACCTGCAAATTGTGAATAATGAAATTGTAAATGATAAACCTACAAGTTGTAAACAATGAGTCTGCAAGTTAAAATAATGAACTTGTAATTTTTCAAAATAATGAACCTACAGTTTGTAAATAATGAATTTTAAATTTTAAACGATAAATCTGTAAGTTCAAAATGCCGAACCTGTAATTTTTTAAAACGATAAATATGTATGTTCAAAACAATGAACATTTAATTTTTTTTAATTTGCATATTTAATTTTATTTTTAACATTTTTAAATATTTTAATGATTGTTACTATTGTTTTGATATAAAAATATGAGTTATGATATATTTGTGGAAAAAAATGATTGAAAATAAATATATTTAAACTAAAAAAATAATATAAAGAAAGAAAATTGAATTGCTAAATGTAGAAGACGATAAAATTGACATAAATGATAAACTATATAAGTGATAAATATTGCAAGTTATAAATGATAAACCTGCAAATTGTGACATTGAAATTGTAAGCGATAAAACTGAAAGTGGTAAACGATAAACCTATATGTTCAAAATGATGAATATATAAGTTCAAAACGATAAGTTTCAAAGTAAAAATGATGAATATGTAGTTTTTCAAAATAATGAATCTACAAATTTAAAATGATGAATTTATAGTTTATAAACGATAAATCTGTAAGTTTAAAATGATAAATCTGTAATTTTTCAAAATAATGAACCTGCAAATTTAAAACAATAAATTTGTGGTGTATAAATGATGAAACTGTAAATTCAAACGATGAACTTGCAAGTTCAAAATGAAGAACCTGTAAATTTAATGATACCTCTTATTTGTATCTATATTAGTCTTTTTAAATGAAATCTTTTTGCAGTTTCAAAAAAAATATTTTATATTGCAAAATATTTTATTTTTGTTATATATGTATATTAATTATAATATTTTCATATTTATTTATTATTTTTGTAATTGTAGATAAATTTTGGATTGAAAAATTAATTTGAAAACACATAAGTGTTCTATAACTAGTAAATTTTAAAAAGAATAATATAAAATAAATAAAAATATTAAGCAACTAACAGCTGTGAGAAAAAACTCTAAAATAGAATTTTAGAATCAATAGTTAATTGAGATTATAATCATCTAATTTATAGAACAGATAGTTTTGGGTACGAAACAATTATTAAAGTTTAAACCAATCGTCCTCATAATTTCATTCAATTAACTGTTGAACTCTTTTTAAAATCCCTCCTATATACCTGGTGTGCAACAAATTTATTTTGATTAAAAAAAACTAAAAACTATTCATAATAAGATTTTGCTAATCTTAAAAAATTCAAATATCTTAATAATTTTTTTTGTCATACCCATCATTATAAATTTTTATACAAAAAAAAAAAATTAGTAGTAAAAGCTAAATTATACAAAGAAAGTTGAATCTAAAATCAAGAAGTACAATCAAATGAAATAGTACTTTGTATAAATAGAATAAATGAATAATAATTCTACACTTATATATATATATATATATTAAAATGGGGAAGAGCTGTATTTTAAAAAAATATTATATTAAACACATTATTGGAGGGGTAAGAGTATTTTTAATAAATATTTTATTTAAATTATATTTTTTATTTTAAAAAGTAATTTTATAAAAGAATTTTTACTAAATTTTACATAGTAAATTTAATTTTCTATTTTAATTATAATTAATATTTTTTTTATTTTTTTATACATGTTATATCATTTTTATTGATGTAATTTTTTAAAAATATTTTTTTATAATAAAATTATTTATTTTTTTGTTAAATATTAATTTGTATAAAATAAAAATAAAAAGTAAAAAATATATAGAGTATATTAGATTTATACAAAAAAAAAAAAAAAAGAAAAAAGAATGAAGCATTCGCGTGGGGTCGGTAGTAGACGTTGTTATCCCATTCAAGTTATTGGGACAAGTAATATTCTTTTCCTCCAGTAATGCAATGCCAGCTGTTTCATCAATTGCTACCAGCTGTCATTTTCTTATTTCCAGATTTTGACATTGACGGCTGCGATCTAGCCTGTCACTGCTGCAGCTGTATTTTTGGCCCCACTTATTCTCTGTCACTCAATTAAGACTCTTTGGATCCTCACCCACGTGATCACGTGCTTCCCAACCCATCCTTCCATACTCTCTCTGGCCTCTGGCTCTGTGGTAGCGAACTCACTGATCCTCTTCTCTCTCTTTTCCTCTTCTGTCCATTAATTCTTCTTTAATATTTTAAAAAATTTGCTGCTTTCTCCCCCCGAAAGGAATATTGATCGATAATATTCTGCCCTTTTCCACTTCAAAATTAAAATCAAAATGCTGTTAATTATGTGTGTTCTTTTCTATTTATTGTCAATAAAGTAAAGGATCTTTGTTGCTTTGGTTGGAAACAAGTATCCTCACTGTATTATTTTAAAATATTAATATAAATAATCATGTAATTTTCCTTAAAACAAATCATGGAATTATTGCAAAATCATAGGAAATTAGGAACATACCAACAATTAGATATAATTTTTAAATATTTTAAATACAAATAATATTATCTCGTTGAAAATTATTTTCCTTAGAGTTTGGCAATTGAATAAAGTAATTTTTTTTTCAATCAAAACATTTTTGAGTCCAATTTTTAAATCATGATGTATGAAAATAATTTTATAGTACATATCAATATATTGATATATAGATATTTTTATTTTTATTTTTTTAAAACTTACAAACAAATTTTCAAAAACAAAAAAAAACATACGAAAATTTTAAATTATTTCAGATTATTCTCGTATTTGAATTTTTTAAGGAGGGTTGAAGTCAATTCAAAATTATTAACTCTACTTTTCTTTTCAATATTAAAACAATCAATATATATATATATTAAAGAAAAGAAAAAACATCAATTTTTAGTCGTCAAATGCAATTAACATATAAGAGTTTGAATTATTTATGGTTCTGATAAATAGATTTTATCATTAATATATAATTTTTTGAATGCATTACTAATATATTTTTATCAATAATCTTGAACTTAGTGATATTGAACAAATAAAAGGTGGTGAGATTTGGGGTTGGAGTACGGCTTTGGACAACAGTAATCTAAAAAAAAAACATTTTCCTTTATATTTGAATTGTAAGGATTTTAACAACTACAACTAAAAGCCATCATGGCCTATATTTAGATGATTATTAGTGATTAAGCAAAACAAATACAAGGATACAACATAACAACCACATAAAATATGATCAGTTTGGTTTGTTATACTGCCTAACCAGTGCTTTGGCATTCACTGATATTTATTCAAAATTGCGAATTGCTATTAGAATCACTTATAGTTCAGTGGGTTGAAAATTTCAGAAATCTCCCCAACAACCAAATTTCAAATCCCACCCCATCAACATGTACTTGATAAGAAAAAAAAAAACTAGCATTTCTCTTTAAAATTTTGAATATATCTTAAACAAATTGATCGATTTTTCTGTAATGAATTTGACATTACCCAGATGTAAATGTTAAATTTTAGTTGTCAAATACCTTGCCAGTTATTTACTATTGAAACACACACACACATAAATATATAATTAACAATTTTCTTAGAGTTCATTTCAAATTTATTGGTAAAAGGTTTCAAATAATTATAATTTCCGAGTAATTCTACTGAAGTAAATATTATATAATCTTATTCTTCAATATATATATATATATATATATATATATATATTTAAAAATAATATTTTATGTTTATTTATTGATGACCTTTTTCATTCAGTATTTGTTCAGAAATATTTAAAATTAAGAATCCATACAAAAACAATAGATCAAATATAAAGTCATCTCCAGCAAAGTTGATAAATTATAAAAGAAAGTATGCTTAAATGGGTACATTGATTGGCATTGCCTTTACGTATAAGCTGGGGTTTGGAAAACTCTTAACTTGGCTATTCAGAGTTCGTTATAAAAGCCAAACACATGCAAACTGCCTTCTAAAGTGAGTTCTACTCTCCAACAATAATTCTCTTTTAAATAATTTTTTTTCTTTGAGAATAATTCAACTGCATATTTCTAAATTCCTTGCTTGTTTGATTTTGTATTGCTTTTGCATATATTGAACAATATACCCTATTTAAATGTGTCAAGAAACTATGATTTTTTGTATTTTTTTTCGTGCTTAAAATTCAAAATGGTTAAAATTATTGCCTTGAATTGACTTTTATGGATCTTGCAATTCTATTTGTCCATTAATCAAAATAAATCGTAAAAAGTTTATTCTAAAACAAATATTTTTTGTTAAAAGAATGCATTGCACCGTAAATTAAAAAAAAAGAAGCTAATATCACCTTTTTAAAAAAAAAAAGGAAAAATAGAAAAGGGTAATAAAATAAGAAAAATAAATATAGTTAGCTTTTTTTTTAATATCTAAATTCCTCCAAAAATCACATGATCTTAAAAAGCATAATGATTGATGAATGATTAAGGCCGTAAATGAATCAAATCGTTTGTGAGCTATTCGAGTTTCGATTTAAAAAAAATTCATTCGACATCGTTTATTACCGTTAACAAGCCGAATTTAAGTTCGAATTTAATACTGTTTGATTATTAAATCGTGAATATATTCATTTATAAGCTCGCAAACGTGTTCGTTTAAAAACTCGTGAATATATTTATTTAAAAGTTTATAAATATTTTTCTTTTAGAACTCATTTATGTTATATTTTATTATCGAACTCGAATTTTTGTTATAATTAGTTAACAAGACAAACTCGAGTTTTTGTCATTACTAGTTAATGAGTTGAATTCGAACTAAATTCGTTAAACATAATAAACAAGTTTTTTACGAGTTGATTTTGAGCTTTTCGTAAATTTGATAATTTTCAAATGAATCGAAATCGAGTTCAAATATAAAAGTTTGAATCGAGCTCAAACTGAGTTCAAGTCTGTAATAAACTTAAAGAAGTCGAATTCAAATTTATTAATATTCAAATCGACTCGGTCCGTTTATAGTTTTGTGAATGATCCTTCTCAACATATAAAATCCAAATCAAAGATATATATATATATATATATATATATATATATATATAATTAGAGAGTTAACTTGATTGAATAACTTAAAATGATAATCTGATAATTTTTTAACTTAAAAATTAGTTGATCCAAGTATTAAACTTGATTCAATTGACATATCTAGTAAGAATATAGTTAATTGCGATAAGTTTTAGTTTAAGTTTGGTTTTAGATAGTTTATGCTTGTAATCCTTAAAAGAATATTGCAATGACAAATCAATAAAATTGCTGTAAAATACATGTTAATATAGAAGAATGTTAAAAACATTCTTTTTTTAAACACTTTTTAATATTCACTTCTTAATTGTTCAAGAGAAAAAAATCTAAAAAAAATTAATTCCTTCTCAACAATCAATTAGAAAGATGAGTTTTTGAGAGTGGTTAAAAAACAAAGTGTGTTTCCCATTAGCAGTAAACATATTTGGAGTGGCATCATTTCATAATAGTAATACAACTAAAATCATTCAATGTCCTTAGCGGCTTCACCAACTAGAAAGTGGAAACCACTGTGGCACTACTGCAATGGGCGGTGGCTGTATGTGCAGCACAGAGGAGTTCATAATAACATTCATTGAATTCATGCACATATCAACCAGTTCAAATAAATAAATCAAAGAAGTAAAATAAAATAATATAGAGACAATAGTCAGTAGGTCTGTGATCCCTTTCAAAAATTTTTAAGAAAGACAAGGAAATATTAAGAAAAAGTTGAAGATTATTGTTGGACATTAGCCAATTAATTAACCCATAATCTATGACATAAATTTGGTAATTAAGCAGGCCAAGTGAAGAAAATTAAAAGAAATGGGGCTGATCAGATTTTGGTAAGGCATAAGATTCTTAGCATCTACCAACTTGCCATAAATAATCCCTCAAAACTCTTCCATTATTCCAAGGCCTCGTAATTGAAAATAACACTTGGTTTTTGCTTCCAATACCATTAGTTGTTTATTTTTCTTTTCTAATTGATAAATTACAACAAGATTGCTAATTTACTACATGATATTATTAGTTTTATAGGTTTAATAAATAAAATAGTAGGAAGGATTATGTCGATTAATTAGAGGGAATATGCAAATTATGCGAGGGTGAGAGGGTGGAGAGTTGGTGGGTGTTTTATGAGCATTGGATACTCTGGGACTCTGTCGAGCTGACAGTGTATAGTTACACTGTTAGAGGGTTTTTGTCTTCTTGATTGCTGATGCCAAAGTTTGATCACAATACAAAACGGTGGCGTTTTGTCAGCTTGTGAAATTCTATTAAAAAAGTTACTTTTCCACGTGGGGAATAAAAGGGAAGTGGCGTGTGGATCACGTGGATAAAAAGTTTTGGACAAGTGGGACCCAGTTATTATTTTTTTATTTTTATAGTGAGGTCCCACTTGGGCTGTAGAAGATTGATCGAAGAGATAGAATTCGAGGAGGTGGTGGAAGGGGGCGGGGACCTATGAATTATGTAAATCTAAGCCATCAACTTCACAGATAAAGTTGATCAGGACCGCCCGTGATACAATAGCGTGTTTCTTGCGTGGTTGCCCCTCTTCTCCTCTCACGTCTTGCATATAAATATGATCGTTCGTCGCCCCTTAGCGCTGCCTTTTTTTTTTTTTTTAATTACTTGTTTTAAGTCTGTTTTTAAAATATAATTAATTTATTAAATTTATATTATATATTAATTAATATTATTACATAGTTTTTTTAAATATACTTCTAATTAATGTAGAAGAACATTAACATAATTGTAATATTCTAACCATATTAACTAAGTCTATGTTTAATACAAGTAAATTTTAAAGAATTCATAGAATTCATTTGCTAACTCTTTTAAAAATATGTATAAAAAATTTAAAAAAATTATCATTTTCTTAATTCCACATCTTTATAAAGAATAGATAAAGGTGTAAATGATCATTAAAAAAAGACTCAAATATATTAATGTTTAAACTAAAATTTAAAAGAGATTTGTAAATGAATTCCTTTAATTTTGTGATTCATTCGTACTAAACGTTGCCTAAATGTCTTTTTAGAACTTTTCTGTAATACTTTTAAGTGTGATTTTAAAAATGAAGAAAGCATGAATTAGTAATTTTTTTTTTTAATTTCACTCTGTTCTTTCTCCAGTGTTTATATATCTTTTTTTTTCTATCATTCTTCTCGATCTTAATTAATAAAAAATTAATTTAATTAATTATAGAATTGAAGTTGTTAATTTTTTCTTTGATTATTAGGCTTATCTTAAAAGACACATTAGAAAAGACTGGTGAAAACAACATATTAAATATTTTGATGGGAGCTAATGATCAGAAGTTTTATAGTCGAAAATCTATTTTAGTTTTGTATTTGCAAGTTGCAGTGAGAAACAAATTAGGATTTTCAATCATTGATGCCCCTTAACCACTAAAACATCGCCATGTATGGTGAAGTAAGATAAGTGGAAAACTCTTTCGATTGTGAAGTTTTTCTTTGATTCAGATTATGGCAAACCAAGCAAAATTTGGCTTAGATTGAATGGCTAATGTTGCTTTCACTTTGCACTTTGGTGCTCAATCTTTTGCATAATCTGATATTTAGTTTCAAACCCATTACACTACAGCATCTGCATATGACAAGAAACGAAATATTTGATGATCATATGTGCCCAAAAACTCTATTCGTCCTAAAAAAAAAAAAGAAGCTAACTTTTCACTTTTCATTGTTTCAAAAAAATAACCCACTCTACTTTTGAAAAGTATACATGTTATTTATTGATTCTTTATTATACAAGCATTTAATATGTATATGTTATCAATAAATATGATTTATCATTTCTTAATTTTCCAAAGAACCTAATTAATATAGAAATATTCTTAGCAAATACTATAATTTCAATTATATTAACTAAAGTTTCTTAAACTATATGAAAATGAAAATAAAAGAGAGTATCTTTTTGAAATGAAGAGAGTACTAGAGATCATTCTATTGGCACCGTACCTTGGCACCGTACATTTACAATGAGAACTGCAATTGCTTGCAAACATCTCAACCTGAATTAAAGAAATTACTTCAACTACATGAACTAAAGATTTTAAACATAGAGAAAATAATTTGAATCGCTATACATGTCACTATTCAAGGAATTAGATCACATGTTGACAAAAATTAAGAAATTGCATCACGTATCAAAGCTTGATTGTTCAATCATCAGGTTTTCTCCTTTTCCTTTACAATATTTCGACCAAATCAATCCACAAACTGAATTAGAGGTTTCCTTTCACAAATCATATTCCCATTTTATGATTGTGGGCCTACTTTATGAACTACAGTGAAATGAATAATGTATCTTACTGAATGTGAACAGCAGAAACAGCTGATGTAGTTTCCTTCGTTCTTGGATCACCACTTTCTAAAGAAACACCACGAGGATCTTCTCTAACCAACAAGGCCAGAACACTAAGTGAACTCCAAGCTTTTGTCACATAGCTGCTAGATTCTCCCAAGGTAACAGCAAAGACTGCATCAAACCCACCTGCTCCAGGAACTCCAGCCAACAAAACTCCCTCCATATCCATAGTAGTATCCAAAAGTTGAGTCTGTGATTCAGGCTCTATCTGCAAATTTTGCAACTTAGGAGCTTACTCAGTAAACAGAATAACAATATCTATTCAAAAGTCTGTTATTCAGGCTCTATCGGCAAATTTGCATGCTAAGAGATTTAGTGAAGGAACATTATAAATGGATGGCAACAACAAAACTATAACCATCTTTACTAACACTTGGAATTTGTGTGCCGCCCTCTGAAAGGCTTAACAACTTTCAGTCGAGGGGATGCCAAATCCTGCATGTACTTACAAACTAATGTTATGAGAGCAAAGGACAAGGGAACTGATGGCTGTCAAACACTTTGACTCCTCTTGCATAGTTGAACTGGGTGTGGGCGCATCCCTTCCCCAAGTCTATTGCTTTTATGCATTGGGTTGGGTGGTCCAGAGCCATGATCAGTTATCGCTGTCACTATGCTTCTTATTTGAAACTCGAGAGCAGTCAAAAGAGATGGAATGGACAAATGGTTCTTTGCACTAACATGAGATATCAAGTGACTATGTGGTATCAGTTTGCCACAGCAGTTAACCCACCAGAGTGAAAACAAGAAGGAAAAGTAGAAACAGGTGCCTAATTAATTAAAGCAAAACCCACCGGAACACCTGCAGCTTCACCCAGCTTCCGCATATGACTTCTGATCTCAAGCATGGCATTTCTTGCTCCCAGTAAAGCTTTGACAACCGCTCCTTGGCCAGGTTCAGTAGCCTGCTGAATCCACTGTGCATCCAATGCATGAATTGTTCCCGAAGTGGAAATTAGAAGAATACAAATAAGTTTCATAGGTTATAGAAAAGATTCTAGACAAAACTAAAAACATTTTACAAGTGAAAAGATTTAGAACTTTATGGAATGAATCAACCAAATATCAGTGGCTTCCACATGGTTCACTGTGGACAGACCTCAAAGAGTGGATATCATTTCAGGAAAAGGGGCAGGGGCATTGAGAAGTGGCAAATCCAGACATTTGATTTGGGATGACCAACTAACCTTAAAGAATATTTTTCACTGGTTATTATGTTATCCAATGGTACAGAAGCAATTTTTAGATGTCACTGACATTCCGATGAGTGGAACTTAATCATGATTAGATGCTAACAATCAAACATAAAACTTAAGTAGGGAAAAGTCAGCATCCACATAAGCACTGGAACAGGGAAAAAAATAAGTCTTGTGAGCAGGGGTATCAAGAAAGTTTATGCTTCACAATGTATACATTTGCTACGGAAACTCTTTGCATAACAAAGACAAAAGAACTCCACAGCAACCAACTTTGGGAAAACAGAAAACTGTTAAAAAATGTCAGCTGAATCAATTGAAAAAAATTTTCTGCTAGAGAACCACATTTTACATTTTTATTTTCAATTATAAATTCTTTTGTAGTTTTCCAAATTTAAATTAAACAAAGAAACTAGATATTACTCCAGAATCTCGACTTATGTATGTGTTTCTCTATAGATTGGAAAACATAGATAAGGAATAGAGATAAAAAATGGAACCCATTTTTGTTGAAATAAATGGATCTTTAATTTTTTGTAAAGGAAGTGGCCTCTAGAAATGATGAAAATCAAATAAATATAGAACTCTAGAAATTTCACTACATGATTTGTATAAGAAATTTCTATTAGCTTATATCGCCTTTTCTTTTACCACGATAAGAAAATAAGTAGGCAATTATCACGAGATAGTACTAGCACCCCATATATGAGAACCTAAAACCTTATCTGACTTTTGCAGGCTGCAACTGTTTAACACGCATTTATATGCATCCCAATGCTCTTCTGCAAGCTTGCTTAAAATTTTGAATTGTGTTTCCAGGGCTGAATTTTCCTCTGACAACTGTCTCCATCTTTCTTGGGACTTCTGAGGTTCAGACTCCTGCCACTTTTTCACAGCGCCAACCATTGATGGCGTGGATGATCCTCCAGTTCCCGGTTCTCCTAGCAACTTCAGAAAGTATCAAATTATCATCAGCACATAGCTACTCAGGATTTCAATAGAAGAAGAAAAACTCAGCAATTGAATTTTTGTTCAAAGCCAAAATGCTATTTTTCATGCTAAATTCATGAAATTTTCTTTTCATTGCCTCCCTTGCTCCGCAGATGCGTGTTTGATTCATTATTGTGTCATGCAATTTTCACATCTGTAGAAGCAGTGGACAGAGAATTACAGGTTTCTTAAATAAACAATCACCAACAAGAGAAGAGGATAATAATGTGAGAGTTTGACAGTCTGGAACCAGGATAGGGAGAAAATTTATGTGAGTTATTATCAGAATTTTTTTCAGAAGAAAGTAGATCATCACAATAAGAAGACAACAGATGGGACCATTTAAACACACTTGTAATGTAAATAATTGTAAATGTTCATTTATATAAGGAGCATCAAAAGCATATGGCAAGATGTTTACCAGGTTCATTAATGGTGGCAAGCAAAAGATAGTCCTTTCACGGTCCCATTTTCCTTCTAAGATGTCAACAACAACTTCCAGTAATGGAATTCCTTTGGCAGCATCCTGCAATGTTTTACAGGAAGAAGGCATACGGAAAATTAGGGTGGAATCTCCCCTAAGACATCCTCCAAAATTTTGCACATAATTTTTCTAAAAGTCCTAATTGCATCTATTATTTTCTGAAGAGGTAAGGGTTACTCAATAAGACAGCTTACCAAGATAAAAGATAAAAGATAGAAGTCCGTATCTTCTTTTCAAATATTAATATTCAAATTGTGAAAATATCTGAGATGTAACAAACTAAAAATAGATGCACAGAACTCTTGAAGCTCAGAGACAGATGAACTGCCCAGGAATGGCAAACAACTGAGCCTTTAAATGAATTGGAATACAATGGAGACTGCCTAAAACTTCATTAAAAGCTAAAGCCCCTGCTGGCAAAGAACATGGTCAAATGTAGTAGACTACCTAAAATAGCATGCAACGCCTATCTACACATTCAGTAACATGTAACATTTGGTGCATAAAACGAGATATTAAAAATAAACAGCCTTAGCTTTCCCCAAGTCAAATGAGCTTAAAAATAACTAATATTTAATCATAATCTAGTTGGTGTTGGCTATTAGATTATTCCTCCACTCTACACAATTTTGGAGACACTTGTATAAAGGTCTAGAGATGCTGATTTCTTTTCACTACTTCACCTGAAACCATTCTAGGTCTACCTCACATATACTTCTCTCCAGCAACTTTAATATTCTTGATCTTTCACACCAGTGCAATTGCTGGTCTACAAGGGCAATATAACCCATCTCAATTACCCCAAAGTGAACTTTTCTTTATTGTCTGCTGATCCAACTTCCTATAAGTGAACTCCTGTCTTATCAAAAATTGTAAAACTGATCTCACATCAAAGTGTAAAAAAATAAAATCAGTAAATCTTGCAGTTGATTCAATCTCTCCAAACTTCCAACATGAATATAGTGGATTAATTAGTGTCAATCTCCTATAATATGTGAACTTGTTTGACATGACAAGTTAGCATTAGGGGTATAATTGAGTCGAGTTAATATAGTGTCAGGCTCAAGCTCGAATCGATTAAAAAACTTGAAACTCAAACTCGATCGAGTTTATTTTTAATTATTTGAAACTTGACTTGAAAAATATTCGAGCTACTCAAGCTCGACTCGATAAAACTCGAATCTACTAAAAAAATTAATAAGTAATATACTCAACTCGAAATTAATTTGAGTTAACTCGACTCAATTAACCTTGACTATATTTAAATATTGAAGGCATAAAAGTAATTTAATAAATAATTAAAAAAAGAACTACTCGATTAAACTTATGAGCTTTACGAGTTGGATATTGTGATACTCGACAAACTATTCGAACTACTCGAGCTTGAGCTCGATTCGATTAACTCCGAGTCGAACTCGAGTAACTCACGAGTTTACATCCCTAGTTGACATCCATGACAATATTACCATTTTCACAAGTGGAAAGTGAAAGAGAACTTCAATCTAGGGATTTTATAGCCAACAATGGACTATACACTTTCAGAAGTCATCGAAAAGTCAAACTATGTAGAAAAAAATAATGCCAAATATCCAGTAAAACTTTTTACAAAGTCAAGTCTGCTTGGCATCCAAATTTTTTGCAGTGGTCATTGAGCAATGGCATCTGAATATCTAATGAGAACATTTGGTGGCTTGTGATCTAATGCATGCATATGTGTTATCATAAATGTGCAATATGCCACACAAATCTGAATAAATATCACACTGAGATGGAAGCCAAACATGGAAAATGTACTGCAGAAGGTAAGTAACAGGGCAGCCTGTATCCACCTTCATCACTGACCATGTGTCACACAAATGTTATAATCTAAAAGTAGAAATAATAAAACCAATAACAAGAAATAAAATAAACTTTTGTGGGAGAATGGGAGGGGGAAGAGAGAGACAGACCTGAGCTGCAGAAAGCACTTCTGGTGAAAAGCGAACCTAACGATGACTGCCATAAACTGCAGAACTGACATCAAAACCACTGCCAACTTTCCCTTGTGCAATACAGTGGGCAGTTTGTGCTACAATATGCACCACATCAAGATCAGAAGATCCATTATCTTTACTAAGGGATGAAAGATTAACCACTCCCAGGTAATGAAGTAAAGCAGCAACCACAGCAGTGGTCATTGCTGCTGAAGAACCCAATCCAGTTTTAGCCACCTCAGGTTTGCAGTTTTGTCCATTTGCTTCCTCTACATTGAGGGTGATTGAGATGAAAAGAGGAAGTGAAGCCAATGCTTCTGGTGTCAAAGGGAGTCCAGCTGCTTCAATCTGTGGAAAAGGGCAAAACTGCATAAACTATATCAAGGTGAAATTAATGGAGTGAAATCTATGAATCAACATCCTAATAATAGTAAAGGGCGATTCATCCTTTGGAAGCAGCTGCTTAAAGTTTCTTAAATAGAAAAATTTTATACTCATCATCAAGAAAGAAAAACTGTTGGCTATTATTGCAAAGGATCATAAGTTGTCACACAACTTAATTAGAAAAAGCAAATTCAATGTATCAAAACGACCAACCCAATTAATAGTCACAGATTATCACGGCTAACACTTTGGAGATTGGATTGGTCTTTTTTATATGTTTTCTTTCCAGGGACTATTTGACTTTTAGTTTTCAATAGGTGGTGCATTGGCACTTTACTCATATAAAGAAATCAGTTACAGAGGAGAAAAACAGTAGGGCAGAATACATGGTGAAGGAGAAGCATAGACACTCAACTGCTCATACCAAGAATAAAAATCCCTCGAAAAGATAATGGATGTGAATACCTGATTTCAATATGAATAGAAGTCGTTGGAGCCAAAAATGGTCATATCAAGACCTGTATGATAATGCAATTAAATCATCATTTTTTTGAGAACTGAGATTTACATATTCTAAAGCAGAAAGAGAAAACATGAAACATTACCCTACAAGAGTAGCTTCTTTAAGGCAACCTTCTTATCTGTGTCAAATGTTGCATATGCAGCGGCTACAGCATAGGTCACTGCTTGTTCCACAAAAGGATTCCGTGATCCACTGAATGTTTTTAGCCAATAACATTAAGCATCAGAACATATTAATTGAAACATACATTTCCTCAACTATTTGCATTATGGCTCATATGAACTAAGCAATCTTAGTGCAGAATACCAACCCATGATAAAAAGGTGCATATTGATGAATCCAAAAGATACAACTATCGTTATAATGAAAGATAGGCATATATAGTTAATGAAAACTTGCCTCGAAGAGACACATTGAAGAGTTAAATTCTTCAGTGATAATTTGTATGTGTTTTCTCTAGAGAGTTGGGGAGAAGTTAATTTCACATCAGTCCATGCCTGAAGGGTGATACATGGAACAAATAATTCAAAGATAATTCCAATAGTATTGCTCAAAAGAACAAAATTCTATACAATCCTTAATCCAAGAAATCCACGATAATCATGAAGATCAGTTTCGTAGACTTATTGGTCACGCAGTAGAGTTATTAACATGATCAAAGCATGGAAATACAGATAAACCTCCAATTGGCTTGAATTAATTAAAATATGTCAATAAACATAAATCAAAAGGCACACTCAGCACACATAAAGAGAGAATAGTTGTAAGAATTAGACGCACCCATGCCCAGCTATCGGGCTTGATTTCATCATAAAGAGGCTTCACAATCGCATAGAATCGAGCATTTGTGCTCAGTACAATTCCTGCATTGTGTCTTTCCAATACGAGGTAACCTCCAGTCATCAACACCTTACCCGGTGCAGAAGCAACTCTGTGAATCAATAACAACACCACCATATATATATATAAAGAGATAAAGAAATAACTTACAACAACAAAACATAATTTAAACCATGAATCCCACAAACAAAATAAATCTTCAGCAGGCTGAGCACGAAACGAAATTATAAAGAAGAAACGAAATTTTGTGCCAGTATGAATCGAATGCAAAAAGGTCAGTTTTTTCAATCATTAGCAGCTAAATAAATATTAAAATATGTTCTTTTTTTCCCCTTGCAAATGGACCCAAAACAGAGAGAATTGAGTAAAATCATTGAAGGTTTAGGAATCGAACGTACACAGCCATTGCCTCCTTATACTTGTATTCCTCTGTTAATCTCTGAATGCGCAAATTGATATTTGAATAGCTGTGGATAATAATACTTTTCATTATCATTCTGAACAAGCGTAGACTTACTTATCCCTTCTTTCTTTCCCTTTTCTTGAAAGAAAAAATCAAAATTATATTTTCTCATGGTTGGATCCCACGTGCCACCTACTCTTTTTTCAAGTAAAACTAGAAACTTCATTCAAAAAGCACCATATGCAGCTGGAACGACGTGCAAATAACCATGAAGAGTATCATTCTAATAGACAAAATTTGACACAAAACAAGAGTCTCCTGCTATGAAATGAGTAACTTTATTCGCCGCATATAGCCCAACAAAACAAAATAAAACATTACAGAATTCTTTAGCCAAGATTTTATAGTCATGAACAATAGCAATCAAATTAGAATTATCTACATAAGAATTGATGGGAGTGATCACTGTCAAAACATTTGATTCCATAATAATATCAGCCCAACCCCTTTATTTTGCACAACGAACGCTCCCGCGGATGCTGAAAGCGTCGATAATAGGTAGGTCAAAACAACCTTCTACCAACTGACACCTTCCACTCAAAAACTGACCAACATTATTCCATGCTACAAAACCCATTCCTGAAGACACCATCCATATTAATCTATATATGGTTAGGTGGTGGAGCAAACTAGCATGCCTGAGAATCTAAGGGACAGTGCACAGAGGTAGAATGCAGAATAGAAGTTTGGGCCACTTTCCACTCATTAAAAAGAAATAATGTTGAATGTAAGACTTGGGTCACTTGCTGCTTCTTCTCCTCCCAGACTAAACAATTCATATTTTTCCACAGAGTCCAGGAGATGCAGAGGAGTTGTTCACACTGTATCATATTCAATAACCAAAAGCAGCAATTACCCAATCCCAAAAGCTCACCATCCTCTGGAAGGTAAGTGGGGCATTTAGCCAAATATATGGAGAAGAGTTTCATTATCATGATTGCAGACTGGACAATTGACATCCACAGTAACACCTCTATTGATTAATTTACAGTGAACCAAAATTGCATCCTTTAAGGTACACCAGAAAAATTCTTAACTTTCGGTGGGACATTGAGCTTCCATAGGCGCTTCCAAACTAGTGAGTCGTGCTAATCCATTGAAAATTGAATAAATTACACCGTGACCCCTGAACTTTTATACTTGTAACAATTTGATCCTCAAATTTTAATTTGTAATTCTAAAGTACCCAAATTTATTATAAATGTAACTTAAAGGTCATCTTAGCAGGTTGTAGGTAAAAATATTACCTAAAGATGACATACAATTTTTTTATTCACGTCATATTTTTTTAATTCTTTTTTCTTTAACTTTTTTCTATCATACCTTCTCTCTCAAAATTTTAATTTAAACTGGAATTACATAAATCCATTTTATATGGTGCAAATCTAATTTGCACCTATTAATAAATTCAATTTTAAAATGTAAAATCAAAAGCTACTTGTTTCATATGTTTATGGAATTCCATCAAGTGGTTAATTCTAATAAATAAAATCGAATTAGTTTTTTTTTTTTAAATTTGAGGATAAAACTAAATTTTCAAACACACTTCAAAAATTAATATCGATTATAAATATATTAAATCAAAATAAGAGTAGCCTACTAGCAAGAAGTGGCTTTAAAAGATTTAAAAAATATATTATCCTTTTTTCACTGTACCATAGCAAAATCGAATTAGTCACCTTTGTTTATTAACTTTTTTTTTTCCTTAAGTCTTGGCGGAATTTGGAATTCTAGGTTGATGGCATGTTCTGGCTTAGTTGACTTTCAGTGCTTGACTTATGAAACCTCTTACTGTGGCCCTCTGCTCCACAAACCTTGCATGTCATGGTGCTCAATCCTTTTCTGGATAATTTCCTTTTTCTAGTTGCAGTTTCTAACTCTTCTGGTTCTTTTCTTCTTGCCTTTTGAGGCCTCCCTTTCTTCTTTTTGAATGGGGTAGTTGGAGTTATTGAAGTTGGGTCAAT
Source organism: Triadica sebifera (assembly GCA_023653625.1). Classification (NCBI taxonomy): domain Eukaryota; kingdom Viridiplantae; phylum Streptophyta; class Magnoliopsida; order Malpighiales; family Euphorbiaceae; genus Triadica; species Triadica sebifera. The sequence continues at coordinate 8,878,334 of CM042895.1, forward strand.
TGGTTAGTTTAGGCCCATTACAAGGGTCAGTGAAATTGTTGGAATAGATAGATAAACTTCAACCTTGTAATAATCATGAAGAAAATCAATTGACTCCTCAATGTTCTCATAAATTGCAGCTATTGCATGGCTACATGGAATACCTGTAAGCTGCCATCTTCTATATGCACAATTTTTTTTTTCTCTATATCAACCACAAACTGAGAACCCCCATCAATTACTTGTGCTCTAGGCCCTCCTGAGAATTGAGCTTCAAAAATAATAGCCAATTTCTTGTTCTCCTCTAACTTCTTTAAGATTTTGGGGCAATATTTCTTCTTGGACTTCCTCATTAAATCAGATTTTTGTTTGATCCTCTTCATAAGTTTTGTCTTTATCATTTCCATCATTGTAATTATTTCTTTATCTCTTGCATTCAAAATATACCTATAAAATGCAACCAAACAAAACACATTACAAATTTAGTGATCAATTAAATCAAATAACATACCAATTAAAACACAATATAAATCCAGTCATAAAAAATGTACCTATTGAAACATTCACATGAATTGTTTAATAACATATCACATATGGCATTCTCTGAAAAGCAGGCTCTAGACCAGTTTATACATCTAGCCATTCTATGGCTTTAGGACTTCTTTCTTCAATTTTGTTCAACCAAAAATCTAGCTTTTTTTGATAAGGTGCTCTTGTTGCATTCCACAATAAGTCTTTGAGCTCTTTCCCTTTAAATCTTACTCTAAAATTTGTATAGATGAGTCTCACACATAGTCTATGCTCATAATTTAGGAATAATTCCTCAACTGCCCCAATCAATCCCTAATGCAATAAAAGAAATACATAATACATGGAAGTTATGTAAATAAAATTTTAATTTATGATAAATTGTAAATTTACCTTTTGTCTATCAGACATGAAAGTCCATTGCCTATTATTATGCATTTCCAGATCTTATTTTAATAGCCCAAGAAACCAATTCCATGTGTCCTTACTTTCTGTTTCCAACATTGCCCAAGCAATGGGAAATATTCAGTCATCAGGGTCAACTCCAACTGCAGACAAAAGCTAACCTCTATATGTACCTTTGAGAAAATAACCATCTAGACTAACAAATGGTCTACAACTAGATTTAAATACTGACTTCAAAGCTCCCAAACAACAATACATACCTCTAAATTTTCCATCTTTCCATATGAACGTCATTGTGTTTCCAGGATTTGACCTCAGTATCTCAATCCTATACCTATAAACCATTTGGTATTACATGAGTTCATCACCATTCATAATCTTCAAAGCATAGTCCCTAGTTCTCCATGCCCGCATTCTACTAACTGTGAAACCATATGCATCCTTCGCATTTGCAATTATGACCGCTAATTTCCAATATGGGTCATGTCTAAATTTCTCAAGATATTTATTAGCTAGCCATTTTGCAGTCAAGTGGAAATTTCTATGTACTTTCCCACATTTGTGTTCAAAATTTCCACTATTTACTTGTAATGTGGGATCCTAGGGGTTTTTGGTATTAAATTTTGATGCATACACTTTCCGACCACAATTCTTTTTGTAAAAAACCTGCACCCTCTACCTTTCTAATTTTTTGGAAACCAACATTGGAATTTATTTTTTATTCCATGTTTTCTGCAAACTTCTTTGAATCATTCGAATCAGAATAACACATTCCTATCTTACAAACTAGGTCATTCATATCCCTTGTTGCATTGAATGAAGGAAATCTAATTGAGCTTTCATTTTCAGAATCTGATTCTGAATATAGTTCATTAGAATCTGCATAATCACACTCATCTAACTCAAATTGCATTTGATTCTCAAAACCAATTCTATTAATTATATTATCTCTTGAGATTGGCCTACCCATAGATTTGACATTCTCTGCATTTTTAATACCATTGATCAAATCTTCATCTCCATCTTCAAGATTGTAATCAAGACCAACAAAATCATTAAGATCCCTACTAATATCCCATTCCACTTCATTGTTGATTTCAGTAGCCTCATCCCCATAATCCATTTTATTGGCATCATCTAGCTCATTATCCCTTATATTATCCCTCTGTGTATCAAATCCAATTTTATCATTAATAATTCCCTCTATGCCTTACAACTCATCAAATAGACAATTCAATATGACATCTTCTTCTTCAGGGTCTTCAAAGCACCACACAAAAGAAAAACATAAAAGCAAATGCAAACAAATAAGAACCACATCAATTTTAAGTAACAAAATCAAAAACCAAAATAAGATCAACATGCACTATGAGATAACCATGCTCCAACATGCAATAGTATTGTTTATTTTAGTGTTTTTAATGCAAATAACAATTTTTTATTCATCATGCTTTTACCAAATTTTTTAATAATTACAATTTTTTTTATTATATATACATCTTTCCCATAAAAATTAGAAATTTCTTTTAATTATTAGATTTTGATATGAGTTCATAATCAAAATTCTCACAATATAACAATATATACATAAACTCACCCAAGAATAAATAAAACAAAAGCAAAGGGACAAAACAATGATCATTTTTAATAAAAAAAGTTACTTGGTTTAAAAGATATTGTTTGTCTCCAACAATTCCCATACTACTCCATTTGCATGCAACTTTTTAAAATTTGTCACAATCTAGGATTGCCATCAAACAAATGTTAGTGACAACAAAGATGCATAAAATTGATTATCTGAAACTGCAGGTTTATAAAGTTTAAGGCTTTATAATTTTGCATTACAAACTGTAGGTTTATAATTTTGGTTCAACCACAATGATAAAAATTGATTATTTTCACTTTATCAAAATATAATTTTGGTTCAACCACATAATTTTTTTTTCTCATAACATAGCCATTATGTTCCTTATTAACTATTTTATATTATATTCATGTCGTTTCTACTTAATTCATGCATTTATACGCTTATCACATTATATTTGTAGGCATATTTCATTTTAACAAATAAATTTCATTTAAAAAATATATCATTCAAAGTCATGACACGTATGTTTTTGCCCGTGACTAAGTTGCTTCACAACCATGAGAAAATGTCCCTAACATGTGAACAACACTAAAGTTGTTTCATGATCGCAACAAATCCTTCACGTCCGTTATTCAACTTCACATTTGTTATACTTTTTTTGGCTCTAAACTATGAATGAATTTGTAACGAACAATACTTTTTTCATACCAAATTCATGCTCATGAATCACTGTTTGGAAACTATTTTCCATTTTCCAAAATCACTCTAAGCCATCAAAATACAATCAAATCTTCCTAATACATATCAAACACGTTCACAGAATTCAATTCACATTTTACCTTTCAACATAACATTAACACTACAATTATCACCATTAATTCACATATAATTTTCTACTTATCACCATCAACCTCAAAGTCCCATGCAATTTGCTCAATTTAATGTAGGTTTGGCCACGAGCCAATTGTGCCTGTGGCACCGGATCGGGCAAGGCCAATTTCGGATCCAGCTAGAACCGTGGCCTGAAAGGGGAAGGAAAATGGTCTGGTCTAAACTCTTCTCCCCGGAATTAAAAATCGCTAGTTCACAGTTTCGATTCTGAATTTAAAAAAAAAACCAACGGTCATAAGATTGTTAGCCTTCCCCCCTTGCTCTCCCTGCACTCTGCACACAGTCACACACTTAATTTTTTTAAAATATATTAAAATATAAATAGAATAAAAAGATAAAAAATATCTCTTCTAACAGAAAAATAACAACTATATTTTAAAAGTATTATTAAAATTAAAATTTTCAATTTTTTCTCTATAAATATTAAATTCATTTCAATATTTTTCATTTCCTACACAATCTCATTCTCAATTTCTCTATAATTCAATCTCAATTCTCTCTACATATATTCTTAATTTTTTTCTAATTACACTCTCAATTATTATTTTTCTCTAATTTCTTTCTAATTATACTTCTACATAATCTCAATTTTTTCTTCAATTTTTTCATTCTAAACTTTTTCTTAATCCTACAATTTTTTTCATTATTTTTCTCTACACTTTTTTTAATATTCTCCAATTTTTGTCACAAAATTTAATCATAAATAATGGCAAGTCACAGTGGAATAAAGAATTTTTTTGATGAAAATATTGTTGATTTGAAATTTTTTATTGAAAAATTGGATGAAGAGAAAGAGTTCGAAATTTCAATTGAAGAAAACCAAAGAAATAGAGATGATGAACAACCAGGTGGTCTGGGTCCGATGGCGGCAGCAACAGTATCATCTGAAGTAAAAATTTGAACATTCGACATTTTTTAAATTCATTTTAAAAAAATTCAAAAAAATAACGAGTCATTTGATTTTGTGTATAATTATTGTACACAAATATATAAATAAAGTTGAAGGTGGTTATAACACATTTCAAATGCACTTGAAAACAAACATACTGCTAAATTTGGAAGAGAAAAAGTAAAATCAAATTTCTAGGTAAGGAATATTTTTTCTACTTCTCAATTATTTCAATATAATGATAAAAAAAATAAATAGCAAAAAAAATAAGTATGAAATATTTATCTTTTTAATTTTGGTGAAAAAGTAAGTTTTGTTAATTATTATCAAAATATATTAAACTCATATGTTAAAAGTGTACCTAGAAATACTTTAAATGTGTTTTATAATTTATATAAATAAAATAAAAAGAATTGCTCAAAATATTTTCTTTTTTTAATGAACGTGTTTGTATTTGGAGTGATATTTGGAGTGATCATTGATAAATACATTCTTACATGGGTCTTATATGTCATTGAATTGATAGTGAATAACCGTTACAAAAAAAATTACTTTCATTTAAAATTTTTGATAATCAGCATATTACCAATAATATTTTTGAAATGATAAAAAATATTTTGGAAAAATATGAATTAGTTCATAAAAAAATTTCAATTTCTTTTGATAATGCGACATAAATTATCGCCTTAATTTAAAATCTTCAAGCATTATACTAACCTAACATTGGAGGTAAAAATTTCCATGTTAGATGTATATGTCATGTATTAATTATAATTAAAAAATTTTTTTGGAACCGGCTAAACTGTCGGTTCATGAATCGGAACCGGCTAGTTCCGAACTAACCCCGGTCATGTCCTATATTTCTGAGAAGGCGGAATTGATCGGTTTCAAACTATGATCGGGGCTAATTTAATGTATACAAGTCACAATTTAGCATAACAAATTGACTTAAATATGCAAAAATCAAGACAACATATAGAATATTGCTTTAAAGGCATGCATAAACCTCTATTTCTTTACTTTAGGGATCTTTCAAGCGAATTCTCCTTTTCTTTTCCTTTTCTTGCCTCTTACTCTTGTTTCTCTTCAAAAGTAAGCACCTAAAACATGCAAAAATCTTATAAAAATATTTCTTTCACAATTCTAAACCATCACTTTTATCTTTTCCTTTTCTTGCCTCTTACTCTCTAAACTCAACTTTTTTCATCCTTAAGGTCTTCAAACACTTCATATTACATTTTTCTCCATTAAAATCTCTCAAAATCCTCACTTTTACATTGGTTGTATCTCACAAATATAAACTCTGAATGAGCTCAAAACTCACTTTTTTATTAAGAGAAAAACAAAGAGGAGGAGAGAGACTACTTACTTCCTTCAAACTCCTCCCATGGCCAACCCAAACAAGCTCTCTCTTTTTTTTTCAAAGTTTTTTTCCTCTTTTTTTTGCCTTTCTTTAGCTCATTTTAGATTTTTTGTACATGAAAATAGTCTTTACTTATCTTTTCTCTCTCAAGATAAAGCTTTAACTATGATGGCTTTATGAGGAATAGGTAGGGCCAATTTTTGGTGTAGATGAAGTGAAATTGAGAACGAAGAAGTAGTTAGAAAGGAGAGTTTTGCTATGGACTCACAATCTTGAATTAAACTTAGATATTTATCTTCAAATTAACATGTTAATTCAATTAATGTTATTTTCTCCCTTTTTTATATACATGGCTTGCCATCTGATACAAAATATGTCCAAATTATGTTTGATTGATAAATATCCATTTTAGTCCTTCAATTTTACCAATTTCACATTTTTATCCCAATTTTTTTAAAACTTTTTACTAAAGTTATTTATCATAATCTATCACTTTTTCACACATTATACATTTTATTAATCACTTTCATAAATTATTTATTATTATTTTAGTTTTTCTCCCGTTAGAATCTAAATTTAGACTCTAATTGTTTTGATATGTCGATTTCATGACACACACAATTCAGAATCTAAATTAGTGGACATGATATTTGTTCCTCTCCACAATACACCTTAGATGTCACAAAAGGAACTCATTATTAGGGATAAAAAGGTAAGACTAAACCGGAATAATAGAACCGGACCCAACATCCAGGCAACAACCAGTCAGTATTCACAAAGTTCTTGACAACCATAATCCCTTTCCATGCAAATCTTTGATTATTGCAAATAGAAGCATCAAGAATGGAGCAATTTGGATGATACCTTGCCTTGTATATCTGAGCTATCAACTATCCTTGCCTTTCATAAGTTATGCATTTTTAAATTTATAATTAGTGAATGATTGATAATATATATATATATATATATATATATAATATATAGTAAATTTTTAAATTATCCTATGAAGTAAAAATATAATTAATTACAATCAATTTTACAATTTTTTATTACAATTTTTTTAATATATATTTTTTGAAAAATAATCTATTACTTAAAAATTAAAATATTAAAATATTTTTTTTGCTAAATAAGCGCTTTAAGATTGTCTAACTTCAATGACTTGGAATCAAAATTTCAATAACAACTAATTACAAAATTATTCAAAAAAACATTGATTACAAAATTAAAAAAAAACACTAATCAAAATTGATAAAAAAAGAACTTCAACTAAAAAAAAAAACAAATTACAAAATTTAAATTGACACCAACGGATCAATGATGGCAAACTTTAAAATTTATTTCCTTAACTAGTTAGGTACCCTTCCATTGTATCAGGATATAAAAATTTAAATAAAATATGTTTATTGGAAAATTTTTATTTTAAATTGAGTTTATGTATAAGTAAATTAATGAAAAAAATATTATAGAAATAGAGGTGCTTATATAATATTTTTATTACTGGTTTAGCTAATTTATAAATAAAATTATAGGTGGAGTATAAGCAAATATTTACAATCAAATATCGCAGTAATGATTAGTGAATAGAGAATTCATAGTGCATTAGCAACAGAGGGTGAAAATCTAAAAAGTAAAAAAGAGGGTGAGACATATTTCTTTGTGAGATACATTTTGACATGAGGGATTAAAAGAAAGAGACAAACGCTAGGAGAAGTGAAATCAACTATTGTATGCAAAGACGATTTAGTACTAATTTTAAAAACAATATAATGGTGCGAATAAAAAGAAATGAGGACATGATCGATATTGCATGAACTAAATCTAAATGATCACTTTTTAGCTCACGCCAAATCCAAAAGCAAATAAATAAATAAAAGCCAAACGCTCCGCCTCCACTTATGCCCAATCCAAAGCCTAATTTTCCATTATTTTTCTTTATTTCTTTCTCCATCCGGCCCTCCTCTTTTAGAATTATTTGATATTAAGCTGAAATTTCTTTAATATGCCTTTGATGATATGTGAAAGACACAAAAGGAGTTTCTAGAGGAAATGGGCAGGTCTAAAATGGATACTAATTTGGGTTGCTGAAAATTGTTGAAATGGTAGCGTCATGTAAAAGGCACTACGGGAGTTTTCGAAAGAAATAGACAGGGATAAAGTGGGTATTGATCTTGGCAAGGAAAAGCGCAGAAACGGTGTTGCTTTGGAGAGGTATGGGAAAGTATTAGCGGTGAAAAGATACCGTTTTATTGAGGGACAAAACTGCCAAGATACTATATTAGTTACATTAATTTGAAGATCAAGCTTTATATATATTAATGGATTATAATATTTCCTAAAATATTTTTAGGTATTTAAGTTAAAATTTTAAATCGCTCTCCCAAAGAAAACCTATCACCACTAACAAGAAACACCAAGTGTCTTGCCATCATCGTCTCATCTTCTTCTCAATCCCTCAGCTTGCCCGATCGAAGTGCGGTTCGATCACCAGCCCAGTTCACCGACCACCCCCTGCCCAACTCGTTTCGGTGAGATTTAGGTCTTGCAATTTTATTATTAGTCCGTGTCTCTTGATAATTGCTTTATGTTTTTTTTTAATCTACTTAGGTTCTTTATCTCATTTAATTTTCGCTCCTCTTTGCTATCATTTTTCCCTTATTTTTTCCGTTTTCTATGTAATTTTAAAAGATTGGGGCGATCATTCTCTATGTTGCCCAAGTCAATTTCTTCAAATTCTGGTACTTTTTTTTTTTTTCCCAAAATGGTACTTTGATATTTACTTTGTTACAAGACTAACAACAAGACATAGTCCAACAAGATTCTGATACCACTATTTCCATGTAGATGCTGATTATAGAGGATAGAAATATTTTGAGCTCAATTGGTGCTTCATGATTACTTAAAGAATTGATAGTCCATAGAAGGGAAACAGTCTTTGTTAGGTTCATTACCTAAAGCAAGTATATATAGACAATCGTTGTCTGTCTTGGTCTTCTATGACAGTAATTTGTCATTAATATAAACTGCATTATTAACAAAACTCTAGCATTATGACCTTAAATCCCCTCCTAGGATGGCGATTTTGCAATGAATTCAATATGATCTATCTCTAACAGAAGATCATAGGGATATATACCCAATGAATATAATATCAACTGAAGAAAAGTATGTTGGAAAAGTAGTTAACAAAAAAGGATTAATTGATTAACAAGATTCCATACCATAAAATTATGACATGAATCATTTGCTTCTTCATGTTATGATAAATTGCCTGTCTGGAAGTATACTATGATAATAAATGATTGCAAATTCAGCTAACTTGGCCAAAGGGGATGGACTTGCATAAGAAACAGAGAAACAATAAGACACATGAAATGATCTCATAGGCTGTTTACTTAGGAGTGCTTACCCTTTTTTGAAGATCAAAAGGTATAACAAGATAGAAATAATTGGAAGTGCTAGGATGAACATCTGGAAGTTCAACATTTGGTAGTTCTATGACACAACAGGCATTATTATGTCAAACATGCATTTTTATGTCCTCTCCTTGTTGTCCAAATATGAAAAACCATTAGTTCTCCAGTCTATTGAGCAGAATGAGGAGATCAATTCTCAAACTATTGGATAAAGATATACATAACTACAATTGGAGAAATTTTCTAATGCAATACAGTGACCTGAAGTTAGTATGTATACAGACTTAGCTGATATGATACTGATCCAATTCAGCCATAATTTGAGGAATTAATGGAAGCTAACAAAGTTCTTTATCTGTGGAAAATTCAGACATACTGATGATATCTATCTTGAAAGGTCAAAGTGCTCAGAAAGTTTGCAAGTTGAAAGCAGAGGATTTATTTGGGTAAGAGCTAATAGATGAATTCTTCCCTGGATTTTATTTTCCTGTCTAGTGACTCATGAGGGAGGAACATCAATTGACAGATTAACATTTTTTATAAAATAAGTGTAACCAGGAACTCTTCAAGGGAGTAGATATTTGGTTCAATCTCTTTTTCTGATTAACTGCTTCTGTCTAGGGTGGCTCAGTTAGTTGTTTCAATTCAATCACACTGGGTGTGGTCTTAACACATTTATACTTCCAAAAAAATGAGGCAGCGAATACAGTCATTAAGGACAGGGGTGAGCATGGACTGTTTAACCGGTTCATTGAGATTCTAAATTAACCAGCCCATTAAATTCGGTCTTGTATAGTTTCTAACCATTAACCAGTCTATTGAAATTGGTTAATCAGTCCAATGGACTTAGTTTTTTGGTTCGTTATCGGTTTTTAACCAATTAACCATTCAAACAAAAAATATTCAAACATTTCATCAATAAGATTTAATATTAATATCCATAAATAAATTTAATTATCAATAAGTATATTATAGCATAGAGAACCCACCTATCTCTTTCAAAAAAAAAGGTAATAATAAAGTTAAAAAGAATAAAAAAATTATTTAACACAATAAAACAACCGTAAAATTTTTAACAAAAACTGCACATTTATTATGTATATATCTACACTGTTATGTATGTATGTATGTATATATGTATGGACTCGTTCAGTCAATTGACTAGTCCATTGAAGGTTCCTCATTGACCAGTCCATATAAAACGATCTTGCAAAATTATTATCTCATAAACAGTCCGTTGAAATTGGTTAATCAGTTCGTCATTTTTTTTGGGACTGATTTTTCAGTTTTTCCATTTTTTTACTCTGCCCTAATTAAGGATTCAGGATTTTGATAATATGGGGCTGTATAGAAAAAGTAAAGGATTTCTTTGGGGTGTATAGAATTAGGGTATGTTTGACTATTTCAGTCATACTTTCTATTGATATGAATTGTTGCAAGCCTTTTCCTTTTTTTTATCTTTAATAATCTTAGTTGGTATGGCTTGACAAGTTCATTGTAGGATATGGTATAAATATCATATTTCTTTTATTTGAATTTGATTTCTTGTTATTTGTTTATGCATTTCTTTGTTTTGCTTTTTATTAAGTTCTCCTTCAATATTGATTTTTTTAATTGATATAGAAGACCTATGATCATTGTTAGAAATTGTTTCGTATAAATTTATTTTATTATATTGAAATTTTTGAAAGTTATATGTCTGTATAATTGTTTTAAAAAATATGAAACAGCTTTCAAAGACAAAAAAACTGAAAACAGATTTTGGTTTTTTAAAAAGTCAAGAACCAAGAAATTATAAGACAATACTGAACGTGAAGAAAATAATTACCTTGCTTGTTGACGTTTTCATCTCTTCACTAATTTTCTCTCCCTTATTATTTTTGTTTCCCACTATTCTTCCTCTCCTCCACTACTTCTAGGCAGCAAAAGGTCAGACCAATTCTTTTTCATTGTCAGAGTTCTGTTTTAACTTGGTTTCTATGATAAGTTTACTTCCACTATTTTCAGATTTGGGGTAAATTAAGAATCAGCCATAAAAATCATTAGAAAGGGGAAAAGAAGTTTAGAACTTGATTTCTTTTGGTGTAAGCCATTTTTTTTAATTGATTTTGATGTTTAATGAGTTTGATTGTTACTTTGCTGTTTAATGTGAAAGTAAAAATAGAGCCATTTTAAAATTTCTTTTGTAATTGTGAATTTCATATTGTTATGATCTTTTAATTTATGATGCTGCTGCTAAAAACATTCCCTTTTTATTGAATTGCAGTGATGCAGTTCTAGGCTTCTGTTTTAGAAGAAGCACGAAAGAGATGCAGAAATTGGGCGATTTCAAACTGCCCCACTTCTTCAATTATCCACCATACTTTACGTATTTTCCTGTACTTTCTGCTGCTCTATAGTTTATCATAGATCAGTTCCTGTTGATTGCTTATCTGATTTTATTTTGATATTTGTGTGTGTGTTTTGAGATCAGTTGCTTCAATTATAATGAGAGGGAAAACACTATTTTTCCATCATTGGTAACCTATTATTGGTTAACAAGAAAATTATTAGCGTCAATTCTTTGACGTAAAACAGTATTGGGCAACCCTAAACCCCAAAACTGCAGAAATAAATAAATAAAAGGAGAAGAAAGAAGGAAATATACTTTGGGGAAGTTGGCTTTCTGTTTTTCTTTTCATATTGTTATATATTATACCTTAGATAGAGCAATACAGAGAAATCTTATGTCTAAATTAGGAAACCGCCCTAATTAGCAGGCATTGTCTACCTCAGGTTTGGAAAAATTCATTAATTAAGTGTTCAGACAACTAGGTGTTGTGGCAAGTTTGTCACCCAATCATTTCTCAAGACCTCTGAAATCTTAAGACTAGGTTGAAATTCTCTCAATTGATGACTTTTATATGACCTGTTATGTAAACCAGCAGCTGCTCCTTCCCATTTTGCATTTGGGCCATAATTTTGGTGAAATGGTAGATGCCTAGGACCATTTTTCTATTATTTCTTTTAGAATGATACCATATTGATTAAGTATAAACTTCTGATTTGGCTTTACTCATTTGTTTTCTTGAAGTGTGATTTCATTAAGCCAATCTATGATGAGACCTGTTGAGTAATCTCATTTTGGTCAAGTGCATGGTTGTGTATGCTTTAAAGTCTTTCATATTGCATACTCTAACAGTTAGAAAAGCATCCATATGCATTTTCTACTCTTTTGCTTCTAGTAGAGTATATATGTTCTCTCTTTCAGTATTTATAGGATGAATGCCACATTTTCTTCTGTGATTCTTTGAACTCACTTTTTTTTAAATCTCCCCATGTTAGTTCTAATTTTATACTACAATTTTTTTGTTTGTCATTCTTAGTTTGCAGCCAGTTAGGGACACTCGAGAAAAGCAAATAAAGCTCTGGAAGGAACTTATTATTGATTATTGTCGAACTCAAAAGATATTTGTGATTGAATTGGAAGAAAAATTTCCTTTGTTCTCTAATCCTGTGATTGAAAGTAAGTCCAATAGTTTCATTGGGTTCTAATCAGATTGTTTGTGATATTTTTATCCTTAAGGCAGATTAAGTGGAACTAAGAATACCAGGAAGAGTAAGTTTATTTTGTGATGAAGGGGCTGTGAACTACTTATTGGCATTGTTGGTACAAATCTGGTGCTAATGTAGTTAGTATGAGTTTGCTTTCAGAAAGGGGTAGGCAGATTCTGAACACGGTTAGAAAAATTTCAAGGGAAGTGAAGGGACTTTTTATTTCCTGTTTCAAAAAATAAATTGATGCAATTGCTGGAATTGTATGCCTTCATTTGGCAGTGAAGAAAGGTTTTTATATCATATGGAATTGCGCCATATGTTGTGCATGGTGAATGAACACAATTGTTACGAGTGATGAGTGAAGACAATTGTGTACGATGACTGTTCATAGAGTTCTCCCTTTGTTCCCTCTCATTTAAATAACCATTTTTAAGCTAAATGATGTTACATTTTGCTCCCATCTGCATCATGTTTATCTGACTTTTCCTTTATGATGCAGGATCTCTCAATCATGAAGCTAGAGAAGCATTTCTCTCAGCATTAGTTTCAGAAGGTTGGTTTTGGTCTTCCTTCCCTCAATCTTTTCTTTTTCTTTCTTTTTTATTTTTTTTATTTGAGTATTTCATAAATTTAATTGTTGCTAATGAGGCACAGTATGTAGCCTAATTAAAATTTACTTTAAAAAATTGTCCAATAACACACTATTGCCTTGTCTTCTTAATTCTTAATCTTATTTTTTAAAAGTAATAATGAAGAAATGAAAGGGGAAACTATATGACATCATATATTTGTATATGACATCATTCTTAATTCTTAATATCATCCAGTCCCAACCGAGTATATAGTTGTAGCTGCTTCAAACATCCACCACAAAACAACACTCTTCATGTACCTCTCGGCCTATTGTGATTTCCCGCATAATGGATTCTTCTCCAAATTGCTCACCTCCTGCGAAATCGGTCATCTAAATGTCTTTGTTAACTTGTTCTTAGGAATTCCCAATCTCTTTAACATCTACAGGGGTATAATGTTGACACTTACACCATTATCAATTAGGATATGATTAGTGGGTATTCCATTAACTTCGACCATGATGTACAAAGGCCTGCAGTGTTTGGTCATGGCTTCGAAAGGTCTATCCAATGTCATTGTGGTAATCCCATTGCCTTTTAGCTCTATCACATCCCAGTCAAGTGTAGAAGGTTTGGCTTCCCTTGCTGGGAAACATTCAGGCAATTCCACCACACTTGAACTGATTTTCGTCCCTTTTTGCTTTCTCTTTCATGGCTATTGCTTTTTCTTTGGGAACCCATATCTTAAGCACCCAATTATCTACTCTTAACACATCGACCTAAATAGCCTTAGAGTTTGCTTCTTTTGAAGCAGCCTTCTTTACCCACATCTGAGTGACTTGCCTAGAGACACTATGTTTCTTTTCGTCTATCTTGAGGACCCTTTTCTAGTCTAATTTGCCATCCTTTGTAGGTTCTTGCTCTAGTTTTTGTTCAAGTTTCAGCCTCATAGCTTGCCTATGTTGTTGCAATCTCTTTTTCTAGGTTTTAGTTAGTGGTTGTTGAGGCTTTAACTTGCCCTGTGATCATTTTGATGATGTTGGGTTTCGCCCTCTAGTCAGGCAAATATTGACCGAGGTCTATGCTCCTCCCATTGATTGACCTATTGTGGTTTAGAAAGAAAAGTTTGTGGTCTCATGGTACCTTTCCTAAGTTTCTGGCTTTGGATCCAACCTGGCTCTAATAGATACTCGACTTTTATTGGTTTTTGGTATGGTGGTGGATCTCCTAGACTTGAAACTTTTATGCTCCTTCCTTCCTTTCAAGTGGGAATGACAATTTGCTACATACATCAACTTTCTTAGCTTCAAAACATGTCGTAGGATGGACATATAATGGAATGTTGGGACTTAGATTGCTTAGGTACTTTGGTTGAGTCTTTGGCTAGAGATTTTGGTGTTTCTCTTGTAACAATGACCTTTCAATTTGCTTGACTGGACTCCACCTTCCCTTTAGCATTCTGTAATTCAATCCTTAACTTGGGACGTCTTATATCCCAAGCCTCAAGTTCTTTCCCCTTACCTAAATTGCTCGTAAAGGTAAGTCTCACCATTGCAATAGCAACCTTAGCTCCATTCTTTTCGTTGGCTATTGTTTTTCCCTTCGCAAAAACAATCAAGCAACCTTTATTGATTGCCTTTTGGATTTTATTCTTGAAGGTGATACAGTTCTTAGTATTATGGTGCCAGATATTTTTCCATTTGCAATAATCTTTACCATATTGCTTCTTTCCTGAAGGGATTACATGATCAACAAAAAGTGATATTTGTCCATCCTTCAAAAACAAATCAAAGATTTCATCGGCCTTAGTGATATCAACTCCTGAGATATCTATGTTGGTTGTTTTTGCTGATTTGAATTTGGCCAAATTTTGTTGGGTTGGGGTTTAAACTGTGCTGAACATTCATATGGTCCTCCTTTATCTTTGAGAGTTGCTAATCAAATATCCTCTTCATCACTACTTTCAATAGTAGAATCAACTGGATCTAGGATAACAGTGACCTGATCTTTGTAGAAAGTCCCTTTAGATTAGGCTTTCTTCTAGTCCCCTTCCTTTAATAGTAACTCATAGCTAGTAGCTCAACAAACCCAGTGAGACATATCATAAAACCTCTGTCCCTCAAACCTCTCTCTCTGAGCATAATTCATTCTTCGGACGGCCAATATGATGCAGTCGACCTCGGTCAAAAGGGCTTTGCACTGAGTCCACAACATACGAAACCTGAGAATGAATTTTTCAGTTGTTTCTCCTGGCAATTGTATTATCCTAGCGAGGTCTACTACTATGACTTTTAGAGTTGCTCTATAAAATTCAGAATGAAATTTTCTTCAAGCTCTCGCCATGTATTGATCAAATTAGGCATCAAATTGGTGTACCAAGTGAATGCAGTCTTGGTTTAAAGAATTTCCAAAAAATCTCAGTTGCTAGAATTTGTTTCCTGCAGCTTCCCCACATTGCACGATAAACCATGCAACATGTTCAAGATTAGGGCTGTAAATGAACTAAGCCGCTCACGAGCTATTCGGGTTTCGATTTGAAAAAAAACTCATTTGAAATCGTTTATTACTATTAACGAGCCGAACTCGAGTTCAAATCCGAGTTCGAAAACCTTTTCGAGCTCTAGCTTGAGGTTAATGTTGTTTGATTTGTTAACTTGCGAATATGTTCGTTTACAAGCTTGGGAACATGTTCGTTTAAAAGCTCGCAAACGTGTTCATTTAAAAGCTTTTGTTTAAAAGCTCGCGAACATGTTCGTTTAGGGCTCATTTATATTATATTTTGTTATCGAATTGGATCTTGAACTCGAACTTTTGTCATTATTAGTTAACAAACCAAATTTGAGTCTTTGTTATTATTACTTAATGAGCCGAACTCGAGTTAAGCTAAGCTAAGCTCGGTAAGCATAATAAAAGAGTTTTTTACGAACCAAGCTTAAGTTGTTTACGAGTTTAATAATTTTAAAACGAGTTGAGTTCAAACTCAAGTATAAAAGCTTGAATCAAGCTCGAGCATGTCATAAAATTAAACAAGCTGAGCTCGAGCTCACCAATATTTGACACAGCTCGGTTCCTTTACAGCCCTATCAATGGTGGATATGTTCTCTTCCCCTGAGAAGAGAGTAAATTTTGGCACTTTATAATTACGGAGAAAAGGATAGCAGAGGTCAATCCAATCAAGATAAGACTTGGAATACGTCGGTCGATTAGACCTAACTTTAACTCATATTCGTTCCAAAACCTCTATCATATAATTTCTTTCCCCATTAAGAACTTAGAATTGATATTGCTCGTTCAACCTTGGTCGGGCCTGATTAACAACTGGTGAATTCTGTGGGATCTATGCAAAGAATTTGCCGAATATAGGATATCTTGGTGGTTGTTGAGGTGGAGTGGGGAACATTATGTGGTTGTGGAGGAATAGCTTGTGGTTGTATAGGGGGTTGAGCATATGTGCAGGTGGGATTGGTGGTGGCAGTTGTAGTACTGCTGGTAATGCAGGCAAGTGAGCTTGCGGAGGTGTCATTTGAGTACAAGAAACAACAACATCATCATTGTGTAGCATCCGCACCTGACCATGGGCTAGCTGTGGTGTTTGTGGAACTTTTGGAAGTTGAATAGCAAAAGTTAATTGCTCCATCGCTCTAACCATTCTGTCTACAAACTGAGTGAGTTCATTTTATGCTCTCCCAAATTCTTGTCTAAACTGCATCATAGATGCGGCCACAAAAGCTTACATATGATCATTGTGTCCTTTGTTTGCCTCAATCAAAGGCCACATGACATCAACAACTTGATTCATCATAAGTTTTGAGAGTTTCATTATGAGCGAGTCAGACACAGTCAACCTCACTTATGAGTGGTGGAAGTGTGGAGGATGAGGATCACGATTGTAAATTTCTAGGTCATCACGTGACGCTTTTGTGCCATGCCTAAACTATGGCTGGTTTGAATCTCCCATTTCTTGGCTAGCTTGATCTTTGGTATTAGCCATTCTTGTTTAGAGTCTTGTTATTGCCATACACAACTCCCACTGTTGTCGCCAAGTAATGTTTACACCTAAGATGAAGCCCAATACAGAAAAGCTAGGCCCATGGTCCGACAATACAAAATGACTCCAAGAATATTGAACTGGAACCAAGGCCAAATGAGCGAGAGTTCGACTTAGTGAAGAGATGAGTTGGATGATTCAATCTACATAAAACTCCTGGGCCAAGTCTGGATGCTATGGAAATTGAGGAATTTGATGATGATTGAGTGGGTTGGTGGAACAGTTGTAAGAGCTTTGAATGACACCCTGAACTGCGCCTGAAGTGCGAGTGAGCAAGAATTTTAATCCAGCGGCTGATTACAATTGAAAGAAGTCAAGCTAATAAATAGCTAACAATTACAATGATTGGAATGACTATTAATGCCTTAAAGGCTAGAACTAAACACTATACTAAATGCTACAGAGAATGTAACAAAATAACTGCTGCAATAACAAGAGCTGAAATTCCTAGGGAAGAGAGTCCTTTCTTCATTTGTAATCAGACATTTTATAGAGAAGATTTTGCTACTTGTCTTGTGCTAGCCTCACCACTTTTGACTGAAATACCCTCTCTTCCAGCTCTTCTTTTCATGGGCCTAGCTTTTCGGGCCTACGCATGCATCTGGTCCTTATATTGCTGGTTAGCCTTTTAATATTATTCAAGATCCATCCTCGTTTGGGCCAGTGTTAATAGGCTCTAATGAAAGTATATGTTATTGGGTTAGAAAAGATTGGACATTTTGATGTTGTCTAATATTGAAATTTCTGACGGTGGCTATAAGTTGTGACCATCCCTCACTGTGACTTGAGCCAATGGTAGCTTTGTAGGTTTGAAATTCACCTGTATGTTGTGAAAGTTAGTATGCCTCAGTTGTGACCTTGGTCCAGGTAGTGGTTGGTGATGATGCTAAAGGAGGTGATGAATGGATAAACTGTGGTTTTTTGGTGATTGGCGCAGGTGTTGCAAGAAAACATGATATGGTGAACTTTCTGTGAATTCTGTTTGATTCTTAAACTTTTGGATTTCAAATAATAAAAAAATATAAGGACAAGAAAGAAAAGAAAAAATTTTAAAAATCAACAATGTGCAGCTTCATGGCTGCCATCATTTTTGCCACATCTGCCATTCATGCATCTCAGAGGCATTTAGTAATCAACTCTTCAGCTGAATTTGTAGTTAAGTGCTAATGGAGAGTAGTCCTTGAAGTGGTAATATGCATAACCATTGGATCTGTTTTTGAACTTTTTCTTTTATTTTATATGGTCAACTTGTTAAAGCAAAGTATCCATAAAACTATGATTTTATTAGGTCACTTTTTTTTTTTTTTGACATTGTTCCAACAGGGCATGCTGAATGATTAGATAATGGACATAGGAAATATCTCATTTTGTGGCCTTGTATTCAACAATGGGTGACATTATTTTACTTTTTGTGAGTCTGTTGAGTTTTTGGTAATGAACGTTTTGTGGGAATTTTTGTTTTTAGATATACCCGCAAATCTGATTAGGTGAAGGACAACTGCTTGTAATGCTAGCTGAATTTGTATTTAAGTGATAATGGAGAGTTTAAATGATAGTGGGGAAAATAAGTCCTTGAAGTGGTAATATGCGTTATCATAGGATCTGTTTTTGAACTTTTTCCTCTATTTTATTTGGTCAACTTTTTGAAGCAGATGATGTAACATTGTGATTTTATTATCTTTTATTGTTTTTTATGTTATTCTAACAGGCCGTGCAGAATGGTCAGATAAAGGACATAGGAAATGCCTCATTCTATGGCATCGTATTCAAGAATGGGCCGATATTGTTTTACATTTTGTGAGTCAGTTGTGTTTTTGATAATTATATATATATATATATATATATATTGGATTTATATGTTTAGTATTTTCTAGTATTTTCATTTCATATACTTGCAATCTCTATAGGCAAAGGACAATGGATTAGAAGATGGCGTCATGACTATTGAGGAAATACGCACAGGAACTGAGTCTCGGGGAACAGGTAATATTTTAGGATCCTTGATGAAACGATGTCTGATATTAATTTGAGATTCCCCCTGCTAAATGGTTTCAGTAGTTTGCTACAGGAACAGTGTGCATCCCAAATTCTCTCTTCTCCCCCAACCAAAAAATGTTCTCTTCGTAGTTTAAATGTGTTAAAGATATACTATTATGCAAGAGTTAAAAAGACCTGCAGGGTTGCACCTGCTTTTACATGGGAGCTGAACTCCACTACCTAGTGGTTGCCTTAAAAAAACCTCAAGTGATAGGGATCACTTCATTTTCCCTATGAGGAAATGTAAAGGTAAAAAAAGAGAGAGAATGTTATCACCTCATTGGATATAATCAGAAAGTAGATATAGAGTGGGTAGCTAAATGTACTGTTTCGAAACCTGCTAATCTAGGGATGTTAGAATGGAGAAAAAATGATTTATAGTGCCAGCATGCACAACACAGACATGTATGGTTACATGGAACTTGGTTTTGAAATTTCACATGAAACTGGGTATTATTTATCATGCATATAATTATGTATGTATTTTTATTGGAGTTCATCTTTGTTGAACCTCAGAGCTTCATGGGATAGATCGTACAATTTTGATGCGGGCATTGAAACTGCTCGAACAAAAAGGGAAGGTTGCAATCTTTAAGGGAAATTCAACTGATGATGAAGGTGTGAAATTCTCTGTATAATGTTTCAACTGTTACATTGGATAGGTTTTTTCTCTGCGAATATATCATTCAAATGTAGTCAAACACTCTCAACATTTGTCGTTGATCAGTGACATTTTCTTCGGATATGTTAATAATTTCCACTGCTGTCCATTTTGATCAGTTCTGGACAATCGTCAACTTCAGGCTTCCTTGTTATCCCAATATTTTGGAGTCATATTTTCTCAGAAAAGAGTAACATATTAAGATCTGGGTAAAAAAATTGTGTGAAAATGGAAGTGAACTTATTTTTTCTCTGGAAAGAGGGGAACCAATTAAGATTATCATAAATGTTATATTTTATTTGTCATTCTACATATTGAGAAAGGGTAGAGCTATAACTGCTAAATGACTGACTTGATACTTGGAAACTGACGACAAAAGTTGGCAACTATTATCAACCTAAATAGCTCGTTTGTTCTTATGAATTGAACTAAATTATCAACCAATTTTTACCCAGCTACGTGAATAATAAGTATTAAATTGACTATACACTGCCAAATATATATTACAAATTTGCTGTTCTTAAATTCTTTATGACTATTTTTTATAATCATATGCTAAAAATCATATGGTTTCACTCATACTTAATCGTTAAGAACTTGGACAGCAACTCCTCTTATGTACTGCACCCACCTTAATCGTTGTCTTCGCACATCTTATTGCATGATTCCACAAAACTATCCAATTTGTTCACATCTGCCGAAAAAAAAAAGTAACACGTTAAGAAGTGAACCTATCTCTAGTTTATCCTCAAGAAAAAAATGTAACAAAGGAATGCAATTGGGATTTTTTTGAACTTAGAACCATATAATTTGAAAAAGAGAAGCTGAGTACATTCTCGGAATTACCTCTTTCAATTTTTTTTTGAATGATAGGTTCATTTATTGTTATTATTATTATTTTCATATGATTTCATGACATTTAAAGCATCGATATGTTCTATTCAAAGAATAGAAAAGACATTTCTCTTTATCGAGAGATTTTATACCGGAAAATATGTTGGTCGCCAAGACCCTGATGCAGCCACAAGTGCAATCATTAGCAAAATTAGAAGATGAAAACCTGCATGATCTTGTTGCACATGTAATAAAACATCCTCTGAAAAGGAAAGGAGTCCTTATAAATCTCCTACACCTGAAAAGACAACCAGTATAACAAACTCCGGGTGGTGGTGGAGGATGAAGAGAAACTGGTGGAGATAACCCACCAACTGGAGGACGAGGCAGAATT
Source organism: Triadica sebifera (assembly GCA_023653625.1). Classification (NCBI taxonomy): domain Eukaryota; kingdom Viridiplantae; phylum Streptophyta; class Magnoliopsida; order Malpighiales; family Euphorbiaceae; genus Triadica; species Triadica sebifera. The sequence continues at coordinate 8,899,476 of CM042895.1, forward strand.
GCAGGGGAAGGAGATAAAGCAATTTCTGGTGGAAATTGGGTTTGCACCACGCCACTCACAAACATTATCGATATCAATATTGCTTCAACCTGGATGCCATATCTCTCAACTTATTGCTTTTGTTAAAGTTGAGACCAAGTCCTCCTATTCTTATTTTTTCTTGTCTCAACTATAATCAAGAAACAGTCATCTTCGAGAATTGAAGATAATTATATAAGTAGATTGTTGTGTTACCTTTATGCAAAGGCACTCTCTAAGTAAATTATTGTTCACCCATAATTTAAGACTTCAACATTTATGGATGTCTTCTTATTTTTGGTAGTGGGAGTATTGGTACTTCAATCTTTGATGTTGTGGATGGTGATTATTTATCTAATCCATGGGATTAGCTGTAAAAAATTAAATGGTTTTCTTAACAGTTGTAATTTAATGGTATTAGACTAGTGATCAGAGTTGTGAAGTCATGAAATCTAAATATAAATTCCATTCAAATTTCTTGTAAAAAGAGAGAGAGAAAAATATTACGTATGGACAAAAATGTTGTAAACAACTATTTTAAGGATAGAAAATTATGAAAATGGATAGATTTCCATTAATCTATTAACCTAATGGTTAGTGGTAAGATGAAATTGAATAAGGTCTCGTATTTGTTCGATAAGTTCGATCCGGAGACTCCATCTCGCTTTCGAACTTCTTGAGGATTTCAGGCTGCTATAATAGATTATGGAGTAATTAGTACTGCCAAATTGAAATACATCTCGTTCCTAATATATGTATGCATATATTACACAGTTTAGAATTCTGGAAGAAATTATTTACATGATTTTGGTTATCCGAACATCCGCTCCATCAGTAAACTCATAGATCAAATTGCCAAATAGTTGACTTTTAAATAATTAACTCTCGGTATTCATATTATCAAAAATATTTTCTTTAGATATGATTAATCTAAAATTCAAATATTAGAGCTCTTAACCAATTTTCTTCTCAAAAGTTCTTTTTTTCTTCTTTTTTTTTTATTTATTTCTGCATATTGTAAAATTGCAATATTATCATAAACTGCGAGGATGCCAATTGAGGTTTTAATGCAATAAAGATTTAAAACGAGCATGTGAGGAGGCCAATTACGATTTAAATGCGATTTTTTTTTTCCCAAAAGATAGTACTGTGACAATGGGATAAATGGTTCGAATTTTATGAATTCCAAGTCAATCTGAAGCTTAAATCCAATCCAAAACATTAAAAATCAAAAAAATATTATGACGTTCATTAATCTTAGTGAAAATGCAAATGAACATGATAAACAGTGAAATTCTCAAGAACATTTAACCAACAGCCAGTTTTCTAATATTTTAATAGGTTACTTGTAAATAAACAAATGATAACCACTTAACACAATCTGCAGGGGGGAAAAATATCACTGATAATGGCAGCTAGTACGCATTCCTAAGAGGAATTATTTATTGTTGTCATAAACTGAACAAAATGATTTGAAAAATAAAAGTATAGGCACAACAAGAAACAAAAATCTTCTATTCCAGGGCACATTGGCAGCCTATTCAATGGTGATCACAGAAATTTCGACTCGTGTTTTCTCCAAACTCAACTACACAAGTGAAACGCCACATTTCTGCCCCAAAACTTGAGAAAAATCATTGTTCTATACAAAAATGAGAAAAACAAAATCACAGCTGGGAAGAGATGTGCATCTTCGCTATATTTATTTTTACTGCCATTTTCAGATACCTTTGTTAGGTAGACGAGTTTTGAGATGGGCTCTGTTGGAAACTCCGAAGTATGTTCATTCATGGAAGAACAGTTCTAACTTCTTTCCTGTCTGCTCCAAATGACTGTAATTGGAAATCAGACAACCAACACAATCAGAAAGCAGCATAACATAAATCTATCATCCTTTATCAAACAAATGATAAATTTTGGGTTCCCACTTTCCAATTGAGCAGAGATTGCAAGTGCATGCATAGATTTCAAGATTCTTTACCTTGGGCGATAGATCATGGTATGAGATTTTCTTTTTATCAATAAAACAAATCAATACGAAAAAACCATTAAAAGACGCAAGAAATAAAACCCATCTAACATGAACAGAAGTAACATCCATAAATCCTGCCAACTTTCTGTAACATTAATAAATAACCTAATTTGACTGAATTACTGATTAGTATAATGGTATCAGTCCAAATTCTATATCTACAAGTCAAACTTTTGCAATTTATTTTCCTCTTCCTTTCTGTAGAAAATATATGCTAGAAGAGCATTTTCATACTCCAAAGCCCATGGCTCAAAAAAATCCAATAATAATAAAGCATTTTCACCTAATAATCATGAATAAACACCAACAGAAGCTTCTTCAACAGAGTTATCCTAAAAGGAAAACAAATGGCAAACATAAAAAACTGAGATAAAAGGGAAGATATATATACCTCAGATCCCAAACCTTTAACATATACATTTGTGAAAAGTTCAGAAGATTCTGGCATTGGACTTTCCTGCAAAAACAAATTTCAAGAAAAAAGCGGGAGGAAGGAGCATCAGGACCATAACGATTTGAAGATACAATATAGCATAGTACAAGAGAGTCAGAGAAAAGCATAGCTCAACAGACAAGCAGACAAAAATGTTGAGAACTGAAAAATGTCATTCTTACTTTAGCTTGTGCAATCACATCATCAACCTCTTTTCTTATTTCTTTCTCAATATCCTGAAAAAAAAGGGGGAAGGAATCCACTCAGTTTTGGCAACTGCATTTTGAAAATCTTTATCTTGAGAACATTCACGAGGCAACAAATGTGAAGGGATATACAGTAAAAAAATTCATAACAATTTGTGCACATTTATATACAGAACCAAATCGAACAAATTTACCTTTAGCTCCTTCTCAGTAGCTAGATCATGGGCTAATATTAGTTTTCTTATTCTTTCAATTGGATCACGTTCCTGAAAAATAAAATTTACTTTAAGCATCATCATATTGAACAATCCTTTGCTCAAACCAGAAGTGTTATTTATTTACCTGTCTCACGCCGCTAATCTCATCACGAGTACGGTAGGTGCTGCCAGGATCAGACATAGAGTGACCGTGATACCTATAGGTATCCATTTCAAGTATCTAACACAAACATCAAAAGATAATTACAAGATCAATATCAATCTATACAACTTTAAAACGTAAGAAGTCTTGAAAGAAAAAGGGTAATCTGATCAATATTTCAGTATGTTATCATTCACAAAAACACCAATATAGAAAATGAGAATCAAATGCATTTTAGCCAACAAATTCAGTGGCAATTGAGCAAACTGGCATTTCCTTTGGAATTTAAAGAATTTTATGCTGCACTTGGATTAAAAGGTTTCAATGGAGATGGATCTAATGTTAAATTTCAATTGTTTTATTCTTTAAGTTGAAATTTGCAAATGTGAATGATTACTGACCTTAGCTGTGCATTTATATATGCAAATTTCTATAAGCATTTCAAATTCACCATTAAATTAGTTTCTTTACTCACATTCATGAATCTAATCAATCAGCTTTTTAAAAATTAAATTATATATTGACATATCTAAATCTTACAATTCCATTCCTCTGTAACATCATATTGTGACATCATTTTGCACCAGTCAATACTTAGGTTCTAAATTGGAAAAATAAACCAATTAATAAAATCCGATTTAAGGCCTCCAAAAGTTAGAATCAGATGGTTATATTATAATATTCACTATCAAACCTTTTACTTTCCTTAAAACACAAATTATTTCACATGCCTACCAAACTTGAGCAATATTATGCATCTTTGCCTCCATAGGTGGCGAGAAAACTATTAAGCCAAAATTTTAAGCAATCACTCCAATATTTCAAGGGCAGCTGACATGTACTATAAATCACAAATCACGCCAACAAAAGATCACTCAAAGGACCCTAGAAGCAGGCATCAAAATGCAGTTGCTCAACAAAATAAAACTCACAATTGGACCATTCTTCAAAGCAAACTCCTTTGCAAATTTGCATGCTTGTTTAACGGCAAAAACATCCATGCCATCTACCTGTTTCAAAAATAAATAAACAGATAAATAAATCATAAACCATAACAAATTCATGAGCAGACCACCATTAGGCTGATACTCAGGTCTAGCATCAAGCAATAATGCAAAACTCCAAATTTCTACATACAAGAGTAAATCCAAATGAGAAAAGATATATCCATAACTACTCCAAGCAATTAAGAACAATGCTTCAAGGACTTGACTATTATCTTCTAATTTCGCTCCCCAAAATGAATGGGAATTCATAGTTTAGAAAACCATATAAGGTGCAAGAAAGAACCCATAATTAGAATAGATGGAACGCCTTAAAACACAATTTAGTAAGGAAATGACTGGAAAAGTTTTCCACAAACATATCTGAAAGCAGATAAAAGATCATAGCCAAAACTTTTTTCTTATCAGTATGTAAGATTTACGAGATCCATAGTCAAACAATCTACTAGCACCATTTTCAATTTCCAAGTATTCATCATCCAGCATCTAATCAAAAGAGAATAATCAAGGGCAACTCAAGGGGTAAGCGAAGATAATATAAATTTGGATTGAACCAAAAAATGTAAAAAGCAAAAAAAGAAAGATACAGTCGCCTTTGCCACTGCCCTTAATTGCAATGCAACAAGTTCCACTGTTCCACAGATGGTTTTCAAGTTCAGAGATAAATTTAAGTATTTAAACCCCAAAGAACAGATATTTCGACTACATACTTCCGAAATAAAAAGAATCAAATACACCAAACTCATCAATTTTATAGAAACAACACAACCGTAACCCGATCTAATACAGAAGAGTACAAAACAGATAAACTATGAAAAGCAGAAACAAGAAAACTAAATCTAACCTTCAATCCAGGAACATAATCCCCACGCTTGTAGTAAGCCGGGCTCTTAGCAGCTCTCCACTCTGCTGTCCCCATACCATCTGCGCATACAGCATAAAAATTGAAATGGATTAAATATCAAACAGCCATAAAATAAAATAAAAAGAATAGAGGGATTTCAAGCCATACAGTGATTATTCTCGCACACCAGAATGGCAGGTAGATCCCAAAGAGCAGAAATATTAAGTGCCTCGAACAATTGCCCCTGGTTGGCCGCACCATCTCCGTACAGAGCAAACGTCACCGACTCCTCCTTGAGATACTTCTGCGCGAGAGCTAATCCACAACCTAGCGGCACCTGAGCTCCGACGATCCCATGTCCTCCATAAAACCCGGCATCCTTCTTGTAGAAATGCATAGAACCGCCCTTCCCTTTCGAACAACCCAACTGGCGACCCATGAGCTCCGCAAATACCTCAAGAAGGGTCCCACCGCGCGCTAAGAACGTACAGTGATCCCGGTAGGCCGTTATGATGCTATCCTTTTTGGTAATAGCAGCTTCCATCCCCACAGCCACCGCTTCCTGACCGTCGTAGAGGTGGCAGAAACCACGGATGAGCTTGGCCTTGTAGAGAGAGTCGGCGGCGATTTCCATTCTCCTCATCGTGGCCATATCACGGAAGAAAGAGAGGAGCTCTTGGGGATTGGTGTCGACCGTACGGGAAGGAGCCTCGCAGTTGTGAGGAGTGAAGGGAACGGAGGTCTCGATGGTGAAGGGATCGGTGGAGGTGGAGATCGGACGGCGAAGAGTGGCGGTGGAGGATAAAACGGTGGTGAGAGGTTTGAGAAGATTATATCTAGAAGAGGAAGTGAGATGTGATAGAGCCATAGCCACCGTCGTATAAGATCTGCCGGCGACTGATGCACGCGTGATCTGAGATTGTGGGATTTGGGGGTTAGGCAGCGACTGTCGCCGGAGGGAGAATTGTATAAAATGGCTCTGTTGGGCTGTGAAGAGTCGATTGTATAAATTGGCCGGTTGGATTTTTTTTTTTTTTTTTTGCTTTTTCAATTCATTTCTTCTCAGTACTAACATTCGTTTTCTTCTAAAAAATTACCTTACAATTACTGTGTTTTTTTTAGGCAAATTACATTTGTATTTTCGTAGTTTCGATTTCAAAATAACAGTGATTATTTAATAATTTATATTTATAATGTGTTTTGTATTTATTATATTTTTTTTTCTTCTTCTTATATCTAATTTTTAAAAAACATTTTCAATGTACTTTAGATTTATTTTAGTGGAAAAAAACTTTTATTTTATATATTTGATATTATTTTTAGTATTTTTTAATATTTTAGATAGTGTTTTATTATTTGGAATAAAAAATATTAATTTTGATATATTTATAGAATAAAATAATTAAAAATAAAGATATTTAAACTAAAAATAAGAAATATAGTTAGAGAAATTGAGTTGATAAAAATTGAAAAATATAAATTTTGTTAGAAACAATAAAACTGTAAGTAATAAATTTGTAAATTTAAAATGATGAATTTATAACTTAATATAATGAATTTATAACTTTTATACAATGAATTTGTAAATTGTAAACGGTGAACTGTAAATAAAAAATCTGCAAGATCTAAACAATAAATATGCAGATTTTAAATAATGAATCTACAAGTTTAAAATGATAAATTTACAAGTTATAAATGATAAACTTATAAGTGATAAAATAAGTTGTAAACGATTCACTTATAAGTTCGAAACGATAAATCTACAGGTTTAAAACGATGAACATGTAAATTATAAAACGATAAATTTATAAGTTCAAAGTGATAAAACTATAATTTGTAAATAATGAATATATAAATTGTAAATAATAAACTTACATGTTCAAAATAATAAATTTGTAAGTTCAAAATGATAAATTTGTAAATGATTAAATAATAAATTATAAACGATTAACATATAGTTTTTTTAAATAATAAATCTCAAAGTTATAAATGATAAACATATAAATTATAACTGATAAATTTGTTCTATATTCAATAGTTTACTAAAATTTATTTTCAAAAAACATACATTTTATTTTTGTTTTTCATGAATGAATGAGATTTATAATGCAACATGAATCATAGTCAAGTAAGATTGCAGACCAATTTTGTTCCTATTTACTGGGCTCAAACAGGCCTTCAATAACAAAATAAACGAAATATATTTAAAATTTCACTCAACATATTCATATTCTTAATCTTGGCCAATGAACGGTTAAAAAAATGTTACTTAGAATTTTTAAAAATGTATATAAAATTAAATAATTATAACTCTTCTATTTTCTAGAAAAAAAAAAAAGAGTGTTAGCTTTTTCTATATTAAATTTGTCTTACCTTTTTTATCATTTTTCGTTTTTAAACTGTAATTAATTAAGGTAAGCAATTTCGTCTCCCTTATTTCCAAACATTTTCTTTAAGTTTGGTGCTTTTTTAAATAAATTTACTCAAAATTATATTTCTTTTGTTATAATTTTTTTTTCTGTTTGTAAAAAATTTTGGATAGACTCGGTGGTTTCACAAGCTCTTATGGCAATCCCTTAGACGAACTAATGAAGAGCTTATGAGTATACATATAAATATATTAATTTCACACTATAATCACTATTAAAAGGTAATTCTCTAATGCCTATTATGATTTTCACCTTTTTTTTTCATTATACTCTTTGATTGTTACCATGGATCAAAATAAAAATTAAAAAGAGACAGTACACTTATTTTTGGCTCTAATTCTGCTTTTGCCCCTCTCCCCCAAAAAAAATTGATTTTTTTTAACACTATTGTCAAATAGAGCATTAATTGTTGGGCACAGCAGGTAAAATAACAACAAATAAATGTGAAATAAAATAATCAGTAAAAAATAATACCGACAATTTAACGTGATTCACCTTTTAATTTGGGTTACGTCCACGGACAACACTCCAAATATTTTTCTTCCACTAATAAAAATTAATGGGTACAAGAAGAGAATCTTCCCTAGATACAGACTAGAGGTAATACAACAATTTTGAGATAAACCCAAAAATAGTAGCACACAAGTATTTTTCAAAAACACCCCAAAATATTTTTCTCACTATTTTTGTCACTCCTTAATTTTTGGAAATATTCCAAAAATATAACTCTCTCTCGTTTAAATGAAAGGAAATCTGCCTATTTATAGAAAAAAATATTCAGTGTAAACACATATCAAAAAAGTCAAAAATATTGGCTGGATGAATTTAATTTGAAATTGAATTACCTCAATTTTTGACTTTTTTATTTTATTTTATATGTGGTAGGACCTACATGTTGAGGGACCCATACCAAAGTTTTTCAAAAACTTCGGCTATCAACAAATCTCCCCTTCCGATAATGTGGGGGTTCCACCATTCCAACAGCTAATCGACAGTATTCAAAATATGATCTTAGTAGAATCTTCGTTAACATGTCTGATCCATTATCTTCTGTATGGATTTTCTCAAGCTGTAGTAGCTTCTTCTCCATCACATCTCTGATCCAGTAATATCTCACATCAATATGCTTTGATCTTGAGTGAAATGAGGCATTCTTTCCAAGATGGATAACACTCTGACTATCACAAAATAATTGATATTTGTCTTGTTGCAATCTAAGTTCTTTCAAGAACTTCTTAATCCATAGCAACTCTTTACATGCTTCTGTTACTGCAATAAACTCTGCTTCTGTTGTAGATAGTGCAACACACTTTTGTAACTTCGATTGTCATGACACAACTCCCCTTGCAAAAGTGATCAGGTAACCTGAAGTTGACTTTTTGGAGTCAATATCGCCAGCCATATCTGCATCTGTGTATCCAACAACACAGGTTTGGTATCTCCAAAATATAAACATATTTTTGAAGTACCTCGAAGATATATGAAAATCCACTTTACTGCAATCCAATGTTCCTTTCCAGGATTTGAAAGGAATCTGCTCACTACTCCAACTGCATGAGCGATATCAAGTCGTATGCATACAATGACATACATCAAACTTCCAATTGCTGAAGCATATGGAATCTTGTCCATCTCATCCTTCTCTTCGTCTGTAGAAAGGCTATGTCTGGATTTCAGCTTAAAATGATTAGCAAGATGACAACTAACCATTTTAGCTTGATCCATTTGAAATCTCTGAAGTACTTTCTCAATGTACTTCTCCTGTGACAGCCATAATTTATTGGTATTCCTATCTCTGATAATCTTCATGCCAAAAATCTGCTTTGCTGGCCCCAAGCCTTTCATAGCAAAAGACTTACTCAACTGCTTTTTCAAGTTGTTAATTTTGGAAACATTCCGGCCAACAATCAGCATGTCATCCACATAGAGCAGAAGAATGATGAAATCTTCATCAGAGAATTTATGTACAAAAACACAATGGTCTGAAGTAGTCTTATGGTATCCTTGCTCCCTCATAACAGACTCAAACTTCTTGTACCATTGTCTCGGTGCCTGCTTCAAGCCGTAGAGACTTTCTTCAATTTGCAAATATATTCCTCTTTTCCCTTATGTTTGAAACCCTATCATTGCTCCATGTATATCTCCTCTTCTAAATCACCATGTAGGAAGAAAATTTTGACATCCATTTGCTCAACCTCCAGGTTAAGACTTGCTGCTAACCCCAGCAGTGTACGGATGGATGTCATTTTCATAACTGGTGAGAAAATTTCATCAAAGTCAATTCCTTTTCTTTGACTGAATCCTTTGACAACCAATCTGACTTTGAATCTCGGATGGAAACTGTTCTCTTCATGCTTGATTCTGAACACCCATTTATTTTTCAAAGCTTTTTTGCCTTTTGCAGTTTCACCAGTTCAAAAGTATTGTTCTCATGCAAGGATTTCATTTCATCTTGCATGGCTTTAATCCATTTTTGTCTGTGTTCATCAGTCATTGCTTTTTCAAAGCTTTCTGGTTCTCCCCCATCAGTGAGTAACACATACTCATTTTCTGGATATCTCGTAGACGGTTGTCTTGCTCTATTGCTCCTTCTCACAGGAACTGGGGAGTGCACAGGTGATGGTTGATGATGAACATCATCATCTTCAGCATCATCTTCTGGATTGTCGATGGAATCATTATTTTCTTCAGGAAGATCAACATGATCTTCATCCCCAACTTGTATTGGCACCGGTATTGGAGGAATCAATTCTAAATTTGTTAAGTCACCATTGGAATCAGAAACACCTTTCTTTGTCCTAACAATATCTTCAATGGTCTCATTCTCAACGAAAATAGCATCACGACTTATGACAAGTTTATTCTCCACTGGATCATAAAATCTGTAGCCAAACTGATCTTTTCCATAGCCAATAAAAATACACTATCTTGTTTTGACATCAAGCTTGGACCTCTCATCTTTTGGAATATGTACAAAGGCTTTGCAACCAAATACCCGCAGATGATCATAGGAAACATCCTTTTCTGACCATGCTTTCTCTGGAACATCTAGCTTTAGAGGGATGCAAGGTGAAAGATTTAATACGTACACAGCCGTGAGTAAAGCTTCACCCCAAAAAGTTTTAGGTAACTTTGCATGTGAGAGCAAATATCTGACTCTCTCCATCAAAGTTCTATTCATCCTCTCAGTCAGGCCATTCAACTACGGTATTTTTGGAAGCGTTGTCTGATGCCGAATACCATGTTCTTTGCAATAGGCATCAAACGGTCCAATGTATTCTCCACCGTTGTCTGTCCAGATACATTTCAACTTCTTCCCAGTTTATCTCTCAACTGAGGCATGAAATTCTTTAAAGACATTTAGCACCTGATCTTTTGTCTTTAAAGTATACACCCGTGTCTTCCTCGAATGGTCATCAATGAAAGTTACAAAATACTGAGCACCACCTAGTGACTTTGGCATTGGCCCATATAAATCTGAATGGATCAGATCTAACACATTCTTCATTCTGGAAGGAGAGGAACTCTTGAAAGTAACTCTGTTTTACTTTCCTGCTAAACAGTCAGCACATTTCTCCAAATGCACTTCATCCATTCCGAGCAGCATCTTCCTTCTAACAAGGGTAGTCATCCTTTTCTTACTCATGTGGTCGAGTCGTTTGTGTCATAATTCAATAGTACTGTCTTTCTCCATAGCACTCACAGTATCATTGGAGAGCTTTGCATGCATTACATACAAGGTAGCATGTCTTGTGCCTCTAGCCACCACCATAGAACCTTTGGTAAGCTTCCATTGGTTATTTGAGAATGTACTGCAGAAATCTGCATCATCAAATTTTCCTGCATAGATCAAACTCAGAAGAATATCTGGAATATGTCTGACATCTCTCAGGACTAATCTGGTACCATTCATAGTCTCCAGACAAACATCTCCTCTGCCAATAACTTTTGACAGATTATCATTTTCCATTTTCACAGCGCCAAAATCTCTTGTTGTATAGAATGAGAAGAATTTCTTCTGAGATGTGGCATGAATGGTAGTTTCACTATCAATTACCCAACTGGTCTCATGGATGTGAAATTGATAATATCATCACAAACGATATTGAATTCGTTCATGGTATTTGTTATATCATCATCACTACTGTCATCTCGTTTTACTTCCTTGCCTTTCTGGTCCTTTTTGAACTTTCGGTAGTATTTCTTAATATGACCCTTCTTTTTGTAATAATGGCATTCAATATTGTCATATTTTTTTGATTTGACTCTGCTCTTTCCTCTAGAAATTTATTTCTAAACTGACTCCTTCCTCTGTAGTCAGTAACCAGAACATCTGATTGTGATGAAGAAGATGAGTTTTGTCATCTCCTTCTCATTTCTTCATTCAGGATACTACTTTTTACAGACTTCATATTGACTACACCGTTAGGTGTAGTGTTGGTTATTGAAATTTTCAAAGTTTTACTTTCCTGCTAAACAGTCAGCACATTTCTCCAAATGCACTTCATCCATTCCGAGCAGCATCTTCCTTCTAACAAGGGTAGTCATCCTTTTCTTACTCATGTGGTCGAGTCGTCTGTGTCATAATTCAATAGTATTGTCTTTCTCCATAACACTCACAGTATCATTGGAGAGCTTTGCATGTATTACATACAAGGTAGCATGTCTTGTGCCTTTAGCCACCACCATAGAACCTTTGGTAAGCTTCCATTGGTTATTTGAGAAGGTACTGCAGAAATCTGCATCATCAAATTTTCCTGCATAGATCAAATTCAGAAGAATATCTGGAATATGTCTGACATCTCTCAGGACTAATCTGGTACCATTCATAGTCTCCAGACAAACATCTCCTCTGCCAATAACTTTTGACAGATTATCATTTTCCATTTTCACAGCGCTAAAATCTCTTGTTGTATAGAATGAGAAGAATTTCTTCTGAGATGTGGCATGAATGGTAGCTTCACTATCAATTACCCAACTGGTCTCATGGATGTGAAATTGATAATATCATCACAAACGATATTGAATTCGTTCATGGTATTTGTTATATCATCATCACTACTGTCATCTCGTTTTACTTCCTTGCCTTTCTGGTCCTTTTTGAACTTTCGGTAGTATTTCTTAATATGACCCTTCTTTTTGTAATAATGGCATTCAATATTGTCATATTTTTTTTTATTTGACTCTGCTCTTTCCTCTAGACATTTGTTTCTAAACTGACTCCTTCCTCTGTAGTCAGTAACCAGAACATCTGATTGTGATGAAGAAGATGAGTTTTGTGATCTCCTTCTCATTTCTTCATTCAGGATACTACTTTTTATAGACTTCATATTGACTACACCGTTAGGTTCAGTGTTGGTTATTGAAATTTTCAAAGTCTCCTATGACTATAGCAGAGAGCCCAATACTAGCAGAGCAAATACTTCATCATCCAGCTTTATGCTCATTCTGGATAGCTAGTCCATGATCTCTTGCATCTCATTTAGATGATTTGCTATGGAAGTTCATTCCTTGTATTTTGATTGTGTCAACTTTGTCAAATAAAATAATTTATTGTTACCTGTCTTTGACGTGTAAAGCTGTTCAAGCTTGTTCCATAGCGTCCGAGCATGAGTCTCATTGCAGATATGGTTGTATACATTATCTTAGACAAATTGTCGGATGTAACCGCATACTTGCTCGTGCTCAAACTCACACACCTCATCTGTCTTGCCTTCGGGTTTAGTTGTAGTAAACACCGGAGATGCATTTTCATCACAAATATGAAATCATTCATTTTGTTTATCCATATGTGGTAATTTATGTCATTTAAGCTGATCATTTTGGTGCCCTTTGTCTCCATTTTAAAACAAAATAAGACTCATTCAGCTGATAATAAACTAATAAAATATTTTCTGATGTGGAAGATCAGTCAATATTGCAACCACAGAGCATACTAAAAATTTTATGAGACTGACAGGCGGCTCTGATACCAGTTGTTGGCACAACGGGTAAAATAACATAAATAAATGTGAAATAAAATAATCAGCAAAAAATAATACCGACAATTTAACGTGGTTCACCTTTTAATTTGGGCTACGTCCACGGACAACACTCCGAATATTTTTCTTCCACTAATAAAAATTAATGGGTACAAGAAGAGAGTCTTTCCTAGACACAGGCTAGAGGTAATACAACAATTTTGAGATAAACTCAAAAATAGTGGCACACAAGTATTTTCCAAAAACACCCCAAAATATTTTTCTCACTATTTTTGTCTCTCCCTAATTTTTGGAAATATTCCAAAAATCTAACTCTATCAAATTCTCTTAATTGAATTGAGATTGTTGTAATTCAAATGAAAGAAAATCTGTCTATTTATAGAAAAAATATTCAGTGTGAACACATATCAAAAAAGTCAAAAATATTGGTTGGAGGAATTCAATTTGAAATTAAATTACTGCAACTTTTGACTTTTTATTTTATTTTATATGTGGTAGGACCCACATGTGAAGGGACTCACCAAAGTTTTTTCAAAAACTTTGGCTATCAACATTAATCAGTATTTGCAAGTTGAGTTTGAAAAATAATTAATCACGCTTGAATGTTGTATTAACTAGGATTGATCACCGAGTTGAATATACTTAATTAAATAAGAAATTTTTTTAAAAAAATAAGAAGGGAATACTACCAAATTTTCTTTTTACACCATAGTCGAATTGAATTGTACCCATAGCACGTCTTTCAAATTACTATTACAAAGCGAAGGCCAAGCAAAATACATGAGTCTTACTACCTAATGTTGAAATAGATTCTTACAAAACCAACGCAGTGTTTTCATATTATTTTTCATTTTTTTATCTTTATATTGCCATTTTGACTCCACCATATGATTGTGATTTTTATTGTTGGCTTTAATTTATTTTAATTATAATTTGGATTGGCCTACTACATACAAACATTTTTAATCATGTATTAATTTGAATTGTGAGTATTAATCTTTTAAACATATTATTGCATATCGAACAATTCTAATATAAGTTACATTTTATTATATATCAAACATGTTAAATATTATATTTTGATAAGAAAATTTATTTTGATCAATTCAATTATAGTTTAACTCCAATTAAACCTTTATGACATGTTTGGTATACTAAGCAAAAGTTTGGTATTCTAAATTTTGGAATAGAAATAAGTTTTTCATTTCAAATTTAAGTTTAGTAGTTAAAACATTTGAAAATAGAATTTTGATTTATGTATAAGGATTTAAAATATCTCAAATTTATTGGTATTTAAAATTTTTTTTGTATTTTTTAAAATAAAATATTTTATATTTTTAAAAATACCTTTAACAAAATTAAACCGAATACAAAAATAGAATTTTAATTCATATTACATGAACATGCCAAAGATAAAAATTATAACCACAAAACATCAATTTTTGAATAAAATTTCATTTTCCATGGAATCGTATTCTTTGAATCCTATTCTTCCATGGAAAATGGAATCATATTCCTAAACTGATATTTTGGAATTCTAATATTTATCTTTAATGTGTTCATGTAATTGAAATTAAAATCATATTTTTATGTCCTATCTAATTTTGTTGAGGGTATTTTCAAAAATATAAAATATTTTATTTAAAAAATATCGAAAAAATTTCAAATACCAACAAATTTGATATATTATGAATTCTTATAAAGTAATCAGAATTTTATTAAAAATATTTTAGCTATCACACTTAAATTTTGAATGAGAATTTAATTTCTATTTCAAAATGAGGTATATTAAATGTACCCTTAGCTCTTCTACCTCTATCTTTTTTGATTTATTGACTGACAAAATTTAAAAACACTATTTTTGTCATGACCACCGCTTCAAGCCCCAATCGACAAATGCGCTTTGTGATCAACATGACTAAGTTAGTAGAGACTTAGTAGTACAGGAGCGTTATTATCAAGGTTTAAGTTTGAATATATACAGACAAAAATTTTAATTTATAATGACAATATATTTTTGTATGAAAACTGAGGAAAAATAATGTACCGTTGTGATTTCGTATTTGATATACAAATCAAGATAACGAGTCGAATTGAAAATATGCAATTTTCTGCTAATGACATAAATTCGAACTAAATATATTGAAATATAGAAAATAATAATTTGAGACTATAGTATGATTATTCGGCGAGACTCCAAGATTTAGGTCTTGAATATATATCTTGATATATTTTACTTGATCACATATATTCTATATGTATTTTTATAGGAACAAGTTCAAGACAAACACTAGGTACATGTCTAAACATTTTGCAGTTGTATCGAGTTGCACGTATACATTTTATAATTTAGTTGAGAATGATATGAAATTAAAATTTGAGTGAGTAGAATGACTATATTGAAATAATAGAAATATGACACAATTAATTCAATTAAATTGAACCAAATGATTAGATTGTGTTTTTGTATTGACCAGTGGAATTAGATATATATGTAGTAGTAGTAGTAATAATAATAATAATAATAATAATAATAATAATAATAATAATAATAATAATAATAATAATAATAATAAATAAGAAAAAAAGGAAAAAAAAGGAAAAAAATGAATGGATAAGAAGAAACAAAAAGGGGAAATCAATAGTCTTATCCATTCTTATCCTCTATCTCGTTCTTTCTTTTTCTATCGCCATACAAGCCTTCTTTATTTCACTAGAGAATTGCAGACATTTTAGCTTTATCAAGCTTATTGTTGGTAAGTAATCAATTGTCATTGTGCTAATCTTAGTAAGAGTTGTTTAGGGTCTTTAAACAAGCATATTTTACATCCCAATTTTGATACCTATAAAAATTGATTCTAAAAAAGTTAAAACATGAAACTTGTATATTTATGTATTATTTATATGAATATAAAATTGTTTTGAATTATTTTGTAACACCCCCTTACCCCAACCTGAAATGTCTGGATAAATGAGTGTTACACTGACTTCTTAAAATCCTTATTTAATAAATGTTAAAAAGCCATACATTTTTTTTACTCAAATTTCAAAGATATAAAAGAGATAATTTATACTTTATTTACATAAAATAATATTTACAAAACTTCAGATTAATTACAAAATCATATAAGATAATTTATACATCCAAAATAAGGAAATATAATACAAAATACAAAAGTGTTGTGATCCAAGATTTTCTCTGTCGTCTGCCTTACTAGATTAGACCACAGTTAGCTCTATCTACAAGTTTCAGCTATCTTTCTAAACCTGCGCGGAAGGAAACTCCTTCGCTAAGCTCTAAGTTTAGTGGTGCATAAAGATAAAAGTAATATATTATATCATGTTGTTCATAACATATAAATATTTATGCAATATATTTTATCATGCTTTTATAGTGAGTATTTTTCATACAATTTATTATCTTGTTGATCACTAGCATATATATATATATATATATATATATATATATATATCAATTCCAAATATTTTTCTTATATTTATTTTTCTTTATGATGATCTCTTATAAGTTCATTAACTTATTTATCCTCATAACACCTAGGAACCACTAACAAGGATAACGGGGTTGTCATCCAGGCATTTATGAGTGTCACCTGGGCATTCATAGTATGTACATACAAGTGTCATCACCGGCATTTACATATATATATATATATATATATATATATATATATATATATATATATATATATATATATATATATATATATAGGTGTCATCACCTACATTAATAATAATGTTATTACTAGCTTCAATTATAATGTCATCACCGGCTTCATTAATTGTGTCATCATAGACATTAATAGTTCCCTTGATTGGCATACCAAACTATCCAAAATTTTAGTTTTAAGTTAAATATTCTATGGCTTAATTAATATCATTAAAATTCAAAACCATAAGAAATAAAAGTATATATATTCATATATATATATATATATATATATATATATATATATATATATATATATATATATATATATATATATATATATATATATATATATATATATATATATATATTCTCAATCACAAAATATTCAACTATGATTTTATTTGCACATAATTTTTATGAGTCTAAAAACTCATTTGATTTTTTATATACCTCATTTGGGAAAAATTCATATTATAACAATTAACCTAATATAACTTAAATATTTAAATTTCATTTTTTTTAATTTGCCATGTTTCAGGCAGAATTCGAATTCTATTTTTGACCTTAATTTTGATCATGTTACAGTCTGAATTAAATTAAAGAATCTTATTATTAATGTTAGATCTAAATCTTATCTTTAATAGGCAACTTGAATCACTAAATTTGGAGTTTTGTAAAAAAAGTTATGACTAATTGAACACTAATTGTTCACTAACAATTTCGCTCCAAAATTTACCGGACAGATTTTAGGTCCGAAATATATATATTTTTCTGGGTAAATACAGATATATTTAGATTATATGGTCTGAATGAAAATTAAATTCCTATGTCTTAGCTTTCATATGCAACTTGAATCACTAAATTTGGAGTTCTGTAGAAAAAGTTATAACTAATTGAATATTAACTGTTCACTAACAATTTCTCCCAGAAATTTGTTGGGCAAATTCTAGGTCCGAAATATATATATTTTCTGGGCAAATATAGACAAATAAAATTTAAATCATTATGTCTTAGCTTTAATATCCAACCAATAACACATTAATCTGAATTATATATCCCAAGTTATAGCAATATATATGCTTACTGCTCTAGAATTTCCAACATTACACACACACACAATCACCTAATTTAATTTCTACCAAATATACTCCTAAGTCTAGCAAACATGCCTACTCAGAATTTCATCATAAAATAAAGTTAATTTACATATCAAATTCTCAAATCATACAATTTGAAAATAAAACATAGGCTATTGTCTTAATTTATGCACAAACCTCTTATTAATCTTCTTCACTTTCTCTAGGTAGCTTTCTTTTTTCCTTTGTTTCCTTGAGCTCCTAAAACACACAAAATCATCATCAAAACCTTATATTATCAAAACTCTCATGAAATCCTAAACTCTCTTTCATGAAACTCTAAACTCTCTTTACATAATCAAGCTCTAAATGAGCTCAAAACCATATTTTCCTTTTATGAAAGTTGAAGAGGAGAATGAGAGATTCTTACCTATACTTTTTCCTCTTCTTGATCAACACTTGAAGGTTTTATCTCTCCTCTTCTCTTCCTCTTTTTCCTCCCTTCTTCCCTTCCTTAACTTCTCCAAGTCTTGTTGTGCATGAAAATGGCTTTGACTTGTTCTTTTCCCTCTCTTCTCTTTCTTTCTCTCTCTAGATTAAGCTCTAACTATGGTGGAAAGGAGGGTTGGCATGTAGGCTGGTTTTTAAGCAGAGAAATAATTTAAGAAGAAGAGATAAGGAAGAAGAAAGAAGAATTAAGAGAATGACCAAAAGTCTCATATGGGTCCCACCATTTTTTTGACCAAAATATTGACTTTAGGCTTAATTAACCTTAATCTCATTCTTTTTCTTATTAAGTGGACAGCCAACCTATTAAAAATGTCCAAAAATTAATATGTTATTTAGCAAATAATGTCATTAATCTTTCAAATTTTGGTAAATTGCAATTTGACCCCAAAACTTATCAAATTTTGCAATTTAGTCATTTACTGTAAATTAACTTCTTTAAGCTTTATAAACACTTAATTAGGCATATATCAACATAATTTAATCATTGCTTTATTAATTTCGGTCAAAATCTGAATTTAAATTCCGATCAGTCAAATGAGTCAATTTCACGACACGTGCGACTCGGGGCCTAAATTAACAAATATGACATATTTGGTGTATATGAATAAAAATATTCCCTTGATTGGATTGGTTCTAGTTCGGATTTCAGATGAATACACTACTGTATTTACTTATTTTGACCATCATAGAGACCTAAATACATGAAGTAAAAAATATGAAAATTATAGATACATATATTTTTTAAATTTATATCGAATTTTAGGTCTATATATTTTGTGGATGTTGAGTTATGGTGAAGGGAATCATGATTGTTTTATAGTTTGAGTTGCCTATTTAGTATCTTGTGCAAGTCCAACAAATTATTTCATCCTTTTGAGCTTCTTATAGACAAAATATGACATTAATCAAAGCATAAAAGTTATAGGATTATATCTTAGCTAAAATTTTATAAAAACTTAACCTTAATATGTTATGTATAGTATGAGATATAGTCTTCACAAGACAAACTGGTCTAGAAGTTAACTATTTCTGGATTAGTAATATGTTTCTCATAAATTGAGGACTTTAGAGATATAATTGATAAAAATTGTAAACATGAATGATGTTCCATTTTAACCTATATAAGTTTCTACAAAGTTTCATTATAATGACTTATATATTGTAAGATATGAACGACCAAAATTAGTATCCTAAAACTTCTTAAGGGTAGAAAACATAACACAATTAGAAATTATACCAAAAATTGTGCAATATTCCAAATGCTCTGAAATTTGAATATGTTAGATAATTATTTTTTATATTTATTAGAATTAAAAATCACATAAATTGGACAAATATAGAAAATTTATAGCTTGATCGTTCAGGAAAGGTCAGGAAAGGTCACATTGTCATATAGAAAAATATTAGTTATTTGCTTATATCACATTAAGATTAAATTTTTCTAGCAATGTATTGATCAATTAAAATTCCAAATAGGTTTAAAAAATTGGAAACCCACAAGAAGAGGATAAACAATAAATTAAATATCAGAATCAAAGGAAAATTTTGAATATAGTTATCAAATGATGTCTTTAGTGCGTATAAATTTTGTTTGCAATGTGTTGATTGTCATGGTTTAATCTTGATATAAGATGAATAAATTATATATATGATTGTAATACATGTACTTGATTTTCTTATGAAAAATTATAGATGAATGATTAGTTACAAATGCATCTTCATATAAACTTAAAAGATATTGTAACTAGTTAAACGACGTTGTATAGCAAAAGAAGGGACTTAAGTCCCAAACAAATGATCAAATGCAAAATAATAACAAAAGCAGAGGCTTATGGTCCAAAAAATATTCAAATGAAATAAATAATTAAGTTATCTAACAAATACAAATATTCACATGGAAATATAGGACAATGTCAGTTTAGCTTAGTCACAACAAAAAAAAAATGAATAGGCATAAGCATAAGTAAGAAGCGATGATTGTATGTTTTAATTTTACTTGCATCTAAATGATATTGGTAAATAAAATGGAATACATAATATGTATTGTGTACAATTATGATCTATTATTAAAAAAATTGCTTGGTATTTTAGAGCTCATTTGATGATTATTCTCACTGAGCCGCAATTCTTCAATTTACATTATTTTTTAGGTAGAGAAGAGTAATATTTCATTTTGTTTGACATATAAAATATATGGAATAAAGGTCTCTCACACGGGTATTAAAGTCGGAAATAAAAGTAGAGTTTAAAAATACAAAATGATTGATCCAGAGGTCCCACCAAAAGAGAAGCAATTGTACTTATGGAAGAAATGAAAATAAGTAAATGACTGTATTTTAAAAGAAAAAAATTGGTTTGAAACTTATTGTATATAAGTTTTAAATTTGTGTGATTTTATTAAAAAAATTTATACATATATGTTTATCTATTATCATATATTGTGCATAAGTTAATTTAAATTGGTTAATAAGTTTTGCACAAATATTATAGATAGTAAATTATTGTCAGAGCACCCTTACACCTTTGGTAGAAAGGGTGCTACATTTCCCAAGAGACATGGTCTTAAAGAATTTAAATGTATCAATCTTAAATAGTCTCTATGAGAATGATGAGGAATTAATTGTCACAAGCCTATCATGATGTTGTAGAACATTATAAAAAACAAAGAACAAAAGTTGCACGTTTGAAGAAACAAATAACACGTACAGAAGGGTTCAGAGAATATAAACAGATCTAGATTGGAAGAATTTTACTGAGGATAAGATTAGACACCTGAAGGTTAGATCAAATCGTTTGATTAATTGAATATAGGAAATTGAAACATCTGGTTTGAAGGAATTCTTGAAGATCAACAAAATTGAACATGAAATTAGGGCATTGGACATCAATACATAGGTAATATTTTCTCTTGGTGAGACTGCAGCTGCTATCTATGGTGAAAATGAACTTTGGCTGGCCATGGTTCTACGTAATAGAATCTTACTGGATTTAAAACCTGCTCAACTTGCTACTGTTTGCAATAGTGTAGTTTATGAAGAGATCGAAGTTCGAGCCTAGGAAAATAATAGCTACATATACAAACCTTCTACTGCAGTAATCAGTATTATTAGCAAATTAGATGAGCAAAGAAGCAACATTTTGCAACTTCAGGAAAAATATGGCGGGGAGATACCATGTCGTTTGGATAGCCAATTTTAAGGTATGGTTGAAGCCTGGGCTTCAGGGCTTACTTTGAGAGAAATGATGATGGATTGTGCAATGGATGATGGGAATCTAGCTCGACTGATAAGACGAACAATAGATCTACTAACTCAGATTCCTAAATTGCCTAATATTGACCCATTGACTGCCTTTGATATCATGGATCGTCCATTTATCAATGAACTGACTAGATAAAATTTTTATTGTTGTAAATAGGTGTAAAGTTTCTACACATTTCATAGATCTACATCCCAACATGATTACCAAATAATAATTGATCCATTCACTTAACCTTCATGATGTGAACAGTGGTGTAATGGCATATACGTGTATCTCTGAGAATTGTGCATCTACATATGAAAATTGTATTCTAAAAGGCCTCACTTAGAGTCTTGGAAATTGGATCTTCCAAATCGTAATATGTTATCGAAGTTGAATGTATTGGGTTAAAGATTAAGAGGTGAAATGGGTTTTGTGATTATTGTAGTGTTGGTCAAACTACACATGCATCATAAATAAATGACAATAAAGATGGACGGTGCATCTTTTATAGAACTAATTAATAATTAGTTGACAAAATATTTGGTAGATAAGATGGTAGGTGAAGATTAGTCTTGATCATCCATTTGGTGGGTGGAGATTAATATTGACCATCCATTTGGTAGAGAAAACGGTAGGTGAGAAATAATCTCAATCATCCATCAAAGTAGGTGAGAATTAATCTTGGTCATCCATTGAGGAAGTGTAGGCCTATATATAGCATTAGGAATTCATTTGTAATGTATATCCAAAAAGTGAGAGAGAGAAAAAAAATAAAAGCTTAGAAAAGCTTTAGTGAGAGGTTGTGAGTTGTGAGAGTTTGTAAACACTTTGTGAATTTTTCTTCCTTCAGTAAAAGATCTGCAATAGTCCGGAGATATAGGCATAATTGGTCGAACTCTGTTATCAATTTGTGTCTTATTATTTTGTATTTTCTTTGTTTTCTCATAAATCTTATTATAGAAAAATTGATATTATTTCCCAACATGTAGGGGGTAGAGATAGATAAGAGGTAGCAACAAAATGAATGGAAGTTTGGTGATCTTATCATCGGAGTAGAGGAAGCTGGTGATGGAGATGAGAAAGAGAGTATTAACTGCAAATCATTTTTATATTTCTTTAATTTATTTTTTTTAATTTTTATGCTCCATCATAGCAATTTTATCTCCAAATGGCTTCTCGTGTTTTCCACATTTAGAAAAACCATATAAAAAGGGCCAAGTATGTATTAAAATAAAAAAGTATTAAGGGTTCAATGTTATAGAATAAAAGTACAGGGGCCAAAGTTAAAAAAATAAAGTATAAAGGAAAATTTTGAATTTTTCCCTTAAAAATCAATATATGATAGTAGTGGTATATACAGTTCAGTTTAATTCGAAAATTAAAAAATTTCCAATATTTTTCTGAAAATTAGGATATTTATAAATACAACTTTTGTATTGTATTGGAAAAAAGAAATCTCCATATTATATTATCAAAAAAAAAATATTCATATTGTATTATCCTAAAAATTAGAAATAATTCGGTATAGTTATTCGAGTTTTCAATGTTAAACAATGCAGTACAAATAGTTCGGTATTCAAATGATTTAAAATTTCAAAAAAAAATTAATTCAACTAAACCTATTAAAAAAAGATATTTTTCCTTCATTGAGTTGTGGTGCAACCGTGAAGAAGAGAAAAGTGTAGAAAAGAGTATATGGATGTGGAGAATAGATGGAAGTGTTTATTTTATAATCATTCTTTTAAGTATTTTCAATTTTATATGAGATATTTTAAAATATAACAATTTTTAAAAAATATATCTTCGAATTCTACTTTAAAATATATTTTCAAATATTAAATAAGACAATGTAATTTTTTTAATAATTTTTTTCTTAGGTACTCAAATATTATGAATTTTTTTATTAATTAATATATTTATTAACTATATCGTTAGTTATTGTTATTTTCTAATTAAATCTAAACATATGAATCAAAAAATAATTTATCATTGATATATATATATATATATATATGGGAGAGTTCTCCATGGGTAACTATCATAAACTTTAGTATTAAATGTTAAACCATTAAATTATCATAATTATTATAGAAATAATTAGAACAGTTAAATTTTTTATTTAACGATTGAAAATAGTATCCATGTATGAATAAATAATGTAGTAGCCATTAAAATCTCACCCATATATATATATATATATATATATATATATATATATATATATATATTAATAATATAATTTAGATTAGTATTTTAGTTTAATATAATATATTTTATTTTGATAAAAAAATCATATAATTAGAATAAATAATAATTTAAATTGATTTATTATAATTTAGATTTATTGTATAATAGAATAGAATAAATTATAAGTACTAACAAAATATAATTAGTGATAAAAATTAGTGTATAAAATGAAAACTAGCAATATATTACAAATATATTTTAAATTTTTATATTAATAACAAAAATAATTAATTAACTTGAAGATTATCTTATTTTAAACTTACATGAAAGTTTTGAATTCATTTTTTTACACTACCATCATAAAATTTTATATATAAATTTTTTTTACCACATAAAATTTGCAATTATTTGAATTCTTTGCTATTGTAAATGTCATATTAATTTTGTTAACTAATTAAGAAATTTAATTTTAAATTTAATTAAATTGTTTAAAATGTATATAATTATAAGTTCAACTTACATTATATTTGTATAATAAATCTATAAAAGTTATAAATAATGTTATATATAAATTATTTCATTCTTATTAGTTATTATATAGAGCAAAATTATAAACATTTAAATATTGGTTCTTTTGGTACATTCTGACTCTAAAACATTTTGGTATAGTTATCGGTTCAGATATCACTAGAAAATTCAGATTCGTCAAAATTAAAGTAAATAATACAATTTAGTTTGTTATAGTAAAAAAAATCAAATGATTCTATTCAATTTGATATCTTTTCTTTATTTTTCGGTTACGTTTGGGAAAATCTATGATTTATGTATACTCCCATCGGACAGCAACCAAAAATTTAATTATTATGGATCGGATCAACTTAAAATTAGAAGGAGCTATATGTGTGACATATTTACTAGCAATAGTGGGCAGGTCCTAGCCCATTGTCTCGTTGACAGTTTGCCATTACTTTCCCCTTTTCACCCCCAAACACTCCCCCCCCCCCCCCCCCCCCCCCTCTCTGCAACTTTTGCAGTCTCAATTCAACATACACAGATATTCAGATTGGATTCCAAAATGCTGTTGCTTTAAGGGGGTTTCGGTTTCATGAGTTACATATATGTATATGCTTCGCAACCTATATGCATACATACATACACTCAAATTTATTTAATTGCCTCCACTGAATATAAAAATAGTATATAATACTTTTATGAATTCAGTAAATATAGTACAAAATATGAAAACAATTACAAAATTTTAAACCTTTTTTGAATATATTGTGATCAATTTTTAAATTTTTTTATTATTTTAATACGAGTAAACTTTTGTTTAATTAAATAAATTTTAACATCAGCTAATTAAAAATCCTAACTTCCTCCCTAGATAAAATGTATAAATTCTCAAATAAGTCAAATTTTCAAGCACTCAAATTATCAATTTTTTCTTTTTTCGAAAATCATTCAATTATCACGTCAAATCATACCATCATAAATCTTTCCATCTCTCTCTATATATATATATATATATATTACATAACACGAGCGATTGGGACAAAGAGACATTTAACTATAGGCAGAAGGCTTAGAACTTCAATAAAATTACAGTAAGTAAAAGATAACATATTGCTGCCTACGCGCAGAACACTTCCACATACAAAAATGTTGTTGCCTCTATAACAGCGCCACATCCTTGTATTTCCAATAGAAGTGTTATCCCTCTTCACTGTTAAATTCCTATTTACAAACAAGAAGATAGCTGAAAAAATAATATGAAAACAATTATGAGTTGCGAATGTCGAACCTCCTTAACAATAGAAAGGCAATAAGAGAGAGAGAGAGAGAGAGAGAGGAGGCATCAAGTATCTAAGTGAAAAATATTATAAAAATATTGATGAATGGAATGAACATATATATTTCAGGTATTACATCACATGTCAACTGTATTTACATGATTGTGGCTCAAAAAGGCCACAAAACTTGCACTATACTACAATCTTGGGAGCCATATTTGCTTTCCTGGTGATTTCTTTATTCGCTTGGTGAGACAGAACTATGTGAACACATGGAAAGATAATTTCAGTGGCGGCGCCATCTATTTCTGTTTCTAGCGCCTCATCATGTAATGTGCTCTGAAAGGTAACTGTAGGACAAATACGTCTGACACTACAAACATCAGATTTATTGCAATTTCTTTGATTGCTTTAATTGGCAAAGGGAATATTAAAAATTAACAAGTTAACAAAACACAGGATCTGCATACTTTTTAAATGTCAAGAAAGAATTTAAAAGATTAAAAAAAAAATCGTATAAACACTGATAAGAGCCGACTTTCTATGCGTCCGTGTGTGAGTGCATAAGCATGAAAATCTACGTGGGTAGGAATTTGGACCCAAATGCCGAAGCAAATCCAAATCCATTATCAAAAAGAATAATACACACCATATTCACTTCAGGGTCACAGGAAGGCATCTTATGAGCTGGATAGCCATCTGTGAAACTGCTGTACTCTTCTTAAAGTCTTTGCCTGGTCGTGGCATGAGCTGCTCCATTGCAAGAATTTCCTTCTCTTTTTCGTTCGAAACAAAAAATCTTCTGTATCTAAAACGTAGGACACCTATCATGTACAAATCAACAGTAGATTAATAAAAGATATTCGACTCAGAAAGAATATATATTTCATGTTTGCCTAACTAAGAAAATACAAAATCTAAAGGAGTAACTTTTACACAACATACTTTGGAGGAAGTGCAAGCGATCTTGCACTCCAGACCATTGAAAACTTGAAATCCTTCCATGGCCTGGCATTCATCACGACTTGCACAGTTGTGTTTATTCCTGCAAAGGAGATATGATTAGCCATAGAAATCAAGAAAATAGACAGATCTTCTTTCCTTTGCATCTACACACCTCTTAAGGAATATCCCGGACTTCTCTTTTTTGTCAGGGACTGTTGCGAGGAAGTCATTGTGCAAATAAGCAGCAAAATTCGGATCCATTGAAACGGCAGTAACTTCGGGCTTATCATGTCCAAAGTCCATGAGCTGAATAGACAAATGGGTTGGTGTGGAAGACTGCAGCGAAAATCATGTTACAGTTGCAGCATAGAATATAATATTTTGACAAACAGAAATGCTGTTAAGGAAAAAAAAAAAAAAAGGGAAGCAGAACCAATGGACCTACACATTCAATACGATATATGTTCTCATCATGGAGAAGAACACGGCCATTTTCATGATAAACTACATCAAGAAATCTTCCAGGTTTTCTTGATTTTTCATATGCATAAAGCTGGAGCAGCTTGTTGTCCATCTCATCAGTTGACACGGTTTGGAGCTGAGGAAAAATTTCCAAGATGCACATGCAATTCAATAAAAAGAAGGAACTGAGGTGGAAAATCAGGGGAAAATGTAATTGAAAAGATATCAAAAGCACTTAACCTGTTTGACAAGTTTATATATCAACTTGTCCAATGTGAATAGAACATATGATTGGGTTCCAATAATAGCTCGACAATCATCCTCAAATTTTGTATTATCAGAAGAACCATCAAGTAAGTTGTACAGAGCACTCATAAACCTGTAATAACACATTGAGTTAATAACTTAATATGCATTGATCAAATGATTAACTAGCAAAAACTCTTAAATCTAAAGCACCTGGCATAGAGATCAGTAGAATTTGTATCATTTGAAGCTCTCCATTTCCTTTCAGCCAATGATGAATTGATTTTTGCCGATTGTATTCTCTCATACAATGTCTGCCAAATTAGGGAACAGGGGGTTTGTCATACTAATGTAGAAAAATAACTAACAGATAAAAGTGTCTTCGCATCTAAATATTAATGACTTCAAAAAAGTGCATTACTTGGTGAAGCCTAAAAAGCACATAGAAAGAATCATTTCCATAGAAAATTCGAGAGCTCTTTTCTTTGTCATGCAATGCTGGAGGGACATGCTTTGCTAGAGGCTTTACATTTAGAAGAAAACGTTCTGAAAATGGCAACATATTTCCATCTACTTCGACATCATGGGCATCAGCCATCCCTTCAGCCTCACCTTCACTTTCAGCTTTGTTATCATGCTCATCATGTTCACCATCTTCTTCATGCTCTTCTCGAGAGCAATCTTCACCATCAGCAGACTCACTTCCAGAAACATCACCATTCTCAGAGGCATTCTCACTATCCTCTGATGATCTTTGAGCGCTTTCATCACCTTCATCATCGGCATCGGCATCGGCATCGGCATCATTTTCTCCTGCTGCCTCCGCACATGTTTCTTCTCCAGGTCTAGCTTGGTATTGCCTACTTACAGCACCATCCTTTGCCTTATGCACAGCCGCTAAACCAGCTTCTCCATAAGCTGCAAAATTATCCTCCTCAAAATCTCCATTTGGAGATAATTCACCCTCCTCTCTATCAATTTTGAATTGTGCAGCAGATTCATTATTACATCTGTGCCCCTTTACACCTTCAGTTGCTGCCCCATTTGTGGAAATATTTGGTCGTGAAAAATCACCAACCTGCTAAATCAAAAACAAAAAAAAACAATTATCTTTCAGCAGAATATTAATAGAATGTTATAACCATAAATGTGAAGCCTAACCTTCGCATCCATTAGTTTAATTGTTCATATATATATATATATATATATATATATATATATATATATATATATATATATATATATATATATATATATATATATATATAATCCTAAGCTGAATCAGGCTATCAATCAACTTGCATAGGCTTTGGGTTTTATGTAAATTCCCTAACAGATAGACATATGGAGACATCAAGAGACCATAAACCTTTTATTTAGCAGTTCAGAACAGAATAGGTGAAAGAGAAAGGAGATACAAAGAGATGTGGACTTCTAAGAATCTTGAATTCTTAAATTCAATAATAGGCAAGATGCTTGCCAAGTAAACTATCAAAACTTACTTCACCGCTATGATTTGGCTCACCTTAAAAAAGCCATACAACATCAAGTTTATTGCCTTCAATTTTCCTATGCTATTAAGAGCATGCTTAGTTAGAATAACGGAGAGAGCATCATGCATGGAAGAACCTTACCTCCGCACAAGGTAAAATTTCATTACTTGAACCTAATCCAAGCCCGCTGTTAATGGTACCATTGCCTGGTCTTGAAGGAGTGACACTCATACCTTGCACCAAAAAGCTCTGTCAGAAATCTAGCTTTCATTTGAGTTCGGTAAAAATGCAACAGCAACCAATACAGCCACAAAGATACAAGAACTAAGGAAATAAATATAAGATATATTACATCAAAACCATTCATCAAACCTGATTCTATGTTAGTTCTTCCATTACTTAGCTCTGCTCCAGTAGCAAGTGATGTGTTTGAATTGACCAATCGTTCATTAGAAGTAGATTGTTTGCCAATAGCTGACGTTTCATCAGCTGAGGCCGCATTAATCTGCAGCTTATCATGTTGAACGGTACTGCAAGAAGTATCACTCTTGCGGGCAATGCGATCTGCACCTGGAGAACCATTTTCTTTAACCCCATTATCTCCATTTAGCAACCAGGTCCTGGAAGAACTTGATTGCTCAGGTTGGATACTTTCATCTCCATTTCTGCAAGGAGTTGAATGCTTGTTTATGACTGTAGCACCACCAACGCTAGGGCTCCCTTCACTATCTCCACTTTTGGAAGAATGATTTTTTGCCTTCACAACATCTTCAGTGTCTTCTGCACCCTGTGGTCGGGAGGGAACACCAAGCATGGGCTCCAAGAAAGTTGTCCAAATCTTCATCAACTTGTCCAATTGCTCAGTTGTACAAACTTCTCCACATGAATATTTGATGAGCTGATATAAATCTTCATGAATGTCAGGATCTGGGTACTCAAATTCCAAATTCGGTATAATTGGCCGTCTGTTTCCAGCAGCGAAAGCAAGAAGCACATCATCTTCTTTTCTCTTCTTCTCACTAATTTCTTTGATCTCAGCCAACAAGGCTGCAAAACAAATGGCATATTAGCTAGGTTAACAAATTAATATAAATACATTGTCATTCAGGATGCTTTTTCTCTTTCTTGATTTGGTACTAGTGACAATTGCAAAAGATGATAGTTATGATGCATCAGGGTTCACATGCCACCAAACATTTCCAATAAAAAAAGTATACTGTTTCATGCATGTATAGATGCATAATAGAACCTTTTGTGCTCAAGCTCTTTGTATCCTGCTGCTTGAAATAGAAGCTCCGATGATCAAGGGATTTGTGATAGTTCTTGGCATAAATTTCAGCCCATACTTTGTTAAAATCAGCTTGGCACCTTGCCCACTCTTCCTGTTTCTGCTTCAAACGAGTTAATATAACTGGTAGAGCAAGAGAAGTGTTCTTTCTTAATACATCCAACACATCAAGCCCATGGTCACCATACAAACGTTCAATACATCTCATATTCAAAGCTACAACAGAAAAAAATCTATCAGCAAAACTGAGCACGAGCGATAGAAGAGAAAGACAGAGATACAAGTAGAATAAGGAAAGCAAGCATGTGAAAAAATTAGGATTTAATCATTAAGCAGCCTATGTAACCTGATAAGTGATCATCAATACGAATTGGAGTCTCAGTTTTGATTGTATTGTTGTTGATCTTCTCTAACAATTCTTCCACACGCTTGGTTGTTACATTCACAGATTCCAACAATATGTCCAGCTCAAACCTGACAATAACAAACAAAAAAAAACAAAGAACATAAAATAATTGCCAAAAACAACATAATTAAACTGCTGGAAATCATGTAAAGTGACAACTTCCATTAAGAGGAAAATGAAGGCATTTACTGCCATAGCAACTTCCTATGAACAGAATAATATATTTACCATCTCAACTTCATAGAAGCTAAATTATCAAGCAACTGACATCTAAAAATTTGACATTTAACTAAGGAAGCAGTATATTACAAATGAAGTGATTATCATTGAATAACAAAATAGACAATCAAATTCTTTAGGAAAAGCCCAGACAAATTCAAACCTGTCATCTTCACATCGAAACAGGCTTTCTTCATACTGGTTTTTGCGCATGTGTTTAAAAGAGTAATCTTCACTTCCTGAAGTAACAGATACCCAGTGATCATTCAGAACTTCAGCACCAAGTTCTGTCCTCTGACTTGCTGATGGTATGGGATACTAGCACAATACAATGATAATGGAAAAAGGTTTCAGAAAATTAAAAGAATTTCAGGAAGCTCCTAAAACACGATATATTCAAAATAAAGGTAATGCGAAAAGTTACACACATTCTTTGGAAGGAGTCGATAACTGGGAGTGCAGCGCTCACAGTTAGATAGATCAAGTTCATTGATGGGTTTTGCCAAAAACTTATCCTTGCTGGGAAATAAAGACATCTTGTGACCCCCAGGATCTTTATTGCAGAAAGCTACTTTCTTCTCACGATCTCGATCTCTATCCCTGTCCTCTAGCTTCACAGGTCTCGGCAAATTACCTTCATTCCACAAGGATTCTGGAATAAGAAGTTGTAAGCCTTAATCCTGGGGTTACCCAGTTCAGATTATTTTAGAATTGAACCAACAATAGTTGGTCCCACAATAATCTGTATGAGAAATGTATAAAGATTACTTGAAAAACAATTATGTGAAAATGAATGTGCAGTTTGCACCCAGAAATAAGCTAGTTAAATAAGACAGTATAAATTATATGTGCATATCTTCTGATGAATATGTTGCATAATACATCATCAAACATCTTATGCATTACAAACCATATTGATCATCTGGTTCAATTTTAGGAATAGTTCAATTTTACCAAAGACTCCAACCAGAAAAATAAAATGACTTCGTTGGGCTAGGGAAAACTCAAACAAATAGATTAAGAACAACCTACCAAGGTAGGTTCAGTTTTGCGTAGGTTAAGGCATAACAAGATGGAAATAAATCATTTCACTTACTTTTACTCACAACGCCAGCTAGTAGACCTTCTGCATGACAGATCAATTACATACTGTCAGCACTGCAAAGTTCTCTAAATAGGCTTTAGAATCTGTTTTAAGAATTTACCATGCTTTTCACAACGTGCCAAAAATTCATTGAAGCCATCCATAAGATCTTGATCTTTTCCAAGTAAATCATTCACCTGATAAAGGCAAGAGTAACTATTGATCACTAACTCTATTACATCAATTGTCACTCTACAAAGGGGTAATCAGTACAGAAGCATGACATTATCATTTCATAAGTTTATAAAAGTGCCTTCATATTACTCCTAGAGCATTCAACAATGAGAGATTGCCAATAAAAAATAACAAACAACGTATTCATAGAGTTGTGAAAAGCATCCACTAAAGAGTCATAGAGTACCTAGGCACACCAGCCAAAATTACTGTCCTGGATTCAGTAAATCCTTCAAATTTATACCACTTGCAACAAAGATAAATTTTAATTTGATGTATTTAATTTTGAAAAGCCCAGGCATGCAAAAAGTGCAAAAGATGCACATCTTCAAAAAAATATGTTTTATACCCAATGTGCTACATGAGCAAACTATGTACATCATTTCAACTGTTTTACAAGAGAACTCTCAGTAAATCTTTTCGTTTTCTTTTTTTTTTCTATATTTAATTGGTCTGTAACAATCATTAAATTATTATTTAGCCATACCAAAGATTGCAACTCTGTTCTTGTGATGATTTCTCTGGTATATAGGTGAAGGCACCTCAAAAATCCCTGGTAATCGTCAGGTTTATGCAACCTTTCCTTCACTTTCTCACAGAAAGCAAGCTCTTGACTTAGTGCATCTGCAATGAGATAGACCGCATCAATAAAGCAAAATATAAAAGTAAGTATGTACAACTCACATAAAGGGGTCTAGCCAAAAAGGAGCATGGCTGATGATAAGGAATAGGAAAAAAAGGGTAACTGTGAAAGAAGAGAAATGCAGCTCAAGATAAAAAGGATGTAGACATGAAAAATGGAGCAGATATGAACATACTGCACAAAAAGGTAGACTTGGAAAAGGAAAAGAATCACAAATTAAAAAAAGATGGTGCAAACTCAGTTCAGATTCCTTAAAGACATCAACTTCCATTTCAATAGCTAACTGCTACAATAATAATAATTGAAGTTATTGAACAGTTATTGAAGTTATTGACCAAGAAATACAGACTAAAAAGCATGATAAACCACAAAAAAATTACTAGTGTTTTCACACTACAAATATGGATAACGGCAATGGTTTCATTTGTTTAAAAATTAATACAAAAAATTGCAACCATGTTAACAACAATCTAATTTACATAGAAAACAGTGACTTTTAAAATTTTCAAATGTATACAAGACATTGTTATAGAATTAAACAAGCAACTCGTTTCATTGGTCAAAACAGTCAAAGGCTGAAAAAGTTATTTAATAAAGCTCCCGTTCATTAGAACTCTCCAGATAGAGATGCATACTTGAAACTATCTCATAGTTTATAAAGACAACATTGCTAAATTGCTATTCCGAAAATGCTGAAGCACAAACTGCGATATCATACACAAACAAAATATTATACATGTGAAACTAAGAGCTCAAATACGTAAATATGAAGTCGCAGATACAGGCAGTATGATACAAACTGGAACTGTTAAACAGCAATAATTACAGTGGATGTCCTCATTCAATCATAACACAAAGCAACAACACAATGTCAACAGCATCAACCCAGAATCACACCCCTTTTCTAGTCTAAATGAAAATAAGAAATAAAATTTACAGTACTAATCTTTTTTTTTTTTATACAGCAACTGTGGAGAACTCACTTTTCACAGCATGTTTATCATCATAAGTGGATGAAACAGAATGCATTCCAAAATTTTCATCACCATCCCCACATTGATGTTCGGCAGATGAATCATCAACCCTACGAGCAGATTTCCACTTGTGATGCAACCGTTGCATGTTGAACTCACGACTGCCATCATGCTCACAGTCTCTATCTTCACGTTGTTCTCTCCTATCATGATCTTCTCTCCTTTCCTTTTCTTTTTCTCCACGTCTAAATTGCTCTTTCTCTGCTCTCATCAGTGATCTATCATGATCTGGATCAGGACAGTCAACACTGAAGTGGCGGTCAGCATGGGAAGTGGTAGTCCTTTCATTCTGGAAGGTGATAAGAAGAATCATCAGTTAATAGTTTAATGATTGATATGAAATCAAAAAAGAGAAGATGAAGGAAAGAAGAAACCTTATCAACATGTATTTGGCGGAATGTCGGCAAACTCCTATCACAATTAATAGAATTCCGACCAAATGGACCAAAGTAAGCAGAGGCTGTAGCTGAAGAATCTGGTAGAAAATGAGTAAACTCATCAAGCAGATCACGATGTTCATGAAAAAGAGTAGCAACCTGCAACAGAACATAATTTATTAAATAAAAACAATGTGCTATAAAGTGTAAAGACAGGAAGATATGATGATATACCTCTTGGTACACTTCCGTGATGGATTTATTCTCCTTTCTGTACATGTTCAAAATGTCTAAAAATGACTTGTAGACATGATCATCACCTCGAAACCTTGTCTGCAGAACACAATTCATAAGACAAATTCTTGAAACCAAAAGTGCAATCTTAGCCATGCAAGAGAATCTCTACCTTAATTTTGTTCACAAAATTAATTGCTTCTTCAAATTCAACAGGCTTCTTTGGTGGAGGTTGTTCCACCTCTAGAGGGAGGGTGATTTCATATCCCTTAGGCAAGAAGGTATTGAAACCTAAAATTAGGTCACGGTGCCCTTTAAATAACTCCTTCACTCTTGCTATGACACCTGCAGTGTCAATTCTGCAAATGACAAAACAAAAGGAAAAAAATAGAAAAAATATCATCAGTAGTCTTTTAAGAGAGAGGGGGGGGGGGATATTAGAAAATATCACAGTGTGTGTTTCATGATCAAACCTTTGAGCTTTAAAATCCTTCATGACCTCAAGAAAGTCATCATATTTTTCCCTTTTGTCTTGAAATATGTCTTTCACAGCCTTGAGATATGCCAAGGCATCATTAGTTGTAAGTTTCTGTCCGCCTACACCTCCTCCTCCACTGCCACCACTAGCTCCTCCTCCTCCTCCTCCTCCTCCTCCTCCCCCCATCATATGGGGTTGCCCGGAACTTCATAGCATAAAGATTTACATGTAAGAAGTAAGAATACGGTTAAATTGCAACATTCAAAAACACACCCACCAGATCATTGCCCAGATTCAATTAAAATTCCATCTCCAACTACATTAATCTCATACAAAAACATTACTAATTTAACACGCACAAGTGAAGCATGATAACTAAAAAAGTTTGATATTTATAGTTCCTCTCACATCAATACGAGGAATCATACTTCTGAACAGAATTCCACTAGCCAAAAACTGATATTTCTTCGCTGGTCAAACAAATACAAAAATTGTCAAAAGATTGACCAGCTCACCAAGCACTACACTGTAATTCTTCTTAAAAAATTTATCACAAACAACCATTCACCAAAATTTCAAAAAAAAAAATCAAATAACAAAAAGCACCGGATATTGAGCTTAATCCAAGTTAAGCTAATTAGCTTCAAGAATCGAGAATTACAGCTCAAGGAAAATCTAAGAAAAGAAATGAGAAAAAAATTAAAAATAGAAAATAACACAGAGAGAGAGATGACGGAAGAAAAGAACCTACGCTTCTCCTCGAGAAGAGACAATAGGTCTTTTAAGTTGAGAACTGATGTATACATCGTCTCTTGACCTCTTCATCTTTTTTTACAACCAAAATCACTCTCTTTTTCTCTTCAGCAACAAATCATGCTCCCGAAACTTCAATTAAACCAGGAAAAACCTGCAACAAAAAAATCACAAATTTAAACACCAAACAGATCTAAGACAGACAAACTCAAACAGAACCAAGAACACATAAATCAAAAAATAAATAAACAGCCAGATCACTTCCCAAATAAGTTAACCACAAGGTAAACAAAGTAATTGGCATTTACTTGAAGAGAAAGCGACGACCAAAATTCATCCATAGTAAAACCGAAAGAAAAAAAAATGAAATTTCCAAACACAAAGAAAATAGATGTTAACTTTCTGAATTAGCAAACATAACCGAGCAAAGGTAAATGAAGAAGCGGTTTTATGGATTATCTGATTTTTGAACAAACCTTATAGTGGAGGTTAATACGATAATTACAGCAGTAGCTTCCTTTTCGATTCCTTCACTTTCCTTCCTTTTCCTCTGTAAAGAGAAATTCAGAGAAAAAAAAAACAACAGAGGAGAGGATACAATAAGAGGGTTCGGAATGTGATGATATAATATATATGGGGGATTCTTTGATGATATTGGAAAAAACCAACAATCTATTAAGACATAAAGAGAGAATAATAAAATGGAAGCGTGGAGTGGAGAAAGTAAATTAGACGGCCGTTAACCGGTTTATGGTTTAGTTACCGGCTATAGACGGTCTATTTATGTGTATATGACTACTAATTAGTACATGGTTAGGGCGTTTGCATTGGGGACTAATTTTTCCGGATTGGGGGTGACCTCCCTGATTGGCAATTTTGGTAATTTTTTGAAAATTGAAGGGTAAGTGGGAACTGGGAAACTGATATACTGTGTGATTCAAATTGTGAGCTCTTCTTTTGGATTTTTTTTTTCTTTTTAATGATAGTTTAGGGTTAGAGCAAAAGTCTGTGGATTTCTTGAGCTTTTGGGTAGTGTTTGATGGTTTTTGATTCATACATAGTTGTTTGCAATTAGAAAGCGTTTGTGAAATTGATGACGGTTGAACTGCTAAGAAACTAGGTGTAGATATAACTATGAGTATGAAGGCAAGGCATGGGATGGGAGTAATTGACCTTTTTAATGAAATTTTAAATAGGTAGGAGATTATATTATATTATATATTCATAAAAGGATTTTACAAACTGATTTTACAAAGTAGTTTGTAAAATAAATTAAATTAAAATTATCTGCAAGTTGGATAGTAGATGATACACTAAGTAAAACTTGGGCCATAGCCAAGCAATAAATTTTGTTTAGGAGATTTTTTGGAGAAACTATATAAATACTATAAAAAATATAACAAATTACAAATAATTCCATGAGATTTTAATTTTAACAGAAAAATAAATTTTTAAAAAATTAATAGTTTATTCTCTGTCATTTGATAAAAATATTTTTTGTTATCTCAATAAGCAAGGTTGGTGTTAAATGTACTGATTGATTTACAGTAACAATCATTAGTAACAAATAGAAATATTTAAAAAAAATATTAGATTGTACATGAAACGCTAGATAATTCATACAAAAAATCTCAAATATGAAAAAATTATATAATGTATTACACTGCAGTATTTAAAATTCATACAAAATCAAATAAATGTACATTATTTCAAATGACAGAGGTTCACTGTTAATTTTTAAAACGTTTATTTCTAACTATAATTTCTCAAAACCTTAGAGGAGTTATTTGTAGTTTGTACATAAAAATATAAAGCATACATAAATATACACTCTTATTTATTTTCTTTTAAAATTATATTTTTTTTTAATTTCTATTTTTATATATATAAATTTTTCTTATCAAAGTACATATTGAGTATATTATGTGTATATAGAAAATATATTTATTACTATATTTTCACTATACCCTTTTTTATCACAACAAAAAAATATTTGTATTAAGCAAAAATGGGCTGAAATTTTAGGTGGATCAGCTTGAAAAGCAATTTTAATAATATAATTCCCAAATTATATCATATACCTAGGTATATGATGTTTCGTGTATCATTAATTAGTACGACATCATATGCTTATTCATCGTATTTTTCTTCTTTCTTCTTATTATTAATTTTCTCTTCTTCTTCTTCACAAAAATTAAAAAAATCTATATATTTTAAGTTTATTTTTAGAGAGATAAAAATTTTAATTTGTATATTTAATTTTATTTTTAGTATTTTTGAATATTGTAATGATTGTTATTATTATTTGGAATAAAAAATATTTATTTTTGATTTTTTTGTGAAATAAAATGATTGAAAATAAAAATATTTGAACTAAAAATGGGTAACATAAAGAAAGAAAATTAAGTTGTTGGAGGTTAAATCGATGAATTTGGTAAAAATAATGAATCTGCACGTGATCAATCTATAAGATATAAACAATGAATATGTAAGTAATTAATCTGTAAATTTAGAATGATGAATTTGTAACTTCAAAATAATGAACCTGTAAGTTTAAAATAATAAACCTACAAGTTGTAAATGATGAACCTATAAGAGACGAAACAGTAAGTTATAAACAATGAATTTACAAAATTTAAATGATGAACATGTAAATTCTAAACGATAAATCTATATATTCAAAAAGATAATTTACAAGTTGTAAACAATAAATCTATAAGTTATGAGGCAGCAAACTGTAAATCATGAACCTATAAGTTTTAAATGATAAATCTATATCTTTTAAATGATGAATCTCCAAGTTTAAAATGATAAATCTATAAATTATAAAGAATAAACATATAACTTATAAATAATGAACTTCAAAACGATAAACCTATAAGTCCAAAACATTAACCTATAAGTTTAAAATAATAAACCTATAAGTTATAACTGAAAAACTTATAAATTCAAAAACGATAAATCTATAAATTATAACTGATAAATTTGTTTTATATTAATTAGTTTATGAAAATCCAATTTCATAAAAATGCACATTTTTGTGAAGAATAAGGTATATAATGCAATATGAAATCAGATCCATAATATAATAACCCAATATAATTCACTAATTGATTTCTTCAAAAATATCATCTTGCGATTTTAATAATATAATCCATTGATTAAGTTTGATAATACCATCTTGCAATTTGTTTCCCCTTTGAGAAATTGGAAATGGATTTTCTCTTTTTCAATTTCAGTTAATTAACTTTATTTTTATTTATTTACAATTACATATCGAGAAAAAAAAAATGTGAAAATTGATGGAAGAAGAGCAACTAAACACCCACAACACAAAATAAACAATATGAGAAGTTCAAGGTACTTTCACTTAAAAATTTTTTTTTTATGAATCTTCATTCTCTTATTAATAAATTGACTATTTTGAGCATATGAGAATTGGAGGGACACATTGTTGCTAGATTTTGGATTTTCGTTTCAGGTATGTAGGTCGTAGTGACAATTGTATGGAGAGATTGAATGTAGTAATAGAAAGATGTGTAGCTAAAGGAGAGAGGCAATGACAACGATAGGGAGAGGAGAGAGACATAAGTGAAGAAGGGATTTGGAGGCAAATGGCGAAAAGAGACAGAAGAAATGCAAAAATGGGGTATAGAAAAAGGCGTAGAAAAAATGGGTGAGAAAAATGTGTATTTTTTAAAGATAATTTTTTAAAAAATATATCTTTGAAATAAAAACATCATTTCTTCATAAAAACATGCATTTTTGAAGAATTTGATTTTGCTAAACTAATGAATATAAAACAAGTTTATCAGTTATAATTTTTAGTTTTTTCATTTTTAATTTATAAGTTCATCATTTTGTACTTCTAGATCCATTATTTTGAACTTATATGTTCAATATTTTGAAGGTCATTATTTAGAAATTGCAAATTCATCATTTATAATTTGCAATTTTATCGTTTAAAAATCACATATTTATCGTTTAGAAGTTACATATTCATCATTTACAATTTATTATCTCATCACTTATAAATTCATCATTTACAAATTGACGATTCATCATTTTGAACTTGTAGGTTCATCATTTGGAAGCTACAAGTTTATCATTTAGAACTTACATGTTCATCATTTATATTTTATAGGTACATCATTTAAAACTTACTGTTTCATCATTTATATATTTATCGTTTACAAATTACTGATTCATCAGTTATATATTCATCGTTTACAACTTGAAAATTCATCATTTTGAAATTGTAGATTCATCATTTTAAATTTACTTATTAATTATTTATAAGTTCATCGTTTAAAACTTATAAGTTCATTACTTGTAGATTCATTATTTTCACCAAATTCATCATCTTCAACCTCCAACATATTGATTTTTTTTTACATTATTCATTTTTAGTTCAAATATATTCATTTTCAATCATTTTCTTTCATAAAAAAATAAAATTAAATATTTTATCATAAACAATAATAACAATCATTATATTATTAAAAAAATACTAAAAATAAAATCAAATATTTAAATTAAAAAAACTACAAAAATAAACTTAAAATATATTTTTTTTCTATAAATAAGAAGAATAAGAAGAAAAATTCACTGAAAAAGAAAAAAAACAGTGTCATACTAATTAATAGCACACGAAGCATAATATACTCGAATCCGTTATATGATTTGCATGTAGCATAGGCCTTCATTGTACATTGAGAGTCAATTTCAAGAAAAAGCCCAAAAATCAGGCCCAAAGACCTTGCCTTACATTTGCTCCTTAAGCTCCTCATGCCCAAACGTTATTTTGCCTAATTTGTGTTAAAAATTAATTATAGCTTGCCTAATTTGAATTAAAAAATAAAATTTATAAGTTTTTTAAATTACTAAAATTTGCATGTCAAAACTTTTATACAATGTTAATCATTAGATTTTGGATGGAAAAATGGAGAGAAATATTTAATTGAAAAATTTTTAAATATTAGATTTTCGTTTGTTTTGGAAAAATATTTTTCCTTATTTTTTAATATTTTGTTTACCTTCAGAAAATAAATCAAAAAAATATTTTTCAAATTAATGAAAAATAGAAGGGAAAACAACTTTTTATTTTAAAAACGAAAAATCATTTTCTCAAACTTATCATATATAAATAAATAAAATATCATTTCACTTTTTTTCTATTTTTCGAGTATTACAACCAAATATGGAAAAATATTATATTTTTAACGATAAGAAACAATAAGTATTGAATTGACAAAAGCAGTAAGATGTCAAGTATTTTTTTGAATAAGAAAATGTATTTAGTTGCAATTTGCAACTATATATGAAATTCAATATGTTATCGACCATTAAAACTACAAATTTAAATTTATGAGTGTAACCTATAAAATTAGAAGTATTATGAGAGCAAGATATTTGTTCTTTCAACTCTCATTGCCTTCTTATCCTTCATACACTTTTCTTCTAATAAGATTGTAAATACATTTTCTAGAATTTCAATTCAAGGCATTTTTTGCGTAGTTAACTTCTTTTGATCATGTTATTTGGATTCTTCTTTGTGTAAAATAATTTGGTGAGGCAAAATTCTTTATAAATTGGATAGTAAATTTGGCATTTGATTGCATTTTGAGCTACTTGATAAACTCTTTAGCACTTTCCGCTTTCATGATCTTGCTATATATGCCTCGTTGTTAAACGATAAGCCCTCAAGCTATTTTAGAATAGACTTATTAAACACAAGTGCTTAGAATTTTTATGAATTGTTGGTACATATCATAAATATAATATACTAATTTGGTAATTGGTGACATGATACCAATAACAAAACATTTAGAGATCTTGTGATCTCAAGAAACCTACATAGATTCACCTTATAAAAAGAGGCAAGAAACAAGCAAAGACTTGTTAGGCAAAGACCAATCAAGATCGGTGAGATAAAAACCAGTCGAGATCGACGAGGCAAAGACCAGTGAAAAGTTAGTTGAGATCTGCGAATTGGAGACTATTGGAGACCACTCGTAAAAGTCTCATTTAGAACGAGGAAGGACAAAACTCGTTACAGGACAAATATCCATTACAAGACATAACATGTTAAAGGGTACAAAAGAATCCCCCTGTTTGGAGCGCCTCAAATTACAGACCTGCAGGTACACTCCCGCTAGATGTTAGGGTGGCATTTTGCCACCTGACACACGTGCACAATGTTAGGCCAATGGAAGTACCTCACCATTAATGCTGCACTAGGTAGCCAATGGGAGAGATCCAAGACAATATATAAAAGGAGCAATCTATGCTTAGGTAAAAGACAATCGAAAAACTCTCAACTACACTTCATACTTTTTCCCTTTCTTGTTATCCTATCATTAATTTAACCATCATAGTGAGATTGTCGGAAAAGATTTGATTTTTCTCTAATATTCCTCTTTATCTTCGCAAGATAGGAAGTTTGAATTTGTCAGGTTATCAGTAATGTTTACTTGCTATACAAATTAATATTGTTGACTTATCTATGAATGTGTCTAACTCTACTAATTCAATCTTTCACATTGATTTTTCATTTCATGCTATCAATAGATTTATTGTTAGGCCAATTAGTCTACCAATATAGTTAGAATCATAATATTTTCTCCAACTTAAGTAAATCAATATTCTCAATTAACTCTCTAACTGTAATACAAGATTTTTATATATCCCTAAATCATATTCGTAGATTTTCGCCTTAATAATTATCATATTGTACCAGTATAATTTGATATATGCTCGTAGTTTTCACTACCTCTACTATTTTATAGATATGTATCTTCATCGTACTCAGTACTCTTCTATTAATGAGCTTAGATGATAAATCATATTTGTAGATTTTCGCCTTAATAATTATCATATTGTACCAGTATAATTTGATATGTGCTCGTAGCTTTCACTACCT
This sequence comes from Triadica sebifera, assembly GCA_023653625.1. Lineage (NCBI taxonomy): Eukaryota > Viridiplantae > Streptophyta > Magnoliopsida > Malpighiales > Euphorbiaceae > Triadica > Triadica sebifera. The sequence continues at coordinate 8,942,077 of CM042895.1, forward strand.
CTACTATTTTATAAATATATATTTTCATCGTACTCAGTTCTCTTCTATTAATGAGCTTAGATGATATATCTCATAGATCTATAAGTATCTAAAAGTAATACATATATTACAAATATGTCCTATATTTTATTCTCCATATAAAATTATTCATAACATTTTATAAATATTTATTTATTTATTAAAAAATAAAATATTATTAAATTTTAATTAAATTGATCGAATCATAACCCAATCATCAATTAGTTAAATATTCAACCCGGTTTGGGGAATATTGGTACAAAGTACAAACCGTAAAAATAACAACTATGCAACATGATTCACCAAATGGCAACTGCTACTGATTTTTAAGGTGGCAATTGGCAAAAGTCGAAAGAGTTGATGTGAGCCTTCATTTACATGTGGGCTCTATTATTATGTTGGAAGAGAGCAACCCTTTTCCAGTCTGTCTTGGTTTCTTGGGCCTCTTTCCGAGCGTGCTGGGCTCCAAGTATTGTCTCTCTTATATTCCAGAGAACAAGTGCATAACGGAAGCAATGCCCATTTTGTTTCAAATTGGTCTAATTAATAGATTTGAATATTTGATAATTCCCTACTGAACACGAAAGCTCTTTTACTTAATCATTGCCGAAATCCATTATTATTATGTCTAATTCCCCTTAAGATATGAAATGATGTCATCCAAAGCCTTCAGGATTATATGTCAAGACCCACCTTTGCCTTCTATTATTCTTCTATTTTTATGCTTTTTATTTTTCATTTTTCGTGGGACAAGGGATATGAGTTAACTCCATAAGTTATATTAATGAAGATTGGAGTTTTAATTAGTATTTAATAAACAAAATGAAGTCTTATAGATACATATATTATTAAGCCTTAGTGGAGTGGTCAAGAGGATTTATTCCTTGGGGATGTGCTTTCGCTTTGATGAGCTAAACATGCATAGCAAATGATTGGATCCTTTTAATTAGCCCTGCCAAATGTGTTTATTCAATGAGCTTAGCAAGAAATATGAATTTCATTCTAATTCCATGTTGTGTTGACGCAAGTTTACCCAAGGAGTCTATTTATAGCCATGGGCTTAAAGCACATTCAGTCCTTTTCACTTAATGCAAATTATCATCAGGTCATCGCTTCATCCTTTTCTATTTATTTTTTTCTGTGCTATGCTAACATGTTGTATTAATATTTCGCACGTTAATTCAAATCAATGCAGAAATTTTCAAATGTTTGAAAAATGACAAATACAAATACAAATATCTATCCCTGTTTTTTTTCTTCTTTTAAATAACAAAATACATACATATATAATAGAAGAAAATAAATAGATATTTGAGATTTAAAAGTGCGAACGTATAAAAGAGAAAAATAAAATAATTTCCTTGGCAAAATTTTTCTACTGATTTTTGGTTGCAGTTGTCCAAAAAGAACGTGAAAGCTGAAATTTGAACTTGAATTTTGCTACTTATACACAATTTATTGAAACAAAAGGACAGAGCCCTACTCCTCTATTCTAGTCCAAAAAGTAAATATATAATTTTTTTTGATTTAATTGACTAATTTTTTTAATTTTTTATAAACTATTTTTTTCAAATCTGCTTTTGAAAAAAATATCTATTTATCTGCTTATTTTCAAAAATATTTTTCAAAATTTAAAAAACTTTAAAATAATTTTTTTTTAAATATTTTCTTCAAATACAATGTCAAACGACTCTATAACATTACAAGATTAATGGAGATATACTTTAATCATCAATTTGAATATACCTTCCAAAACTTTTTTTTTTAGATTCACCTTAATTATTCTTAAAGAGCTTTAACTCTTACAATTGTTTTTTGAACACAACAATATTAATTATGTCGTGTCAAATAAAATTGAAAAAAATAGAAAATAATATGTAATAGTATTACTTTAGCCACTAGAACCTTTCAAATTTCAAAATTCTTAACTTAACAAAATATATATATATATATATATATATATATATATATATATATACATACATACATAAAATAAAATAAATAAACACTATACTTTTTGTTTTTCCCAATAAAATTTTCGATGTTACATATGCTAAAAACCACTTTAGATTCTATGATTTTTTTTTAAAAAAAAAAAACAGTTAGATTGTCGTTTACAACTTTGAATGGGCTCATCATAACAGATAATAAGTTGTTTAGTATTCATTAATTTTCTATATAAAAACTAAATCAACTTTCTCCACCAAATACTAATAATAGCTAGTTAAATTTGTATACCAACTATGATAAAAATAGATCATTAGTTCAATATTCAACTTCTACAATATATATATATATATATATATATATATATATATATATATATATATATATATATATATATATATATATATATATATATAATCTTTCTCCATCATCAGAGGAGACTGAGAGAAATAAGATGTTTTAATCATCATACATTTCATTAGTTGTCAAGATTGTCTGCTGCCTACCTAATTACCAACTATTTAGTCCAAATGCTTGATGATAAACCAATTATCATTACACCTTTCCTTTAATCACTTTTGTTTTCTGAAAATTCAACTGAATTTAGACATGATAGTTACTGGATAAACTACAAAGCAGGATTATCATTTAATAATATCCTGAAAGCAACAAACGATAATGAAGGGACACCCTGCCAAGTGCCAATATATCATGCCAGCAGCACAACACTTATTCCTGATAGCTTCACTGGATCTGTTATTTAAATTGTTAATTATTGAAGAAATAAAAATTAAAAGTAAACAAAAATTAAATAAAATGGGTTATTTTTTTAGTTGTTTTAAAGACAAAAAAAAATAACAATCCCATTATAGAGATGAAGCCAAAAATCAGTCAATGATTGGCTTGCATTTTCCATGTGGAATTACAAGGGTTGGGTTGATGATAGGCATAGTGCTACTGCTAAATAACATTATCATTTATTTATATATGAGATTAATGATAAACAATTTTTTCTAATAATAATTTAAAAAAAAAATCTTATACGTATACCTGAACATATAGAGGAAGAGTCCGGACAAAGCTGCACCTAGGAGAGATGGACCTACCTCTACTGCAGCTTCACCATACAGCCTACTCACCCTAATAATTGAGGAGAATCCCTCCATTTTAATTTCTTTCTCAAAACTGGATTTTATTTTTTCTACATTTTAGGAGTGTGCAAAGGTCGATTCCATTCGAAAAATATTTCAACAAATCATATTGAAATTAGATCTTGGTTAGGTTAATTGAAGTTATTCGATTGGGTTTCGATTATAATTTTAAGAGAATGTTTTTCATATTCTGAATTCAGATCGCGTCAAATGGATAAATTTCTTTATTATTTGACTCATAAATCAATTTTTCCTTCAAAATAAGTAAGATTTTAGTTAATGGGTTCAATTTATATTGCAAGTTTTGAAAATTAACTTTTATGTTTTTGTTTCAATTCGGTTTAAATTGAATCGATGGACACTTGTAAGATTTTCTATTGATATCTTGGGTCCCTTTTTACTTGAACCATAGCCTTTTTATTTCAAGCATCACATTCACAGAGCTGAGATCCCCATCTGTTATTTTGTTTTAATTATATAATGGGTTAACTCTTCCCTTTCATTTTATTTCCTACCTTAATCCAAACCAGATTAAATTTATAATCTAATATATAATGAAGGCTCAAACTTAATTAATTATTGATCATGCAACTTGATTTTGATTAAAGCATGATAGGTAATAATTGAAAATTTCATAGTATTTGACTACAACGTACCAACAACACTTGATAAAAAAGATAGTAGAAAAGCACTTGGATTTGCTGAAGTTGCAGTCACCGTTCACCATAAAATCATGCATCCTTCTTTCTCAACCATTCAAGATTTAGCCTTGCAATTGCAATTTCACTTCAAACAATGTGCAATCATGTTTCATGAATAATGAACATCAACTTACCGTTTCTTTCTTTCACTTCATTGTAATACTTGAAATCGAGTCACTATCAATTTTGATCAATCGTGAGATAATGTCCCCTAGCCTAACAAGATCAAATGCAAAATCCAAGGCTCTTTGCAGATACACCTCATTGGACAAACCAAAACATTAAAAAAAAAAAACAAAAACAAAATCAGTTTAGGGTTTTTATTTACTAACAAATGCCAAAAACAAATTAGACATATAGACATGTACATGACATCAAAGGTCACTTGGCTATGCAAGGAATGTTTTTGAGGGGATGACGAACATGATTTACTTTCGGTTCTTAATTTTATAGCTTTAAATTTTTGAGTTAATTCTTTAAATTCCATCTTGATTTAATTTAATGTTTTATATAAGAAATATAAATTAATTAAATATAGAATATATAGATAAATAGAGGGAAGCTTGTTGTTTTGAAGACTGCAGCTTTACATGTGGTAGTGTCGTGGAAGAAGGAGAGAAACACATGGGAAGTTATATATACACTAACAATGAATAAATTTTTCTGCCAAAAAAATAAATGAATAAACTCGATGGTTTTGTAGGCATCCCTGAACCCACATGATGGCCTTGAAATCCAAGGACATGCTTGTCAGATGGGTGTGTGCCTCCAAGTCAAACAGCATAATTAGGGACCATCGGTCCCTTCTCTTTACTCCCTATACACGCATTTATCCATCCCCCATTTATAACAATTATAATCATCACTATTAACACCTGATTTCTCCTTACCCATTGCCCTTTTGGTGCCCATATCCCTTTTCCGTTATCAACTACTTGTACGTACACATTTTTTTTTAAAATTATTTTATTGGAATTTCAGTTGAAAATAATTGATATGATATTATTCCCAACTTGTTCAATTTCCTATTTCCATATATGTTTGAAAAAATTAATTAATTAAAGTTTCAGTTGGTGTAACACTTTGAGATCTTTAATTAGTTGTAGTAATATTACTTAAATTTTGGTAGATCTGAATTGCAATTTGATCCGAAACACTTGCAAAGCGACTTAAAATTTGAGAAAAATGTAGAAATATTTGTTGGAAGTAGAAAGCACATACCGATATTTTGATTTCTAATCATATTCTGTTTAGAATTTTGTATTGTAATATATATTTAGTGCTGTACTTAATTAATTTTTTCAAAATTTTCTGTATTGCGACATAATTTGCCGAATCACACAAATCATTTGTCTATTTCTCTTTTTTTTTTCTCTATACTTTTTTTTTATAATTGTGTATGCGATTAAATAATTTTCACAATAAGTTGGTTAAAACTTAGTTTATACGATGTAATTGTATGTTTCCAAATTAGTTGTTATAGTTTTCGTTTAATTAACATATCATTGCAATTAAAGTTGTCATTTCTTAATTATTTATGTGCTTGAAACTTTAATAAAAAATAATGAATTACATTTAATTTTGTTTTTGATTCATTAGGAAAATAGTGCTTTATGTTTTCTTTTCTTTTTCAATAGGTCTACCTTGTCTTTACTTTAGACAACCTAAAGGCCAACTAGCAATTTGTTGGGATGTAATGCCAAATACAAGGTTCCTCCTCCAATTTGAAAACAACAACATAAGCCCTAAAAATGCCAAATCCTTTTTGTAGTTTCCTGCCTAATAAATCAAAGAGTGTCACATGGGTTAATTCTAAATCAAACTCACCAACTTAAAAAGTGATTTCATATATCACTTACCAATATTAGTATCCCTATCCATTGCCTGATTTTTCGTCTCAAAATGTTGTCCGTGAAAATAATACAACTTTTCATTTTTTTTCAAATTTTATCCATTTTTTAATTGTTGCTCAGATAATGAATCAATAAGAGGGTTGAATTAGTTATGAAATAAAAAAAAATTAACTTTTAGTGTGAAATAAAATTAAATAGAGAAGAGAAGAAAAAATATCACACACAAGATTTATAAAAATTCGGATGTTAATAAACAATACTTATCTCCCAAATCTCAATTGAGTATTTTACTAACACACTAAGTGCTATAATGGAGTTTTACAAACTTACTCATAACTATACTGTTTCTCTCAATGATTAACACCTAACTCATAAATTTTCTTATATTTTATAACTTTCACAATAAATTCTTACAAATATTTCAATCTTAACCTAATATACTGAAATTCACTTGAGTAATTATTTACAATGAAAACACTCACCAATCTATAATGCTCAGAAATTATGAGCAATTAGATTTTTACAAAAAATAAGAGTTTTGCTGAAAATTAGTTAATTCATAAAGCTACAATAAGATTAAAAATTCAAAGTGATTGTTGTTCTTTTTTTTAGAATTCATAAATAAATTGTTTGCATTTATATTTTCTTTGCGAATTATAGTCATTTTTGTACATTTAATGTGAAAATAGTCGCGTCTGACATGTTTTTTTGTCCTCATTCACAAACATGAATATATGTGTTATAGTCGTGAATGTTCTTCAAAGTCGTGGTTCAAGTGGTGACTCTAGCCGTTAAACTCTCTGGAAAAATTTGAAATATTTGATCATGGGTATAACTTTATACTTTCACGAGTTTGAATATTCTTTCAAACCGTGATCCAAGTTGTAACACTAGTCATGAAACTCTCTGAAAGAATTTAATATGTTATCTCATAACCGTGATTATCTTTCACATACGTAATTGATTTGATCATTCACAGTTGTATGATTTTTCATAGTCGTAAACTTTGAACGGTGCAAAATTGACATTAAGTTATATTCACGGGTGTGACATAAGTAGTCATGGACGTGACTTTGCTATTTTTTCTGATTTTGATCTTATATCATATTCAACATAATTAGAACACAATTATTGTTAAATATATTATTGTTATTTTATTTATTAGTATCAAAATGACGAAAAATATCCTTTAATATTCAACATTAATTATTACTGCTTCACAGTTTTCAATTTTAATAAATTCTCAAAACTATATTTATAATTTTAAAAAAGGACATTATAGCCAATTTGTTTTATTACTAATGTTTTCTTAATTTTAGTGTTAAATTTAAAATAGACAAACATTTTGAGACGGATGGTGCAATAGAAATAAACAAGAGTAAATAATTACTATTGAAAATTTCTCGCTTCAAATAACAGTTATCCACTTCTCTAGTATTCCTCTTGTGTCACAATCTATTCCCTTCAAATCAGGGAAAGTTATATTGATTATAACACTATTTAGTATTTATTTAGTTCAATATCTACTCGTTACTTCTTTCTCTTCTCCCATTATGATTATTGAAGATTTAATCTATTTTCTTCTCTTTTTTTTTGGTTTTTATACCTACTTTTGGTCTTCTTTTCCAGTTTTCTCAGTTAAAAAGGCACAGATGCCCTAATTGTGCTATCACTAAGAGCAAAATTTATAGCTATCCTAGGTGTCACATGTATGGAATAATTGATATGGTGTTGACTATTTAAGCATTGGCGGGTCCTGATCAACATCATCACAAATCAAAGTCAAATATAGAAGTAAGAAGATCTAACGGATGGATTTGGTTGTTCTGATCAATGATTAATGTGATCGGTGGATCCTCATCATGATGGAAAAGTAGGGTGAAAATGTTTGTATAACAACATGCAAAATAAATATAAGAATGCTCCGAATTTTTTTTCCCAAGTATTCTCAATACCCATTTTTTTATTAGTTAGTAAAGAGAAAAAAATTATATTTAAATTTTTTTTTCAAAATTTTTTAAATTTTTTTCTTCTTATATAAATATTAGAAAATATTAAAAAAATATAATTAGCTTTTCTTAACTAAATATGAAGACATATTCTACAGTCACCCCAGAATCTAAATACAAAATCCAATGAGGCTGCTTTTTCACTAGAAAAAGAGACTTTCTTTCACTTCATTCTTCAGTGTCACGTGATATGCTGCTCTTACATCACTTTTAGCAATTTTTTTTCTTTTTTTCTTTTGATAAATTGAGAGTGAACTTTAACAATGTTTTTCGCCATCTCACAGTCACATGCTCAACATTTGGCTCCTCTTTTTTCTTGATTAGTAACCTAAGATTTAATAATTATATTTCTTCCTTTAATTATATCTTTGTGGGTATCTTTTCTTTTCCTTTATCAAACAGATACACTTTCTAATGATTTTTATAACACAGTACTCTTGTTACAATTGCTAATAAGATATTAATAACTATAGACCTTATTTGATCAGCTATTTAAGGGATTTTTTTTTCTTTTTTGGATTTTTATTGTGAAAATTATAAGTTTTTAATGTAAATACTTATTGGATCATAAATAAAAATTCTATTATTATAATATTGACCAAACTAAGTTAACTGCAACTAACAATGGATGGGGGTGGGTCAACCTTCCAGTTGGAATCAACAGCTAATTAATTGGGTTTGGTCTTAGGGCCATCTACTAAATATATTGGAGACGTGTTTTAAGTTTTTGCTTTTTTCTTTTTTTTTTAGATGCTTGAATTAAATATGACAAAGAACCCACCACCATACTCCTTCCAAAGGATTTTCCGTCTCTATTATTTGTATCAGGTGGGTCAGCCAAAAATTAAGATTTAAGTTTAACAAGCCATTTAGGGGAGAATAAAAAAATGATAATTACAAATTATAACTCATAAGTGTATGAATCGAAGCAATATTAGCAAATGTACTCTCAAAATCGATCTTTGGAGGAACTACTAGGTTAAATTTCTAATCAATTACCAACTAAAACGAAATTATACTAAATACTCTAATTACATTTGAATCAAAATTATTATTAATCTAAATAAATTAAAATTACTATAATTTAAATGCAAATAAAGTTTTAAGAAATAATCAATAAAAAAAAGTATGTGATTCGTTTTGCATCCTTCAATCTTGTATTTACTTTAATCAACCAAGTTCAAAGAAATATTACTTTTTCATGTGTTCGCTCTATGCATTAGCTAATCAATCCATGAATTAATTAAAGTTCAATTCAATTTCTAAATTGGATTATAAATGATGTTTATAATAATCACATTCTAAGATATTCATTCCTAATTTTAACAATCAATGACCAATCAATCATTAAACCATAAATTAAACAGGCACAACTGAATTGAAGAAATACAACATTTTATTCCATAAAAAATAAAATAAGTTAGACTTTATACAAAATTAGGATTACCAACTAAACACCCTTAACCTATCATTGTGATTAATAACATCAAATCAATAGAGAACCCTAAACTAAATATTACTAGCAAATTCTAAAAAAAATGGTATAAATTACAAAACTCCCTTAAACCAATATAATTTTGAATTCTGAAAGTGGTTAGTCCCCAATTCTCCGAACTCAAAGTTACTCATCCTTTAAGAGGCATAATAAGTCTAAGATACATAACCCAATTTGCTCCAATGAAAAACATACGCTAAGAGTCCTCTTATACACACAGAGATTGTAGGGAAATAAAAAATGAATCTCTCTGGAATCTCCTTATTTGACTCCATAATTTTAAGCAAAACATGAATTAAATACGTTTTAGAGTTCTAACACAAGTCTATTTCCTAAAATACATTAATTTTCCTTAAAAAATAAAAATCCCAAAACATAGTGTGAAAACACTAGTTTAGCCAAAATTTTGCGATTTTGTTGCAACATGGATTGTTGCGTGTGTGACACCAACCTCGCATGCGTGATAGTGAGCTCTTCAAGATGTCACGCACTTGACACCATCTTTGCTTATGCGACGATCCTCTCTTATAATACCTCCAAACACCTTCAATTAATTGTCATCCTTTATTTAGATTTGAGTATTACTCCTAAATCACTTTTTTCTAATTTCCCGCCACTCCATTAACTATATTAATAAAACCATAACTAATTATCACATTTTCTCAAAAACATCACAAAAAACAAATAATTCAAATGCTAACACACCCATTAAAACTAACACAAAGTTTGACACATAAGAAAACCATTTTATAAATTGAATTTGATAACCACTTAATTATAATTATAATTATATTAATTAATTTTTTAATACATATAAAAATAAAAATGATTTTTTTATAAGAAAAATATGCAAAAACTTACAAAAACAAATATTTTTTCGACAGCTAAAAAACACTCCTAAAAACATCATATACTAATTATAGATATACATACACTAACGGATGATTAAGAAATTTAATATTCATACTATATTTTTTTGACTTGAATGGCTAGAAAATCAACAATGAAATTAATTTTTTGAAAATATATTGCTATCATGAGCTTCATAAAATATTAAAGAAATATTTTTATGAAAGATAGGAAGTATATTTTATCATAATGACGGCTCAAATTTAAAACCATTTCTTTATTTATTTTTATTTTTTTTAAAAAAGCAATTTGAACAATTTCATTCCTTGCATTTTTATATGGCATGAAAAAAAATGGATCACGTTGTTAGGCTCGATTGTCGCAATTAATTCATCATCTCAACAATTCCTATTTTCTTTACTATTTAATTCTTTAAGTGAAACAATTGAAAGCCATATATTAATATTTAAAAATAAGAAGTCTAGGCTTTATGGAGATTTGTCACTGATGAAAGGTTTTAAGTTCAAAATCCAAGTATTCCCTTAAAAAAAAAAAAAAAAAGTGAGCCCAATAAAAAATGACCAACCTCTAAAACTAAAAGTTTGTACTTATTTCTCTTCTTTTTTTTTTTTCCTGTGACAATGTCATCATTCGGTTTTGAACAATATTGATATCAATAGTACACCTTAATTTTAAAATTATAAATGTATTTCTAGATAAAATTATTTATTTTGTAGGAAAATTGGCACTTGTCAGAGTTTAATGTTCAATTTCATAATATAAAATGTGTTTTTGTTGGAAAATCATTCCAAATTCTTTTGGGACATTTAAATAGAAGCTAGAAACCATTATCATTTGTGTATTTATTCTAAATGGGAGAGGAAGTAAAAAGCAATCAAAGTTGGAGTTTTTATAGCTATAGTTTACCTTTTACCAAATAAATAATAGTCATATGAATTATTTTATTTTATAACTTTTTAATATAGTCTCATTTAGTTCAATTGTCGTGTTTAGCCGTCGATTTTTAGTTTTAATTTTTTTAAAAAAACTGTATTGAAAAATGATTAATTAAAATTCATTTGAATTTTTAATTTATTAAATTATACTGCTCAATCAAACAAGCAGTTAATCTGCATATAAACTTAATATATGCAGATATTTCCAACCAAAGATACCTTAACAAAGCCAAAACTGCGGAGTATAAGTTGTGAATTGTGATGGAAGTGCGCCAATGGAATGTTATTTTGTTTGGTTTTGTTTCAGAGCCGGCAGGCCTTATGACCTCCCATGTGCCCACATGACTTCTAAAATTATTCACATCGCTCTATTTTTCAATTCTCACATTATTTTTTTGAAACTGAAAAATTTATTAATATATAGTTGGATTTAACTAAAGCAACTGAAAACTAATTTATACTAATATTTAGTAAAATTAATTAAATTATTATTATTAAAATAAAAAATTATCAATAAAAATATAATTTGTGTAATTCAAAATATATATTCTTTTATGATATATGAATATAATATAATTATTTGTTTTAATAATTAAAATAATAGCAATAATAAATTATAAACAAAAATTTTCACAAATATCTATTATAAAATTTATAAATATAATTAATTAATTTAATATATTTTTAATATGATTTTCTCTTCAATAAAGAAGATGTGTTTAAATGTTAATATAAATGGTGGTAGGTGATGATAAATATTAAAATCAATAAATAATATTTTATATTTTAAAGAGATTAATTTTATCGTTTTATTAAAAAAAACTCTAATTGCTTCAAAAATAGAAACTATAATCAATTATTAGCTATTGAAATATTTAAATAAGCACTTTCAAAGCAATTATTGAGTACCAGATAGCTAACAATTGTCCCAAAAATCAAACTATACACTCTCTAAAAACCAATCAAACAAAAACTACAACAGAGAATGCGGATAGAATCAGCCCATATGAAAAGAAATTAAATCAATTAGGAAGCTCATACCAAATATAATATCTTGCGTATAATTTAGCTATTTTAGCTAGAGAATGAGCAGTCAAATTAGTAAGAGGACCAATTCAATAAAAAAATAAATTAGTGAATTCATTATTGAAAATAAACATTATTATTATTATTAGGAAGAAAATTAGTGTTTTATATATCATATTTATATTTAATTAAAGCTTAAAATGATAATACAAAAAATTGTGTAGTGCTTTTGATCTAATAAGAATATTAATAATTTTTATGTTCTGATTGGTGTTTAACTCTTAAATGCCACAATTTATCTAAAAATGGATTATGGTCTCGCTTAGGTTGATGGATTTTATAATGCATGAATTTTATAAAATTTTTATCGTTTAGTTTGAATATAAAATAAAGTAATTTATTTTGTATTCACGTTTGATTCAATATCTAGAATCTATAAATTTAACAATTATTTTTCAATTTACTAAATATCGGTAACTTATTATTAATTAAATATTTATTAATTTTTTATCATATTTATATTTAATTGTGAAATAATATAATTTAAAATAAATTTTATAAAAATTGCAATTGATAAAATTATTATTATTGTGAAATATGAAATAGTTATAAATTGTTTGCTTAAAATTTTATATAAACTCATTATTTATAATATATTTATGAATAAATTAATGTATTAATGTTTCTTTATTTTTTCGAAGAAACTCGTTAATATTTTTTAATTGATATTCAAACCAATATAAATAAAATAAGTGAAAATAAAATAAATAATTGATAAATAATTTTTGTTATATTTTTAGATTTAAAGATAATTTTATAATACTATTAATTTATTAATGACAATATTAAAATAAAAAATTTGATAACAATTTTTTATAGATAAAAAATAGTGAATTTGAAATTTTTTATTTAAGAGGTAGAAAATCAATTTTTTTAAAAATAAAAAATTTTAATGGACGAATTATTTTTTAAGATTTATAAATTTTAATATTTTTTAAATTATAAAATAATTGATTTGATGTAAATTTATATATCGTTATAATTCATTGCATAACCTATATTTTTTTTCTTTTTTAATAAAATTATACGAAATTTACAATATATTTTTCTTTTTTTAATAAAATTATTCGAAATTTACAAGTCATAATTTCCACGAGTTCATTCCCACTTCTTCCTTCTTTCTCAGCGTTTAAATATCCATTCACGCACCTTCCTAAGGACCAATTCCAACTTCCAACGACCAATCCTTTTCCCTCCACTTCACCAAACTCAGCCTACAAAATCCATCGCCACCACCATCACAGCCGCCAAAAAAGCCACTTCCTCAATGCGCATTAACTGAGACACAACAAACCCCACAGACAATGTCTACCCATAAGAAATATTCTGCCGCCACCGGCAACGATTTCAGGCACCGAGTCATAACCTGCCTGAACAAGCTCTCCGACCGCGACACTCTTCCTCTCGCCACCACTGAGCTTGAGTCCATTGCTAAGACCTTAACCCAGGATTCCTTCTCCCCTTTCCTCAACTGCATTCACAACACGGATTCCTCCTCTAAGTCTCCTGTTCGTAAGCAATGCGTCAATCTCTTGACTCTGCTCTCTAACTCCCACGGCAACTCTCTCTCTCCCTTCCTATCTAAGATGATATCCACTCTCACCCGTCGACTCCGTGACCCCGACTCCGCTGTTCGATCCGCTTGCGTTGAGGCCACCACTGCTATGTCGTCTCAGATCACGAAGCCGCCATTTTCTACCATGTCGAAGCCGCTTATCGAGATCTTGACTCTTGACCAGGATTTTAATGCTCAGATCGGTGCTGCGATGTGTTTGGCAGCGGCGATTGAGGCGGCGCCGAAGCCTGAGGCGGAGCAGTTGAGGAAGTTGTTGCCGAGGCTGGGGAAGTTGATGAAGTGCGAGGGGTTTAAAGCCAAGGCCGCATTGTTGAGTGTGATAGGGAGTATTGTTGGCGTTGGTGGCGCCTCGAGTAAGGCCGTATTGGATTGGTTAGTGCTGTTAGTCAACCTACACATGCAACATAAAATAAATGACAATAAAGATGGATGGTGCATCTTTTGTTGACAAAATATTTGGTAGGTAAGATGGTAGGTGAAGATTAATCTTGACCATCCATTTAGTGGGTGGGGATTAATCTTGACCATCTATTTGGTTGGTAAGATGGTAGGTGAAGATTAATCTTGACCATACATTTGGTAGGTGAGACGGTAGGTGAGAAATAATCTCAACCATCCATCAAAGTAGGTGAGAATTAATCTTGACCGTCCATTGAGGAGGTGTAGGCCTATATATAGCCTTAGAAATTCATTTGTAATGTATTCCATCAAAAAGTGAGAGAGTAGCATTAGTGAGAGGTTGTGAGTTGTGAGTGTTTGTAAACACTCGGTAAATTTCTCTTCTTTCAATAAAAGATCTGCAGCAGTCCGGAGACGTAGGCATAATTGGCCGAACTCCGTTATCAACTTGTCTGTCTTATTAGTTCGCATTTTCTTCGCTTTCTCATAATCTGACTATAGGGAAATTGGCGTCATTTCCCAACAACTGGTATCAGAGCATTGGTTGCGTTTTTTCTGTCCTTTTTCGGGCGATTACTATTCACATGAATAGTAAATTTTTGTGAATAGTGAAATTTGGTCAGTTGTACCAAATTATCCACGGAGGTGTTCTAATACACAGAGGTTCACAAGAATTGTCAGAAACGATCCAAAGGAAGTCAGATTCGAGTGGGAGCGATGGCCACAGATGAAGGAAAGGTAAAAATTGAGAAGTTCGATGGAGCGGACTTTGGCTTTTGGAAAATGCAAATAGAAGATTATTTGTATCAAAGAAATCTGTATCAACCTCTCTCAGGGAAGAAGCCAGAGGCTATGAAGGAAGAAGACTGGAGTCTTCTCGACAGACAAGCTCTCGGAGTTATCCGATTGACATTATCCCGTAATGTTGCTTTCAACATAGCAAAGGAAAAGACCACTGCAGGTCTTATGATGGCTCTCTCTAGTATGTATGAGAAGCCTTCAGCTTCAAACAAAGTGCACCTCATGAGGCGCTTGTTCAACTTGCGAATGACAGAAGGTGCATCTGTAGCTCAACATCTCAATGAACTCAATACAGTCACAACCCAATTGAGTTCGGTTGGAATTGAATTTGATGAAGAAGTACGAGCATTAATACTTTTGTCTTCTCTACCAGAAAGCTGGAATGCTACTGTCACTGCTGTGAGTAGTTCGTCGGGAAGCACTAAGTTGAAATTTGATGATGTTCGTGATTTGGTTCTCAGTGAAGAGATCCGACGGAAAGAGTCGGGTGAATCATCAACTTCTTCAGTTTTGCATACAGAGTCAAGAGGAAGAAATTCAACCAGAGGTAATGGACGAGGCAAGTCAAACTACCGAGGTAAAT